>CAJQZJ010001638.1:128263-160638 GCA_907164525.1 Lophiomys imhausi
TGTGTGTGTGTGTGTGTGTGTGTGTGTGTGTGTGTGTGTGTGTGTGTATGTGTGTGTGTGTGTGTGTGTATGTACAGGAACTTGCTAGCCAGCCAGCCCAGCCAAATTAGTGAGCTCAAGGTTTAGGGAGACACCTTGCCTAAAAAAATAAGATTAAGATTGATAGAGGAAAACAGCTGATGTTGACTTATGGACTCTATACACATGTGCACACACATGTATACTTTATAGTGTACACACACGCACACACACACATGCACACAGCACACCTGAGAAATCTGTCTTTGTGAGATTTTGTGATGTTTTGTGTATTTTTCATTTGCTGAGGAAGGCGTGCATTCAAATCCTCAAAAAGGGTGGATGGCTCCTAAAAATATGATCAGTTAATGCCTGTGAGTACCTCATTCACAACCATCAAGGTTTCTGCTCATAGCTGATGCGGAGGTGCAGAAAGGCCAGCATGGTGTAGCCCACAGAGCTGAGTTCTTTCTCAACCTGGATAACATTTCTCTAATCTCCAGGCAGTTTCCTTAGGTGCTGAGAGAAGCTAAACGGTGGGCATTGTGAGGTTATGTATGTATGTATTTATTTATTTAGTGACAATTAAGCATAAGAACACACTGAGAACCTCTGGCCTCTGGTGTGAGAGTCTCATGGACAACACCCTACCAAACATGAACTCTCAAACATTTAATATCTGTTGATATTCAGTGAGGATCATCTTTCCAAAGTCTTTCATGACAGGAGAAAGAATGAATCATTTGGTCAGGTCACTCAGAACATAAAATATAAGAAGCGCTGCTCCGCATGGGATCTCGGCCACTCCATGTCCAGTACCTGCTCTGTCCTGCGAGCCAGCCTGCTTCCCTTCTGAGGTGTACAACATGGCCATGTGGCAAACAGAGTGCCTCCCCTTCCTTTATTTTATCACTGGACCTGGATCAAGGATACACTTCCCTGTGAGGACAAACCCATGCTAGCCAGCACCCAGCCTTCATCCACTCGCCCTCAGGGATGATGCTGGAGATGGTGATGGAGGAGGTCAGCCAAGGTCTATTGAGGACCAACTCAGCTAGACACTATGCCGGGTACTTTCTATGTTTAGATTAAAATCTGTTTGAATTCTCACAGATGCACTAGGGTAGGAAACTTCACCACAACCATCATCATTATTATATATTATTATTATTTGGAGGTGCCATAAGGTGACAGCTTAGAACAGACTCTGGATTCAAATGATGCCCCTTTGAACTGTAACTCAACGTCCTTTTCATTTCTAGCACTTCCTGTGACTTGATACTCTGTTCCTACAAGTTGCCTATTTTTGGTACTTCATGTGAATAATCAAGAGTTATGATGTAGCAGTGGAAGAAGCCAGAGCCAGGAGATGCATTTGCCATGCTGAGGGTGGAAGGATGACATGGGCCTGGTACTTTGGGCACAGGCTCCAGCTCTGCCTCACCTGCCTCTGGCTGTAAGAGGAGAGTTATTATACTAGCCCTGCCTGCCAACCTGGACTCAGTCTTCCACTAAGTAATCGAGAAGCTGAGAGCAAGTCTCTTGACGACAGACTCAGCTTTACCAACCAGGAAGGCAGGAGCCTTGGAAGAGACCTGGCCGGGTGCCAGTGCCCACTTTGCCACCTTCCACGGGGGTTGTGAGGCTCTGGCTTGATTCCTATGAGCCTGCTCCGCCCTCTGCAGTATTTGATATTGCTTTCCTCATGGCTGGCGGAGCAGCAGGAATGAGATAATATATATGGACAACCTGGCCTGGAGAATGGAGTCGATAAATGTTTGCTAATAAAGTAAGTAAATGAAGTTCTTTGGAGCTAAAGATTTAGGAAGTCAATAACCCAGTCACTGCCAGAAGGCTTTCTTTTACTGTTAAATTTATGAAGAAACAAAATAGAAAATATCAGAGCTTTTTTTTTCTTTTTGTCTATAACACCATCTTGGAGCCCCCTTTTTTATTTTAAAAGACTAGGCAGCAAGGAAGCATATTTAGGGCTGGTTTAGGGAACCCACTGTTCGTGAGAAGCAGTTCCTGACTCACTCTTTGTCCACGAATGAATTTCCTTTTCAGAGATCTTTCCTAAGAATATTGAACCCAGGGCACTTAAGAATGAGAAAGGAGCTGGGCGGTGGTGGCGCACGCCTTTAATCCCAGCACTTGGGAGGCAGAGGCAGGCGGATCTTTGTGAGTTCGAGGCCAGCCTGGTCTACAAAGCGAGTCCAGGACAGCCAGAGATATTCAGAGAAACCCTGTCTCGAAAAACCAAAAAAAAAAAAAAAAAGAATGAGAAAGGAGAAAACCTAAGTGTGGAGTCTTTCTAGAAATGGGCACCAGGGCACACTGAGATATGGAGTCTGAAACGTATCTAAGGAAGGGCGTGCTGACCTTCAGAGAACACAAACACAGGGCCTTCAGGCCGACCCTCGGGCTTGCCTGTGAAGGCAAACCTCCCACAGATGGAATACTGTATGAGAAATAGCAGAGGTGAGCATGCGTCCCTTAGAGTCCCCTGGAGCCGCCCCAGGCGAGCCCCAGGCACCCTCAGAACTTCAGACGCTTATTAGAGACTAAGCACCAGCTGGGTCCCTAGGACTCACTGAGCAGTTCAAAGAGCCCGCGTTCTGAATTCTGGAGGCCAGGCCCAACGCACAGCGCCGGGATGAGCTTAGTTATAGCCTCCCCTTACGCACCGGTTTCCTTGGGAATACTACAGAATAACAGAGAACATTCTAGCATAACCCTCACAGTGCCGCCGGGAAGATTAAATGAGTGAAAGACAGCTTGCGCTCTATAAATAGCGCAATAATGGCAGCTGCTATTATCATTATAATAGTTGTTGGAGTACAGTCCAGGGAGGAACAGAGGCCCAGAGGCAGGTGCTCAGCATGTTGGGGGCGCGGCTGGAACAGAGGGTGCAGAGGTGGTAAGTGGACAGGCAGCAGTGGATAGGACTTTAGTCGCAGGCCACAATCTAAACCTTCACCTACAGGGCATTCATTATGCCTCTCTCTGTTCACAACCCAACTCCTAGAAACGGTGGCCTCACACCCCATCCATGGCTCTCTCCCTACCACCATCTCCACTTACACTGGTCTAACAAGTTCAAGGTTTTCCTTTCAACCCCGACTCCAGATGCCAAGGGCTTGCAGAAGCTCCAGGCCCAGCCATTGAGGAGCTTTCAGTCCGGGCAGCCAGGGAGACAGTGAGAAGCTCATCAGAGACTGCCAGAAGCAGGGACAGAGAGGTGGGACAGGTAGAATGGAGCCATAGGGAGGAAGTGGCCCAAGGTGACCGGCACAAGGTGTCCTTCCCTCTGTGAGCCATAGGTAGCCAGATTTTTCTTTCTGCCCAGCTAGAGATGAGATAGGTCTGCCCCCTCCTTGGGCTTAGTGAACAGTGGCAGCTATGCTGTTCTGGAGACTTTGCATAAGGCACATAGACAATGGGAATGTCAGGGTGGCTCTAATGCCGATGACATAATAAGAATTCTAACTGGAAGAGCAAGAAAACCAAGGGTAAAAAGCTCAGTTCATTGAGCATTAGCTGAGCACCTACTAGGATCTTGGCACTCAGGATCTGGGAGCAAAGTACTAGAGTCTCGATACTTTGGTACTTGTGTTCCAAATGAATACTCTAACATATGGTTAGAATATGCCGGCAATAGGCAGCGAGCGCCACAGTGGAAATGGCAGAAAAAGAGGAAGGAGTGAAGAAGCCGCTGAAACAGAGGGTTGATGGAAGTGACACGTGTGCCTATCAGCTATCCTGGGTGAAGCGCAGGGCAAAGAGGGGACCGTAGAGGGAAAGGCTAAAGGTGGTGTGTGCTGGGCACAGGTAAGTCAGGAGAAGCTGCCTGGTGATGAAGCACTGAGGATAGATTGGGTGTGAAGCCTCATGGGTCACACTAAAGACTTTGGCTCTGACCCTGAACAAGGCAGAAGCCACTGGAGGTTTGTGGATGGAGAAGGATGGAATTGAGCCTGTTTTTTGAAGGTCCTGTTTTTGATCAGCTGGTGGGCTGATCATGGACTGCGGGGAGTGGCTAGAGGGGGTGGCTAGAGGGGCAGACTCGATGTAATTATAACAGAGGTCATAAAACAGGCCAAGCGATGAAGATGCTAAGTGGGTATTGGGTGTAAGAAAAAAAATAAAAGAGTCTAATTGCAAGGAGAAGGGATGGGTCCGCATTTACTGAACGGAGCTGCGTTTGGAAAACATGTCAAGCACGCTTGAGATCCATGCTAAGTACACTTCCTCGATTCTCATCTCCCAAGATGCAGTCTTATCATGGGAGCCCCGTGGTGGAAGATATTTCTTCCCCTCTTCTGTCCTGCCCGTAGGGCCCATAGCTAGCCATACTTGCAGGAATGTTGGCTCCTTTCCCGACTCCACCCCCTTCTTTCTTTTCCAGGGTTCTGCCTCTACTGCATCAACCATGCAATTTTCTGCAAAGTCCCGAGTGCCATTTGTCTTGTAGAGGCTGAGCAGGAAGGAAAAGCCACACTTCTCAGTTTCCTCATGTCTTCAGTGAAGGAACTCTTAGGGCTCAGTGGGTCAGGAGAACACTTGCTTTAGACTAACTCCACTTAAGAGCCTCAGGGGAATGTTATCATAGACCTCTCATTGGGTCTTCTGCAGCTGATGAAGTGCCAGGTGTGGTCAGATCTTAGCTCCCAGGGGGGAAGGAGCATGGTCTTTGGATAGTTTTATGCAAAGCATCTCACTTGATCGCTGTGCAGAGGTGACACCGAGGAGAAAACTGGAAATGGACATGATAAAACTCAGCCTTGGGGGCGAGACTAACAGGAAACTTCTATGAGTTAGAAATAGCCTGACATTTCAATTAATTTCACAGCCATAGATCAGACAGGTTTTTGGACAATCAGGACTTAACTGGCTCTATATCAGGTTGATTTGTGCATCTGCCTCTTAGGTATTTGCAATCCAAATGTATTCATCCACTCATCCACCCACCCACCCACCCATCCATCCACCCCACATAATCAGTCACTTTTAAGTCACTAAATAAAAAAAAATTTAAGGATCTACAATGTGCTAAATCCCAGAGAGACAGTAGAAGCTATAACAGAGTAGCCTCTTTCAAGAAGCTTGACAATCATCTACCCTTTCATCACCCGCTCTTTCACCGGATATCCTGTCTTTCTTTCTGTCCTTCCATCTATTGACTTCATACCATATGCCTGATTGGGACCACAATGAAAAGTAAGAGAAGCTGAAGCTGGCCTTAAGAAACTTAATGAGGTGACAAAAGTGTCCATGCCCACAAGCGTTGAAGTTGCTGTAAATGAAGTCTACATGCTATGTGGATGGCATAATAAGGAACTGGATATTCAACGTGGGTGGTAGGCCAGGAAAGACTTCATGGATAAAGAGGGCACGAGTCTTGAAAAATAGATCCATGTTCATTAGGTGAACTGGATGGGCTTGGAGAGGCATACAGGCAAGAAAACAGATGTATTGTGGTGGCTGTATGAAGGTGGTTATTGCTGGAGCAACAAGCAGAGGAGAATTTCAGTGAAGTGGATGGGGCTGGACCAAGGAGGGATCAGGATGCTTCATTAAATTTGTACATCCTTGAGGGCGAGTGACTTCTCTGAGTGCTAGTTCTGGTGTCTCATTCTACACCTACGTGAGGGTGAGGCCAAGGTCTTTGAATGGCACTCTGGCTAGAATGACCGTGGGAGGGAGACACAGCATGCATCTCAGCTCAGGCTGCCAGCAAGCTCAGAGCAATACCATATCCCCGCACCATTCTCTGTCCCTCAGCTGTCCAGGACCTGAATGCTGCCCGTGGACTCCTCTGTCTCAGCCAGTGTCTTAAATGTGACCTCTTTGGTTTCTCTGGACTCTCAACAGCCAGTATATCTTTCTCTACCTCCACCTTCTCAACTCAGTCAGTCCCTGGGTTTGGTTGAGTGGGACCCCCCCCACACACTGGATTCATGTCCCCTCAGAACCTCTAACAACCTTCACCCTAGAATGAGCTTCTCTTTCCCTCCCAAGATGTTGAAATAACGACATTAGTCACAAGTTGGCATCCTTCTTAGATGTCCCTTTACCATCTTTCTCCCACCGTAGAAATTCACTTAAAAGAGCCTAAACTGTTTTATGAAACAATAACCATAAAGTTGCACATAGGCATTTGAAAAACCTTAACAGTAAAAACTGTAAACAGAAGGCAACCTCCTTTTCTCTCCCTGTACCTGCCCTTCTCTCCCAAGGGAATCTACTACTGGTTTCTTATGTAAGATCTTTCTATCAATATTCTCTCACTCACTCACTTACTCATCTATTCAGCATTTGCTAAGTTCAAACACTGTGCAGGTTCTCCAAGAGATAAAGTCTGATGGTTTTTTCCTCATAGAACACAGAATCTAGTCAAAGGAGCCAACATCCATTTAACGTGTGCGCGCATGCACACACACACACACACACACACACACACAAGAAACAATGCAAATACAACTTCGTAAAACACTATGAAGAAAATGTCCATGCATGATACCATGCCCTAATCAATGTGGAAACTAGACAGCAAGTATCTGATTCAATTTAATGTCATACAATTTTAAGTAAAAGAACTTTCTCTGTAGTCATTAACATCTGATTCCCTTTGTTTCTAAATCACTGTCTACCCAGCTTTTTCATTTCAAATAGAAAATCGGATATCACCAATAGGAAAGTTCTTTCCCGAGTAAGCAGTCACCCCTTTGCTGACGTATGTCCTGCATGTGTGCTTCATGTTTCCCATCTGTCCTGTAAGCGTCTTTTGAGTATCATTCCAACCAGGAGTGTTTCCGTTCAACTTAGCTCATTCACTTTTTTCTCTATAGGTTCAAGATTTGGAAAGTACTTCCTCTATAGGAAGATGGATCAGTGGTCAAACACTTGTCAGTCAGCAAGAGGACTGATGCTCAGATCCCCAGAATCCATTAAATGCTGAGAGGGTATGGGGGTCTGCTTCTAATTCCAGCCTTGGAAGGCAGAGACAGGATCCCAGGAGCAAGCTGGTTAGTGACACTAGTCATATTGGTGAGCTCTGGTTTTGACCAAGAGACCATGCCTCAAAGAATATGTGGGGGAGTGACAGAGGAAGAGTTCCAACATCAACCTCGGGCCTCTGCATGCATGCACAGAAGTGTACATATAAACCTTGACGCATGCATATACTCATGTACATAAGAAAGAAAATGTTTCCTCTTGGCAAGAGTACTAAGAGTTAAGCCACCTTTGTCTCACTGATGTATATCCACTCTATGAACCACTTCATTTCCAGGTACAGTTGAGTTCATGTCCATATTCCCTACTTTATCCTATTTATTTCATCTTTTTTTTTCAGTGTGGGAAATAATAAATTGTTTCATTATTGCAGCTTCATAAATGCTTTAAAAATCAGAAAAGACCAGTCTTGATTCAACAGTGCTTCTTTTAAAATAACACTTAGAGGGGCTATTTTTATCTCATTCTTTCCAATATTAATTTAAATTCTGAATCTTTAGATCTCTGAATGCTATTTAGTTGGTGAAGATGATTGCACGGGAACGGGAAGCCATTGATGGGGTAGTCCGGATGCATAGGCCCATTTAGGACAATGTTTGAATACAGATTATGTTTCCTGAAACACATTTAGTTGTTTATTTGAGTTCCACCTCTCTGGTCCTACCACTCTTCATGGGGACTTGCTTCATAAAAACAAGTTGAATTCATGAATGAGTCCTGTATAGAGTTCTGTGTAGAGAAGAAGGATTAGTGTTAAAGAAAGGTGTTAAAGCCATATTAATACCCTCCTGGGCATTCTACTCTATTACAGAAATTAAAGGGAGCTGAGAAAAAAAAAGAGAGAGGAGATTTCACGCCAGCTGCCAGCAGCATTTGATGCCAAGGACAAATATTCACAGATCTGTCTCCTCCAGGGATATACACAAACCATTCCCAGGTAAAAGTGAGGATTCCCGCTAGAGAGGAGGGGGTGCTGTACCTGGCTGGCTTCCAGTGGGATATTTCTTTCCAATAGAGCTCCCACACAGTAAGAGGATTATTTATATGCATCACGAAGCCCCTTAGGATCTGCAAGATCCTGAGTCACCCACAAAAGATTAAATCACATACAACCCAGCTTCAGTGCTAAGTATATTTAATTGTATCCTATGTCTTCAAAGTCTGATTATCTTTAATTAAATAGCCCGATGATGGATTTATTATTTATTTGATATGGTATAGTAGAGAACTATTCACTGAAATGTTTAATAAATGGAAATACACTACGGTTGACCACATGGAGTGAAAGAGGTGTGTGTGTTGTGTGTGTGTGTGCATCTACAGCATTTTTGAGAGTTGGCTGTATTCCTCCATTAACATAGCGTAGAGATGAATGGCACATAAAAGTACAAGCCTGTCATTTGCAGCCGTGCATGTGTATACAGATATAAATAACTAATCAGCCTTCCACAATCCATCAAAAACACAAAGATTACTAAATTGGTTTTTAGAAACATTAGAATCCCATTACGGCAAATTCAGCGACTGACTATAGAGCAAAAAACAAACCACAGGAGGACTCTAAATTCTCATTTGTAGCTGCTGATAAAAGTTAAAGGTATCATACTTTCAACTAGGCTATGAGGCCTGGCATGTGACTGTGTGTGTGTGTGTTAGTGATGGAGGTGTTAACCTTGCTGGGGAAGAGAGGTCCTTTTCCACTGGACATGTGGGAAGGATGCTTCTGGGGGACATGTTCAGTTTAAGGAGGTAACGGAGGCACAGCCTTGGGGAAGCTCACACATAGCTCAGTGGTTCTCAGCTCTCCACGTGAGTCAGAATCTGAGGCTGACAAACAGCGACTTTCTGTGCCATTGTCCCCAGTGTGTTGAATTGTTGGCTCCAAAAGACATGTCTCTGCTGAACCCCTGACACCTGTGAGCAGGACCATATTAACATGCCAGTAAATTAAGGGCACCAAAATGAGTTCATGCTGAACTTGGAGCCCTTTCTCAGCCCAGTGGCACAGGGCCTTGTAACAGAATAGAAGAGGGAGAACCAGACGTACCAATTGTTCTGGTTTCATTTTGGTTGCTGTGACAATATACTTTGACAGAAGCAAATTTAAGCAAGAAAGGGTTTATTTGACTCACATTTCCGGGTTACAAGTCACCGTGGCAAAGAAGTCAAGACAGGAACTTGAAGCCGCTAGACACACCCACGGTCAGGAGCAGAAAGAACTGAATGTACACCAGCTTCCCGGTGCTCAGCCTTCCCTCTATGCTTAAACAGTCCAAGACCTAGAGCCAGGGAAAGGTGCTGTCCAAAAAATGGGCAGATCTTCCCACCTCCACTAATGTACTGAAGATAATCCCACACAGACACGCCCACAGGTCAACCTATCTAGACAGTTTCTCGTTGGGACTCTCTTCCCAGGTGATTCTAAATTGTGTCAAGCTGACAATTACACTGAGGCGGCCATGTGAGGAGGGGGAATCTATAGAATTGGAGTGGGTGTCTATAGGTCAAGGGACATCATTGTTTGCTGGCAACCAACAAAACCTGGGAGAGAAGCATGGATTAAACCCTATCTGGCAACCAATGCTGTGGATGCCTCAGTTTCAGATTTCTAGAAAATACATTACTGTGTTGGTAATCCATTGGGTCTGCAGCTGGAACTGATTTCTCTTTGGGTGTTAAACACATCTGACGGCTCGGAGCAAAGCTTTGAGCCCATGACCTTCTTCTCCCACTTCAACAACCTTTACTGGCTCCCTATTGCCAAGAGGATGGGATGGAAACTCTTCATCCAGGGCTTAAAGACCTCTGTGGCCTTTGACTAGCCTAGCTGTCCAAACAAATTCCATTCTATTCACTAACCCACAAAGCCACTTATGTTCCTGGATGTGATGTTCTACCTCCCTGTCTCTGCTCACACATTTATCTCCAAAGCTGTTTCCCCAGTTTTCTTATAGGGGGGCCATTCCCTGCTTTTCTAAGCATAACACCACACTGCTTCCCTGGGCGAGCTGACCCAAATCCCCCCAAATGCCCTCAAATTCCTGACCACTACCCCCCCACTTTACACAACAGTATGTCCAATGACATTTGGGTGAGGCCAGGAGATGATAGCAGTTATGAAAAATAATAGTTAAGACTTTTATGGCACTTTCTAGGAGCCAGAGACAATTTTGAGCTCTTCACACCATTAATTGTTCTAATCCTCACATCCCTTAATAGTTTGTATGATTATTATCATTCTACAGATGGTGAAAAGGAGGCCCAGAGACATTAGGTTTCTTTCCTAAGGTCACACAAATGGAGTTAGAGTTGGACTTGGGAATTAATCCATTAGGCTTCAGAGTTTGTCCTGCTCAGAAAGAAAGGCAGTGGCTGAGCTGGGAAGGACTCAAAGACACATTAGAGATCAGCAAAAAGCCAGAAGCAGAGAAATGATCTTGGCACATAAAGTGAATAGGGCCAGGCTGCAGGTATCAGGGCAAGAGAAGATAGAAGCCTAGGCCAAGGAAGGGCTGGATCTGCACCAGAGACACCTAAGGGCTTAAAGGAGTCAGAGATCCTATGTAGAGTAGTGGCCTGGGTCGCACAGTCCTGTATAGGAAGGGGATTTCTGTAGCAGGTGGGGTGGGAGACATATAGAGAGAGCCTTCAGTGACACAGCAAAGACTACCTAGCTAACACAAATCAGGGCTGGCCCCAAGCTGACTCTGGATTCCAGGTCAGGGCCTCTGAGCACCATGACAGGAAGTCAAAGATAGGGAGGAGTTAGAGTCAGTCTGGTGATGTGTAAGAACCATTGCCTTAGTAGCCTGGAGTGTTGGACAAGATGGCTGGTCAGAGAGGATGAAGGGTGCTTATAGGGAGGACTGTCCAGGAAGCAGGAGGTGAGAGGAGGGTGGTTGGGAGCAGTGGGGGGTATATACTAATCTGTAGAGGTGCTCATGTAGTCCTCCCCACCAGATGGTCTCAGTAGAGCCAGACCTCAGTGCCAATAGGCTCACAATGGTTCCCCTAACACACACCCATCTGAAGTCTGATTAACTTTAGGGAGCCAGAGGCTGGTTAGAGGAACACCCTTTCTATCTGAACTTTGTATGCAGGTGCTTGCACGCATAAACACACAGCCCCTGTGCATATATACACACACACAGACAAGCACAGTTGCCTATCCATTTGCGGTTGGTGTGTGTGTACTCAGCTGTCTTCTGGTACAAAGTATTGTGCCAACAGAGAAAAACGATCCACAGCTCTCCCCGAGGGAAGTTTCTCAACACATGTGATTATGCATCTTCAGGGTTTGCATCTGTTTTTTGGGAGCAGTGAGTCATGAAATCGCAGGCCCCATAAGCTAGGAAGCCATAGATATTATGAAGTACAGCTACTCCAGTGAGCTGCTGACATTTCCAGTCCCCAGGCATGCAATGATGATCCCTTATCAGAGTCTACAGTTAAGCTCCTTTTCATAGAGATGAGCAAGGTCCAGAGAGCATAGGGAACTTGCCTAGGGTCACACGGTCTTGGATAATGGAAAGCCGCTTCCAGTGTCAGGTTGAATTATCAAGTTGGAAGGAATCAGAATTGTATTCTGATTTCTATGGTCAGTGGAGTAATGATCTTCAAAGACGCTTACCATTTACTCACCAGAACCTATGGGGGTTTCAAAGTGGTATGCTGAGTCTCTCGCAGGTCTCCAAAGAGACCTGGTTCAGTGAACACCTTCCTCTCAGCTTACCAAGGCCCGTTTAGGCCTCTGAGCTCCAGAGCATGAAAACTGTTTCAGGTCATTCTGTCTGGAGGTCTGTAGGGTGATCACAGGAGACTTAGCACTCATGCTAGGCTTAAGAGGGTTCTCGTGTGCTGGGCCTGGTGGGACTGCTGGTCTTCCCGGAGGCCCAGAAAGCAGCTGCACTGACTTCTCAGTGAGAAGTGGGCACACAGGGAATCAATGCCTTAAGAGGTATACCCAGCTGCTAATGGGAAAGGTTTTCCCACAGTTCAAGAAGTACACATGTGGGGAGTACCTAGGAGAGGATTGTAGAGTTGGGCTGTGACATCCCTGGTACTCTTTTGGCCCCTCTGACCCCAGTCCAGATTAGATGAGGGTCTTGGGATGGTTGGGCCCTTTTTTAGTTATACCAGGACCAGAATCTATCCTTAGTCACCTCCTTAGGCTTCCGATAGCCAGGCAACTCAGCTATCACCCCAAGGGTAGGTTCAGGCTGGTCTTTGAGAAAATCTCGTCTACCTGCAGAGCATTTAAGTGTGGGAACACGGGTGTGGCTGTGCCAGTAAGTGGGACCTGGCTCCATTACGGGCTGAATGCAAGTAGGAGGCCACAGCTGATTCGGAATGAGTCACCCCCAATCACACTGTGGCTTTGTGACTGAGCAAACTGAGGAAGACCTGCCTCTTCCCAGACACCAGAGGAGAGGGGGCTTCATTGTTGAGCCCCAGCTGGTGACATGAAGGAGCTTCCCTCACAACTATACAGGCCCAGAGAAGCTGCACTAGGATCTGGGAGTCCTGGCTGTCTCCTCCTGTCCCAGCTATCGTGGGATTGTGATCACAACCCTGTTCTCCATCCCTGCACTTCCAAGATGGTTAGTGACAGCTCCACTGAGTCCCTATAGTTCCCTGACAGGAGCTGGAGCATAAAAGGCCTGTTTTTTGCAGTCTCTGGAGGGTCTTTGACACTATTTTGTGCTTTGATTAAAAATGATCCCACAGGTACATTGCCACTCCATAAGTAAATAACCCACCCCATGCACATGCAAGTAACACAAATTAAGTACAGTGGGTGGGACACACACACCACAGACTGAAAGTAGTAGGGGGACTTGGGACAAAAGAATTTGGTGGGAGGAAGAAAGGCATGAGACAATGATGGTGGCGGAGACTAATAATCGAAGAACACTATACATGCATATATCCATATACACATATATGGATATGGAATTGTAAAAGAATAAGTAAAATAATGATCTACAAAACCCAGAATGACGCCAAGGCCCTGCTTCAAGAGAGTCTGGGATTTTCAGAAAGTGCTCAGCAGTAAAGGAGGGTGCTCCCTAGGTGGAGTCAGGGCAGGAGGAGGGCTTTCCGGGTACCTCTTGGTTCCTGGCATCTGATAGCTGGGGCCACCTGGCTTTCTGGCCACACCCCGCGAGGCTGGGAGCAGCCTTCTGCTCAGGCATGTTTGCAAAGCACACCCAGCTCTTGTCAGCACTGGGTTCTGTGAAGCTCCCTGCTCCTTGCTCTTGATGCCCCATCAGGCCCCTCACAGCCTGTCCTAACCTAGCTTTTTGGATGAGTGTGGCAGCTTGGGGTGGCAGTGGGGATCTGTCTTTAGACCTGGATCTGGGCTGTCTTCTGCTCTCTGAGAATCTCACTGTGCTGCTCCAACCAGGACCCAGAGCTCAATACTCTTGCCTGAGTCCTTTTCTTACTGTGCGACTTTGAGCAAGTCACTCTTTCTCTCTGGGCCTCAGTTCTTATGACTGTACAGCAGGGGTGGTAACACCCTTAGTAGGTGTGCTATGAGATCTGAGGTGTCCACACAGTGTGGCAACTGCTTAAAGTTTCACAAAGCTCCACAGCTAGGAGCTGACATAGATATCCTGAGGTGCACAACTGTAACCCCTGCTGGGGTTGGGGAGTGGCTGGGTGGGGTGGAGGGAGAAGGATCAAGAGTAGAGCCTGGTCTACAGAGGGGATTCACAGTTAGCTTGGGTTACTTGTGACTCTGTCACAAACAAACCCCAACCACGGGTATTGTTTTTTGTTTGTTTTTTTTGTTTGTTTGTTTCTGGAAGCCCAGATGCCCAAGAACAAAGCACACGGATGGACCGTTTTTGAAAGTGGATCTGTCTGAGCCTTTCTTGGCTTTGGGCAGATGGTGCCTGGGATGTAGACCATCATTCTTTATCTTCTCACTGCATTCTCCCTGTGTATGTAGCTGTATCCAGAGTCTCCTTCTAAATACTCTTGCCATGCTAGATTAGGGCCTACCTCATCTTAACCACTTACACCTGCAGGGACCCCATTTCCAAAGAAAATTCCACTCTTTGGTGCTTGGGGTTTGGGCTTCAGCTATGAATTTTGGAAGGGACACAATCAAAGCATCATACTTCAGAAGAGGGTACCAAGTGTAAGAGATGCCTGGGCCATTTTCCTTCTGCATAACAGAGCAGCCAATGAGGCTGAGAAGGTACCAGCATTTGGGGAGTGCTCAGTTGATACACACCAGCTCAGCTGGCTTTAAAAAACAAAACAAACACAAAAGTATTATTAGCCAGCACTGTTAGAGGGCCCAGCTCTGTATCAGGGTCTGATTTTGCCCAGAGAGATGCTTCATCCCAGGGACCCTTCCATGATTCACAATGAAATGGCCCCTACAGCTTCCCTTGTAGGGACAGAGAAGGGTCAGAGCCAGGGCTTCGCACTGGACAGCCAATATATCCCTGGCTTTTTTGTCCATAGTTTTTCCAAGAGAACCCAATACAGAGGTCCCCCCAAGGCAGCTGCAGCCCCAGGGGACCCCTAGGGCCAAAGCTCAGTCTTTCCTGGGTCCTTTCCTCTGCGGCTTGGCCCAGGGAGGTTCCATTCAGCAATCTCGCCTCAGGTGCTCACGTGCAGTGTTTCTGGTTGTTTAATGTGACTTTAATCCTAAGAGCAGTACAGGAACTATGTGCTGAACTCAGGGTCCACAGCACTCATTAGCACACTGCCTTCACAGCCCTTGGTGTTGGAGGGCATGAGCTTATCTCTGGGGAAAGGCAAGTGGCTGCCCAGGGGCAAAAAACTAATAAACAGGCAGAGAACTCAGCTTGAGGGCTTTACCCCCTTGGCTGTCCCTGCAAAAGGCTAGCTTTAACAGGCATGCCACTTTCTTTGGTTGTATTAAGTGAGCTTGGTCTGACCTCTGGAGGGACAGGCCTCCTACAGGCCCCCAACTCATTCTAAGAGGGATGAAGGACCTAGGAGGGAAGGCAGAGAGAGACACAGACAGGCACTGGAAGGTGAGAGTCAGAAGTTGGCGAGAGTTTCTTAGGTGGGTGGGAAAGCAGTGCCTGCTTCTGCTGCTAAAGGGGAACAGTGCTGGCTTTAGAGGCAAAGAGAGCCTGCTGTGTCCTGAGCCAGGCCAAGGGGCCTCAGGCAAGAGACTGGCATCTCTCCAAGGGTCTTTCCTGTACTTGCTGCAGGAGAAGGCAGCTAGACCCAGGCAGGGCATCTCTCCATTTTTTTTTTTCAGATGGAAAAACTGGTGTATGGTCAATAAATTATCATCAATAGGTGTCAGTGAGTGGAAGTGACAGTGATGTGACAGAAAAAGGTCTAGGAAAGAAGAATCTCTCCGCATTCTGCATTTAAATTCTCACCTAGCCCCGGCATAGTTTCACAGTGTCTTCTCAGACATCTGCTCCATTTTTTAACCCTCTCACCAAAGCCTCTGCATCTCCATCCCTAGGTGGGAGGTTCAGGACTATGTCTCCTCAACCTTGCAGGAGGACCCGCCTTTGAATGAAATGTGGTGCAAAGAAAATGCCTGGCTGATGGCCCTGAGTGAATAAGTAAGTGAAAAGAACGGAATGAGTGTTTGGAGGGAGACAACCCATTTCTGGTGCCACTCTCCTTTCTGTTTATCAACATGGGCCAGGGCTCAACCACACTCAGGACGTTCAAGATGCCTTGGCATGGTGCTATGGAGTTCTTCATCTGGCTGATAGAAGAATAAAGGAATCAGTGTATGAGCATTCTTGTTTTGGGTCTTAAGCTAATTCCTAGGTTACTGTGGCCCCATCCAGTGGCTCATGACACATGCATAGCAATGACAAATTGTGCTGAGCCTAGCATGGGGTGAACTGGCTGGGGTGGTCCCACCCCCATTCCTAAGAAGTTGCTATTGCTCTTTAGATGGAGAAACGTCAATTTTAAAATTAACTTTATTTGGTATAATTCAGAGCCAATAGTATATTCACTGTTGAGTGTACAGCCTGAGGAGTCTCAGCCAGTGGACTATCAGATATCTAATTAACATTAAACAAGAACTCAATCAAGTCAGAGTGGGTTTGCTACTCTTCTCATTGTTGTGACGAACTACCTGACAAATATCAATCTGAGAGAGGAAGGGTTTACTTTGGCTCACAGTTGGAGAAGAGACACAGTCAGCCTATCAGCTTGGGAAGGCTTGAGGGGACTGATCACATTGCATCCGTAGTGAGGAAGTAGAGAGGCGAGGGCTAATAATGTTCAGCTTGCTTCCTCCGTTTTATTCTGCCAGGGACCCCAGCCCACTGGACAGAACCACCGACATTCCAGGTGGGCCTTCCCTGCTCTGTTAGACATCTTCAAAGAAACAGCCAGAGGCGTGTTGCCATGGTGACACTGGATCCCATCAAGATGACGTGAGGATGAATGATGACATGATTACATGGCCTCTCCATCATCCCCTAACGTTGACAGATTGAAGCTGCCAGCCAGCAAAGGGGACTGTGAGGCCTGAGCCTGGCTGTGACTCCAGAGCCTAAATTCTGTCTGTCCCTCATGCCCAGCCTCCCGAGTCTTCCTCTACCTCCAAGGGCCTATCTCCCCGGCTTCTGCACCTGAGTCCTGCCTCTGCTTCCCACAATGGCACAGCTGTCCTGCTTGTTCCACTAGAGTTCTTCTCCCCCATCCCCAGCAGCTTGGATGTGGGAAACATTCTTCCTACAGAGTCTCTCTGTCCCTCAGGAAGCCGCCCTGGCAGCCCACTGCCCTTCCCCAGCGCACACTGCTTTCTCATCAGCATCACTCCCAGAATGCAGTTCGGATCTTCTGCTGAACGTGATCAAGTACCATTGTCACAAGGGGCAAAGAGTCCTCTTTGGGTTCTTGGTCCTATTGATAAAGGTCTTTTAAAAAGGGAACTCAACAACACGTTACTGAAGTTAGAGAGGAAAAAAAAAAACCAATAACAACAGGGTGGACAATCTGGAGATCTTAGCAACTGCAGAAATGGGGAGGGGGCATGTAAACAGAAAAGAGAACCTTGGCAGACATGGTGGACATGCCATGAAAAAGGAAAACAGCGCCCAAGGTCTCTCTGTTCCTTGGATTTATTTTCTTTCTTATTTGAATGGACATAAAATTGTCCTCCTTCTAGGGCACATGCCTTTGGGCACAAAAGCAGCATTCTACTTTATGGGGACAGCTAAGAGGGAAATAGTACTTTTTTTTTTTTTTTTTGGTTTAGCCTTTCAGTTAGTTAAGAGTTTATCTGGGAAGCCCAGAACTTGAGGTGTATCTAAGGTAGGAAAGGCTAATGACTCACACATGAATTGCTCTCTGTGTGCCTCCCAGTGTCCTTAGCTTTGAAGATGGAAAGATGCCAACTGCTGTTCACTGTTATGGCTTTTCAGCTTTGGGCCACTCTAAAGGCGCTGCCATGGATTGGTAACCTATGGCTCCTTCCTTTCTTCTTCCTCTAACTCTCCACTCCCTTTCTTTAGACAGGTCCTCACTATGTAGCTCTGGCAGGCCTAGAACTCACTGTGTAGACCAGGCTAGCCCTGAACTCACACAGGATCAACTTGCTTCTGCTTCACAAGTGCTGAGATTGAAGGTGTATCACCCTGCACTGCCCTGCCCTGCCCTGCCTTGCCCTGCCCTGCCCTGCCTTCTCCCCTTTGTTATTTTTTGAGATAAGATGTCGCAGCTTTACCTGGGACTCACTATGCAGACAAGGATGACCTTGCATTTCTGAACTTCTTGCTTTTACCTTCCTAGAGCTGGGATAGCAAGTGTGAGCCACCATCTCTGACTTATGCAGTGCTGGGGATCTAAACCAGAGTTTTATGTACACTTGGCAGGTCCTCTACCAAGCCAGCTATGTCCCTAGGAGCTCATGGCAAAGATAATGTCCCTACCTGGGCCATTGGATATCTGCTAGGAGTCAGCAGCAGAAGGTAGGGAGGAAGAATACTTCTGCTATCTGGGAGAAGCTGAGGAAAGCCAGGTGTGGAGGGCACAACAGAATACACGCTGTGCAGTATCTGAGTTGGAGCTACAAATGGGGTTCACAGAAGCAGTGATGAACGAAGTAGTTATGAACCAGACTCCACAGCTAGACTACCTGGGGCCAAACCCCAGCTTACCTACTTACCAGCTCTGTGTCTTTGAGAAGGTTACTGACCTCTCTGGGCCTTTATCTGTTCATTTGTAAAATGGCAATGCAACAGTACCTACCACTTAGAAGTGCTGTGGAGGCTAAAGTAGGTCCAAATGTGAGAAACTTTAGAACAGTGGACAGTACAGAGGACTGTGAACATCGGTGGCTACCGCTATTCAGAGCTGTGAGAACTTCACGACACCTTGGACACCAGGCAGGCAAGGGGATCAGGAATCAAACACCTGCTTCTCTTTATGTCATCTGTCTGCTTCTCCGAGCCAGTCTGTGTTCTTGCCCTGGACGTGGCTGTCTCTACCCTGCCCCACCCACAGACATCCTCAGCATTGACTTGGAATGAGAAGAATCCCTGCCGCCTCTGCATACAACAGAGAAGCTGCTTAGTGAAAAGAGGTATGGAGCCATCCTTCAGGCTACCACACACACACTTCCCTTCGCTAAAATAATTTCCACCGTAGTTTTGTACAGTCCTGGAAATATTGCTTTAGAACAGAAAAGCCATGTTGTGTGTCAAAAGAATATGAAAAAATAAAAATAAATAAAACAATGATCTCATTTATTGCCCTGCAGGTATAATCCCTCCTGGCTAGGAGAATACATGATTTATGGGCAAGGTTGGGTGGTTTGCTTTGGAAGGTCAAGTGTGCTGCTGTTTTGTTGCTTGGATCTTCAATTTGAAAACACACACAAGCATGTGCACACACACACACACACACACACACAAGCACATGTGCAGATGCATGCCACATGCATATCAACACACACACATGCAGATACATCTGAATATGCAATACATGTGTGTAGACACACAGACCATGCATGCACACGCACACATAAGAACATGCACACCTACCTGTATACACACAGATTCACAGATACATACATATATACAGATGTACATACAGACTCATATATAGACACACATATATGCACATACAAAATGCATGCACATACATACACATACATGTGCACATGCACATATAAGTGCACACACACACACACACACACACACACACACACACACACACACACATAGTTCCAGAGTCACAATAGCTTCCCTCTCAAAAAGCCATGGGTTTAAAGGCAGAAAGGGCCACACCAAAGCACAGATTCAGGTTCTTCTCCCTGAGCTGGGGATAATGGTGATGATAGGATCTGTTGATTGATTAGACCAGTGGCTTTTGATTCTGTCTGTCTGTCTGTCTCTGTCCCTGTGTCTCTTTCTCTCTCTGTCCCTATCTGTGTCTCTATCTCTGGCTCTCTCTTTGTCTGTCTCTCTCTGCCCCCCCCCGCCCCCGGGTGTGTGTGTGTGTGTTGGGGAGGTGGGGTCCTGTATATGCTAGGCAAGCACTCTGTTACTGAGCTCCTAGCTCTAGCCCATTTGTTTAATCTCTATAAAACTTGAGTTAACAGCATGGTGAGAAGCAAGAGCTGGGCCAGGGCCTGAGTCCTGCTTTGCACAGATGCTTCTTAGGATTACTTGTCACCCCAGTTATCTGATCTCCAAGCTGGGTGCATTTCCACAGCAAAGGAGAAAATGTGTGTGTGGTCCTCTTTTAAAAAAATATTTTACAAGTATGAAAGTTTGCCTGTGTGTGTGTATATGTGTTAGATTACCAGGAATAGGAGTAACAGACAGTGTGAGCTGTCGTGTGGGTGCTGGGAACAGAACTCCAGTCCTCTGCAAGAGTGGCCAGTGTTCGTAATCCTTGAGTCATTGTTCCAACCTAAGTCCTCTTCTTCCTACAACCTTTTATCCTGATGGATGCCGACTGGAAGTGGTCACACAGGGTCCAGTGGGCACTGAGGCCATACTGCACCCCGTGGAGAGCTGCAGACCTAGTCTCAGCTCCCTGTGTTCCCTGATTTTAGCCCACTCAGTGAATGACAGCTTCCTTCCCTAGACAAGAGCCACTGAGCCAGTCTTGACACCCTCTGTTCTCCTAAGTGCCACACTTGATCTGCAGCATTGCTCTTTTCTTCATCATAAAGCATAACTCCTCAGCTTCTCAGTACCCCCAGGGCAGCCACCTGGTCTGCTACCTTTATCTCTGATAGAGGACTATTGCCCCAGCCTCCTGAAGAGGAGGAGTATCCAATAACCCAGTCATAGTTATTCTGGGGAAGAAAAAGTAGGCTGGGGCCTCCTTTGCTCAGACCCTTTACTGACCCCATCCCACTCAGGTAAAATCCTAAATTCTCATTGCCCATGGAGTCCTTCTTGAGATCTGACTTTTCCTTCTCTCCCTCCCACCCCCAACCCTGTCCCCTCTCATGATCTCTTGATTCCAGGATTACCAGGTTTTTGGCTGTGTTTTAGAATATGTTCATTGAATTCTGACTTTAGCTCATCCATGAGCTGCTACCTGATTTACCCTTGGCCTGGAGCTGTGTGGGCCCATAGACATCCAGCACCCCAGCCCCCATGGCCTCAGTTAGCCCACACCCACTCAGCTTTGACATTTGTTTCCTTCCCTGGCATGCTGGTGTAAAGGATTTACAACTCTTCCACAAAGGGGAGACTTTTCTGCCCTCATGTTCTCTTTGCCACCCTCAGCACACAGATCTGTGGGAGCACAAAGTGGGCGCTTGTCACCACTGGAGGACTTTCACCTTGTAAGATGGAGCCCCAGATGCTGCTTGTGGTCTGAGTGCAGACCACAGCCTGAGCCACCTGATACAAGATCTCTTCTATGTTTGGGAAGAGCTTTGGGCCAGTACCTGGCAGTCCAACCTGCTAAGTTCTTTCTGGTCCAGTACCAGTCTAGAAGCCATGAACGAGCGGATGGTTGGGTGAGGGGAGGGGGCTCATGGAGAAAGGCCAGAGCTGAGAGGGTGTGGAGAGAGAGAGAGAGAGAGAGAGAGAGAGAGAGAGAGAGAGAGAGAGAAGATGCATCAGTCTCCAGGAAAGAGCAGAGGGCAGGGAAAGTCTGTGGTGAGACACACCTTCTCAATTCCCTGCAGATGAAATAGGATGGAGATATAAGCCACATGGGTTCTGAGTGGGACTGAGAAGAAAAGAAACCACCCTACACTACACCCTTGGCCTGGAGCTTTTGGATAAAATACCCAAACTGTGGTGGGAGATGGTGGCTCTTCCTCAAGAAGCCCAAAGCAGAATGGAAAGGGCAGGTTAGACACATGTCACTTACTGGCTGGGGGTGGTGGCCATGTGTCTTCCCTTAATTTCTGCCAATGGCACAACCAAGTTTCTTCTGGGGGACCACAACCTGCCTTTTGCTGAACAAGCATTGTAGACTATCTCTGTTCAGGCTCTGGTGTGACAAGGGCTAGGTGGGGAGAGATACCTCCTTAGTTCTGAGTCAACAACTACCATGTGGTTGGTTGGTTGTTAAGAGAGTTGATTGGTTGGTTTTTGAGGCAAAGTCTTACTATGTAGCTTGGGCTAGCCTTGAATTCACAGTCCTACTCTTCCATATCCCATGTGGTGGGATGAGCAGGCTGAGCTGAGGCATGTGTTGTGAAGGTATGAAGAAAAAGTCTTGATATCCAGTGATCATCATAGCTTCAAGAAGGATTTGGACACCCCAGAGAGAGAGAAGAGCTGAAGACAAGAGAGCTGAAGACAGAAGTACTGGAGACAGGAGCAAATCATCAACAGAGCCTCTAGACCCAGTCATAGCAGAAGCTGGAATGCCAGCTAATTCAGTTGCTGAATGAAGACATTTGGTTTCATCTACATGTTGTTGGATGTTCTGCCACATACTGGAGGAGCCTTCAGGCCACACAGCCACAGGCAAACCACTATGGCTGGCTAGGCTTCTGTGTGTGAGAGGAGGTGGACACAGGCAGCCACTAGGTTCCTGTACTGTGAGTCTAGATAGGGCCACGAGCAATGACCCAAATCCTGAATTTCAGTGGGATCCAGGCCAAGCAGACCACTAAGCCGGGCCTGGAACAATATGTCTGGACACTCCTTTCCTTACTGCATGTTGATAGAAGTGATGAAGCCTTCTAGGGCCTGCCCACCACAGAGGAGCCTGTCACTCCATAGGAGGCCAGCTCACCTCTGGCCTCTCTGGAATATCAGCAACCAAAAAGCATGAGCCCAGAGCTGTGTCCAGCTTTGTGTAGGACCTTGTTGCTCTAACACAGGTGTTTCAACCTCAGCAGTGTGGATGATGTGAGAAGGGCAATGATATTTCCCAAAGGGCTGGTCCATATGTCAGAATGTTTAGCATCATCTTTGGTCTCCACCCACGAGATCCAATATGATCACCCTTGTTCTCAACTGTGCCAACCCCAAATGTCTCCAGACATAGTCTTCTGTCCCCAGGCACACTCATCCATGGTTAAGAACCATGGCTCTGAAGAATACTGGGGTCCTGGAGGACAGCACTGGGCTCCCAAGCCTGGCATGTTCACTTAGCCTCCAGCCTTCCCTTTTCCTACCTAAATCAACCAATCTGTTAATTTTGTTCTTTTCTTCATTGTTGATTTTGCATACCACACACTACTATGCAGATATCTGTGCTTCACGAGTCAGTGTGAGCCCTGGCACAACCCCATAGCTTATTGGTGGGCCTGCACACACATGTTCCTTTAAGTGGCCTACACAGTGGGCTATCCCCATATATTCACACTTGCATATGCAAATGTGTGAGTATGCATACATACATGGTTTATAGCATTTAGGTCTTTGTAACTGGGGCTGTGGCCTTCACAGTTGAAGGGGTTCCCTGATTTCAAACCCTCTAACAGCTTGGTTGCTTCTTTGCTGGATACAGCAGAAGAAATCTGGGATTTAGAGCCAGAACACCTGCCTGGGTGTGGGCAATGCTGTTTCTCATTGTGAGGCTTTGCACAAATCTCCCCCCACTGCCTCATTGGCTTAGAGTGTCAAAAAACATTAAGCATTACTGAACCCAATGACCTCCTAGTGTCTAGTTTCCACTGGTCATTGCCTCCAGCTAATAATCTCCCCAAACACAACATGTATGTTGCTCAAAAGCATTCCCTGGCTACAAGAAAAAGGCATTTTGTTTCATCATGGAGCATGGACTACCTTCCACAACTGGGTGCTGTTTAGCCTTCTACCTACTTATGTTTAGGCAGAAGCTAATGACTTTTGTGCCTAAACATTTCTGAGTTTTCAACTTTTGTGTCTTTATTCTCGTTCCCTCTGTCTGGAATGCCTTTCCCTGGACTCACTTCTATCCATCACTTTCTAGGGCTGTCACAAAGTTCATCTGCTTTGGTGGCCCCTACAGCACCGGGTGTCACCCAAAACAGTAGTGGCTGACCCTGGAACTCTCCTGTACTAGCTGAGAACCAGGAATATGAGATATACTTCCCTGGACCAAGTTCTGATGCTACTACTTTCTGGATCCCTCCCTAAAGCTCCTTCTACTCAGCTGAAAAAAAAAATGGAGCTGATAGAATTGTCAAGCTCACAGAGTCAACGTTTTCATTCCACCATGCTAGGAATTGAGGCAACTCACAGGATCTCATGCAGGCTGTGGATGCTGAGTGCTTGTCACAGGAAGTGCTCAGTACATCTCAGTAACACCACTGCCATCCCTATTGTCCCCTGGAGAGAGGTTAGGAATATGGATATTCCCTCAGTGCTAAGGTGATATGATAAAAACCAATTAGAGCACACAGACCAGCTTCTAATTCCACACTAGCCTCCAGAGAAAGGAATTAGAAATAACAGCACACACCTGCTTAGCACTTAATACGTGCCAGGCACCATCCTCAGTACTTTATGTACACTGGCTCTAATTCCCAAAGCAGCCTTAAAACATGGAGGCCATTAGTGTTCTGTTAGCATGGTGGGCACTGAGACACACACACCTGTAGTCACAGAACAAAGGTGAGACTTGGTCTCTGAGTCCCACTTCATCATGACAAAGAACGCTGTGTCCTTGCAGGGTGTGCTTGTGAAGTCTCCCTGGACATAGATCCCAAAAATCTCTAGGGAGAAAACAGTAGCAGAGGCTGCAAGGGAGCTGAAAGGTGACTTCATGTGAGGCTGTCTGCAACCTCGTGTTTAGTCTGAGCTCTAACCATAGCCACCTGAGACTGGCTAGTGTTTTGCAGGAGCAGAGAACATCTGGAGGCCAGATGTGTCTATCCACCATGCTCCGAGACAAGCCAATGTATGCAGCATTTTCAGAACCCATCAGTTCTCAAAAACACTTTTGTCTGGAGAAGGGAGAAGGAGGTGCGGAGAGAGCATCAGAAAAAGCCAACTTTGGGGAAGAATCAGAAACAAATCTTCATTTCCACTATGAGAGCCAACGTTTCGCAGGGGCACAAAGGTCATGTGGGCCAGGAGGCATTAGGGTAGAGCTGGGGATGGCTGGATCCAGGGCCAATTCTGAGGGGTTGGGGACTGAGAAGGTGGGAACTGTCCCCAGTGTGGTGAAGAGACAGCTTTAGACTCCAAATGTGTACTCTCTATGAGGCAAGATCGGAAAACCAAAATTACATGCATAATATAACGTTAATATTATGAAATAGAGGTGATACTGGGTTATTGTTTGAGAAGTGTCATTACCAGTCGTCTACTATGACATCCTTTCTGTTTCTGGATTAAACCTTTTCTTTATTCACTCATTTGCTTACCAAATTATATTCAAATGATTTCTCAGCCACTCACTAGCCCCCCCCCACCCCCCGTGGCTCTGGTCTTTGTGGGCCAGCCCACCTGGTCAGGCTTGAGGCGACCCCAGCCCTATTTCCTCTACTTCCAACCCCATGCCATCCAAATGGTTAAAGATTCTGAAAATCAAAACAAGATCAATTCTCCTGGACATAAACTTTAACTATATTAAGTGCCAGTTTCAAAATAGCTGCATATAGCATCAGCAATGGTAACCCTGCATCGGCCTGATGGAGTAGTGTGAAGAAGTGGCTGAGCTGGTCATCTGGCCCTAACATGTCACTCTTAGCTGTGTCTCAAGGGAAAGCCTATGCTCAGCACAGGCATGAGAATTTTCATCTAACAATCCATGGCTCTGGGAATGGCTTTTTCTACCCACACAGGGGGCATTCTATATTTTAACTTCTTACCTGCTGCTTTAATTTTCACCTGTTGTTTTCAGAGACCTTTCACATGCTTTTCCAAGTCACAGACAGTGGGAATTTCTTCCAAACAACGAATACCTTATTCATATTTAAAAATGCAGATTCTTTTCCTCTGCATATGTGGCATGTGTGTGTGTTCATGTGTGTAAGTGCATGTGTGCATACAGATGAATGTACACACATGATCACGTGTGAGTAGAGGCCATAAGTTGACCTCAGGTAACTCCTTCAATTGCCTGACACCTTAGTTTTGAGACAGTGTATCTCACTGAACCTGAGCTCATCAATTTAGCTAACCTGGCTAGCTAGTGCGCCCTAAGGATCCTCTTGTCTGTTTCCTGGCACTGGGATTATTTATAGGTGCCACACCCAGATGTTTTTCATTTTCATTAATTTATTTATTTGTTCATTTTACATCCCAACAGCAGCCTCACTCCCTTCTCTCCTCTGCGTCCCACCCTCCCAGCCCCTTACCCCCTCCTCCCCACCCCCCTGGGTGACAACCCACCCTGTCACATCAAGTTGCAGCAGGACTAAGTGCCTCCTCTTCCACTGAGGCCAGAAAAGGCAGTCCTGCTAGAGAAAAGGGATCCAAAAGCAGCCAACAAAGTCCAAGTCAGAGACAGCCCCCACTCCAATTGTTAGGGGATCCCCTTGAAGACAAAGCAGTCTATCACCTTCATATGTGTAGTGGGCCTGGGTCCAGCCTATGCATGCTCTTTGGTTGGTGGTTCAGTCTCTATCAGCCCCAATGGGGCCAGGTTATTTGGCTCTGTAAGTCTTCTTGTGATATCCTTGACCTTTTCAGCTCCTCAATCCTTCCCCTAACTCTACCACAAGACTCCCTGAATTCCACCTAATGTTTGGTCGTGGATCTCTGCAGCTATTTCCATTATATGACGGATGAAACTTCTTAGATGACAGTTATGCTAGGTTCCTGTCTGCGGGGATATCAGAGTGTCATTAATAGTGTCAGGGGCACACCCAGATTTTTTTTAATGGATGCTGGAGATGTGAACTTGTATAGTAAGCATGCTACTCACTGAGCCATGTCCAGAACCCTTTGGATGCTTTTCTTTAGCTGAATCTGAAACATATATTGTACATCTACTACACAAATACCCTGCTAGCACAAGCACATATAAAATGAATAAGAAGCCTATATGCACTTGCAGACACCAGTAAGCAGCTTAATGTGCAGGGGAATGCACGAACTCATGCTTCATGCATTGTCCCCTGCACAAGGTTTCCTGCCCTCAAGGTGAGGGCAGACCCAAGGCTACCTTTATCACACTAACTTGTTGGAAGTCTCGAGAACACAGGTCAGGCGTTACCTTGACTCTTTCTTGTCCCAGTCACCTCTACCCCCTCCCTAAGTGGGTCATGTCTCCCAGCTCTGGTGACTGCTGACTATGGGAATACATCTGGCATTCAGGAGGTACATAATAATGAATACACAGTGGAATGAATGACTGAGTAAGTAAAAGAGTGGTGATACTATTTCTCCTCAATAAAACAGGACCAGAACTATTGTGAGTTTTGTTTTGTTTTTTTGCTTTTGAGGAGCAACTATGAAACAACTAGTCATGATGGTAGGTGTTCTCCACGCATTGCCTCATTATGTCCTCGGAGGAGCCTTCTGAAAAATGGCCTGCTAGCTCCATTCTACAGACGGGAAAACTGAGGCCCCAGGAGACTACAGGACAAGGCCGGCCAGGTTCCATCCAGGCCAAGGAGACGCTGTAACTGAGTCCAGAGCTCCTGATACCTAAGTCTGAAGATGAGAGATACCATGGCTTTCAAGGGGCTCGTCTTCAAATATGGCTATTCTAGCCACTTTCCATGACTTTGAAGGGACACCGAGATCTCCAGATCAGAGCTTAATGGGAAGGTGGATGGTGGAGGCTTAGCTGGGCAGCTCCTAACTGAAACTGAATATCCTTTCATGCCCCAGGAAGTTCCTTGGGGGTCGGGCAATGGCTGGTCTGGCTAAGCTGGCCCTGGACACAGAGAGCCTGCACGGCCAGGGATCAGTCAGATAGCCATACTCTCTGCCTCTCTGATCTCTATCTAATCTGTAGGCCCTTACTTGGTTCCTGCCCCCAGCTCATTGGTGGATGTGGAGGCATGACACTGCAAAACAAACCAGTTGGTTTCAGCTGCTGGGGCATGTTTGCAAAAGCATGATCCATCACCTAGTCCAGAGCCAAGGAGGGAGAAGAGAACCGGTGTCTCTGGTGCTAATGCAGTTAGTTGGCTTCAGGGTCCCCAGGAAAGAGAGGACTGTATCTCTCCGGCAGTCTCATCCTGAGGCACTTTGCAACCTTCATCTGGTGTTACAGGATTTGCTGTAGAAGTTTTTCCCACAGTGACCAAGGGCACCCAGGGGATGACCAGGGAGAAAATGAACACAGAGGAAATGTCAATGGCCTTTCCTGTTAGAAGCCTTGAGCGCAGGTCCTGACTTCATTCATAGGCCACTTTCTGCTACGGTTTCCTCATTTGAGGAACCGAATACAACACAAACCATCTGCACAGGTTTGCACTGAAGAGGAAATCACATAGCCACATGAAGTCCCTTGAGGGGGTTCAGCCAGGTAAGTTGCAAGGTCACCTTGTCCGTTGTTCCCCATAGGTTATAGCACCCAAAGGATCAAGGCCACATTTGAACTCTGCAAGCACTCCTATGGAGAGACTGGAGTGAAAAGGACCGGACCCGGGGCTGCCAGGCCGGAGCTTGGTGCAGCAGGCTCTGAACAGTGGAAAAGGGTGACGTTCAACCCCCAGGTTCTTTTTTTTTTTTTTTTTTTTTTTGGTTTTTCGAGACAGGGTTTCTCTGTGTAACAGCCCTGGCTGTCCTGGACTTGCTTTGTAGACCAGGCTGGCCTCGAACTCACAGAGATCCGCCTGCCTCTGCCTCCCAAGTGCTGGGATTAAAGGCGTGCGCCACAACGCCCGGCCAACCCCCAGGTTCTTATTCTGGCTGCTCTGAGCACCCACTGGTCAGCTGAGCTGTGTGTCCCATCCTATGGTGACGATGGCAACTTGATCATCAAGGTTCTATGTGTCCTCCCTCCACCACACACACAGTTACAGGTGAGAAAACTAAGGCAGGAGAAAATCGGGTCACACTTTTACCCTAAGCCATTGACAGTGGCCAGTCCTTGGCCATGGCTTTAGGGAGGAGTTATCCTCTCAAGACACCAGTGGGAGGTCAAAGCAAATGTAGCTGACCCAGGAAGGGGGAAGCCTGGCTGGAAAGTTGCTGCTGAGTTGAGTTAATATGGGTCCATGGCAAACCAGCAAGCTGAATGCAGGGCAAACTAAAGGCTTGGGGAGCTGCAGAATCAAACCTCTTTCTGATGGGGCCCAGAATGGACCAAATAATAAAACTGGCTCCTCACAGCAGTCATGTACAGATCTGAATTCATCAAAATCACTCCAGGGTCCCAGACTATTCTCTTCTAGTCACAGCCTGGAGTGTATACTGAGTTGAGGAAGTGGAGCAGCTGTTGGTGAAACCCAGTTGGTCAATGCACCCAGCCACCCTGGGAGGCTAGGAACCAGCACTGGGCTGGGGCTGGCAAAATATGGCAAGAGCAGAGCTTTTATATTCTTCTGTCTGATTCAATACATTTCCTGTCCTTCCAGGGTCAAGGACTCCTAACCTCTAGAATCAGGAATTTTCCTGATGCTAATGCCTTAATCTCCCTCTTTCCAACATCCAGCCATTCAGACCACTCTTTCAAGGGCTGAGCTGCTGCAGAAGAGGGCAGGCTCGGACCTCTTAACCTTTGCTTAAACATCCCTGCTTCCCACTACCTCACACTGGGCAAACAGCTGTTGTTTGGAGAAGCACTCCCTTATGAGGACTGCCACCTTGCTATAAATCTTACATGCTGCTGCATCCCAGGATCCTGACACAGAAGTCATGCCCTCATTAGGGAAGAGGTGGCTCTTACTGGCAGTGGCCAGCAGGGAACCAGCCCTGCATAGGGTTTAGTTTAGAATCTGTGGGTGGTTAACTGAGGGCTGAGTGGTAATTCTCTAGCTTGATGCTGGATCTCAAGGACAGAGGACTCAGCCATTCGTTTCCAGGTATGTACTCAACAGGACAATGTACACAGTCATCAAGATGATATCTAGAATATTCACAGCAACACTAGAAATACTCCAATGGCAATTCACAGTAGAATAGATAAACCAAAGTGTGGTTTATTCACCAGTACAATAAGATCCGGCCAAGTCAGAGTCAATGCAATGGAAAACAAAGGGAATAGACACAGAAGACAAATCCAGGCTGCAGGACCCTCTGTGTGAATTTCAGTGTGGAACAGAACCTGTCTACGCTTCAGGAGTCAGGACGGTGACACTGTGGTGAGGACCTAGATGCTCTGAGACTAGATGGTCTCTGTCAGCTAATGGGGACTATTTGATGACAGTCCCTGAACAGAGGGCTGCTTGTAAGGTATATTGGAGCGATGCAAAGGTACTAGGATATCTACTTCTGATGCACACCCCTTCCCTATGCCAATTACATCAATGAAAAACAAACCTCATCCCAGATAGGTTCCTGAGATGCCCACACAGCTGCAGCCTGGGACCCCTGGACTTATTAGATTTCAGCTACCAGCTAGCATTGGCCTCTTCTGTTCCCTGGGCTTCCTAGACCAGAGGAGGCATCAGAGTGAGATGATCTCTGTCATTTAGTGGGGATGATAGTGCTAAGATATGTAAAAAGCAGGGTCACAGCCCAGGTATTCCTGATGTCCTCTAATGATCCACTTAATATCCTTGGAGACAGCAAAACCTCAGAGGACCATGTATGCTCAATCTGTCCTGTCTTGTCAAGAACATAGTGTCTTACACTGATAGCTATCAGAAGATCAAAATTCAGATCTGCTGTACATGTGTCATGTGTGTATCAGTCAAGTCAGAAAACTGGAAGCAGAACAAATACAACTCAGAAATCCTCTGTCTAATGACTTTTTCTCCTCTCCCTTCATCTTCCCTTGGCCTATAGAGGGAACCTCCGCTCACTTCTGTGTCTGTTTTTGTTTCACTTCTGTTGCCAACAAAAAGCGACTAGAGGAGGGACGGTTCTTCAGTTTACAATTCCAGGTTGCAGTCCCTTGTATCAGGGAAGTCACAGTGGCAGAAACGTAAAGCAGCTGGTCACCTCCTGTATGCAGTCAAGGACAGAAAGAATTGAATGCATTCATGCTCACTTGCTTGATTGTTTGCTCCATTTTCTCCGCTCTTACATAGTTCAGGAGCCCTGCCTAGGGAATGGTGCTGCCCATGGTGGGCTTGGCCTAGGGAATGGTGCTGCCCATGGTGAGCTTGGCCTAGAGAATGGTGCTGCCCATGGTGGGCTTGGTCTTCCCACGTTAATCAACTTAAGACAACCCCTCCCAGACATGCCCACAGGTCAACCCATTGCAGGCAAGCATTTGTGGAGAATCCCTTCTTAGGTGGTTCCAGGTTGTGTCAAGCTCACAGTCAAAGCTAACCATCACAGCTCCCAACCCCAGGGTTCCAGGAAGTGAAAGCAGACTCCTTTTCTGGAAGGAAATTGGATTTGTACCAAGTCTTCTTATCCCTGACACTACACTTTCCAGTTGTGAGACTGTGACAGCTGCTCCTCTGTGCCTTAGTTTCCTCTTCTGTGAAGTGGGATAATAGTGCCTTTAATAGAGCTTAAGTGAAAACCCAAAGAGTGAACTTAACATAATAAACCCACATGTAAAATAAACACATCCAGTAACACTTTGTGTAAGGCCCATGCAGTGGCTGTTATTGGAACCCACGAAAAAAACTGAGCTCCATTTGCATACTTATTGCCCATTCATCGTGCCACTCAACGTTTTATTATTGATTACCTGGCTCTGTCGTGCCCAGCATGCTCAGTGGGTCCCAGCTGTTCTCTCTGACAGCGGCAACTGTTCTAAGGTGCCAGGGACACCTCTGAGAATAAGACTTCCACCCCTCACCCTCCCTCTCCTATCATCCTCCTCAGTCAGACCAAGATCTCCTGTCCCCAAGCTGGCTGGTGGACATCAGGGTCCCAGCTTTCCAGATGGCTTAATGCTTTCTTCCTCATGCTTCTGTTCTGGGTGTTTCCTCACCACCTCTGGCAGATGTCCCAAGGAACAGGGGCAACTCCACCCATCTGAGGCTCAGGCAGCCATCTTCTGGCCCTAGGAGAGGTGCGACCAGGCCAAGGGCAGTTAATCTTGTCTTTAGTTAGCAGTCACAATGGGTGATGAGGTCCAGGGAGGATATGACCTCACAGATGGCAGCCTGCTCCACACTGGATGACAAATTGGGAGCATCCAGGTCTGTGAAGGGCGGTGTCCACACTGGTTTCTGAGGCTGCACTTCCCACACATGCAGCCCAGTTACCAGTGTCCAGTACAGGCTTCCTTAGGACAAAGGACACTGGCCAGAATGTGGGTGGCACCTTGGGCTGATTTACCCAGCCAGATGCTTTGGGAGGAAGGAGTCCGTCCCTACCAAACACACTCAAGTGAGACCTAAGACATAATGATGGTGATAGCTAATTTATGAAGTTGCTGTCTTTGTAAGAGGGGCTAATAGCATAGGATTTGCTTATTAACTTTCTAACTTGGATGGGAGAGGGGCTCACAAGACCTGCCACCCCTCCTCCCTGAGGAGCTACTTTACACGGGAACAGAAATGGGAAGTTATGTTCACCCATGATTTGGCCACCGGTACCTTGCTTTGGCCAAGTAAATTAGCCCCTACACAAACTCATGCAGGCAACTGTAATTAAAAGCAAGGGGATGGAGGTGGAGAGAGAGAGAGAGAGAGAGAAGAGGGAATTAGGAAGAAAAAAGAATTTGGTAGGAGGAGGATGGGGCAATGTTGATCAAAGAACATTACATAAGAATAAACAAACAAATAAATACATAGAAAAAAGAAAAAGTAGAGAGAATTGAGGGTAGTGGGTAATAGCACTTGCTGCACAAGCATGAGGACCCACATAAAACATGTTGAGCACGTCCATGAAAACACCTCCAATCCCAGGGCTGAGCACGTCCATGAAAACACCTCCAATCCCAGGGCTGAGCATGTCCATGAAAACACCTCCAATCCCAGG
>CAJQZJ010001638.1:160648-245379 GCA_907164525.1 Lophiomys imhausi
CCATGAAAACACCTCCAATCCCAGGGCTGAGCATGTCCATGAAAACACCTCCAGTCCCAGGGCTGAGCAGGCCATGAAAACACCTCCAGTCCCAGGGCTGACCATTGCCATGAAAACACCTCCAGTCCCAGGGCTGACCATTGCCATGCAAACACTTCTAATCCCAGGACTATGGGGTTGGACACAGGAGGATTGCTGGGGCTTTCCCACTGTAGCTTAACTGCTGGCTCAGTGAGAGACCATGCCTCAAGGGAATGAGGCAGAGAGCGATACAGAAGATTGCCCAATGTCCTCCTCTGACCTCCAAGAACTCACACACACACACACACACACACACACACACACACACACACATACACTCACACACTTACACATGCATGCTCTATATCTCTGTCTGTCAGTCTGTCTGTCTGTCTGTCTCTCTCTCACACACACACACACACACACACTCTCTCTCTCTCTCTCTCTCTCTGTCTCTATCTCTCCCTCTGTCTTTTTTTCCCCTCTCTATCATACACTCATATGAATTTAATAGTGAAAGTATCCTTATATGGATCATATGGATCCAGTGTATTCTCATTGTATTGTATTCTCATTGCCTGCTGCATATAAAAATGATTGACATGACACGGATCACTTTATAAACTCCTCACAGAAAACCCATGAAGTGAATGCTGGCCCATTTTATGGATCAGTATGTCAAATCCCAGAAAGTTAGATACCTTGTCAAATACCAACCAAAGAGCAAATCCAGGATTCAAACCCAGACTGCAAAGCCAGAATGGTGAGCCAGCTGGGCAGGCTCATTTCAACTCCTTTCTGCATGTGAGAGCCTGATGCCATGGGAAAGCCATTTGGTTCCCGTGATCCCTTCAGATCCCAGTCCTGTGGCAGAGGCCTGAGCTGTCTGGAGCTGCCTGTGGTTGGGCCAGGGTGAGTCAGGATGTAATGCACCGGCTGCCACCCAGGCTTCACGTCTCAGCAACTAGATGGTTGCCCTTGTCTTCTTGCAGGCTTTGTGACCTATCTCGCCACTAATTCTGAACTTAGAAGATGTGGGAAGAAAGTAGTATTCAAGAAACCTCTAACATCCCCATAGTAACCATTCCCATTTTGCAGATGAAGATGTTGGGGGCCGGGGGGAGGGGAAGTTGTGCCACCTGGATGGATACAAGCCTCCATGGTCAGCCAGTGCTGCTCCACCTGCTGTACTGTATTTTACCCACCCACTTAGAGATGCACATGTGCAGGGTGGGTTCTAAACCTTGCTCCTGGGAGGGTGACAGGCAAAATGGCTGTAAGGTCTAACTGCTGTAAACTATGGGCTTACGACCTCTTAGAAAACTGCTTATTGTTAAGTATTCTAGATGGAGAGAGACAGAACGAGCTCCTGTCTCTGCCTTTTTCTCCATGCCCTATCTGTTTTTGCCCAGCACTCACCATCCTGGGAAGGGAGAGAGATCACATATTTATTGTCTTACTCTTTTTTTTTCTCACCAGCATGTAAGCCTCACAAAGCAGGATCCTTCACTACCCTGCTCCTCCCTCTCTGCCTTGCCCAAAACAGGACCCAGCACACAGTAGGTACTCTGCAAAAATCCATGGAATAAGCTCATGGATCAAGAAACAAGAGCAGTTCCCCTCCACGAGAAGGAAACTCCCAGCTCACAGTCTCTGGCAGTTTCTCTCCTGCTCAGTCTCCTCCACTTGGATGTATGGTGTGGCAGTGTTTGTTTTCAAGGTTATCCTCAAAGGCTCTCATCACCAGTGTGCTAACACACCACAATGTGTCTGGCTCCCCGAGGTTCCTGGCTGTTTCATTTCTCCTAGCCAGAAGCCAGCTGGAGCCCCCTTTAAACTACATAAGAGGTCACTGAACAGCTTCCCTCTCTCCCCAGCACAAAGGAGAGAGGTGCCCCCCTCCTGCCAGGCCAGGCCCAGAGTGATATTAAATAAACACCCAGATGCCTGGCCCCACTTCTATCTGCGCTCAGGCCAAGGTCAAGCCATGCTGGGTCTTCAAATCCACCCCACACCCCGTTTGATGGTTGAATGCAGTACCAGCCAGTTTCTCCAGGCTTATGAGGGGTGCACCCCCGACCCCACCTTAGTTTTGCTGACCTCAGCATATGCTGGAGGGGCTGTGTGACAGTCAGCTGAAGCCCAGGGATGGGTCTGATGTCTCTAGTTCATGAAAAGCGTAGAAGAACCTAGATGGCCAAGGATATGTCAAGGGAAGGCCACAGACAGGCAGACTACTGCCTTCATCTTAGTCCTACATGTGGGGAGGGGACAGGTCACAGCTGAAAGCAGCAGTTGGTGGACACATCTGGAACCCCTAGAGCCAGCCAAATCTCTGGGTTTTGTTTACCACTGGGCAGCTAAACAGCTTCCAGAAGGGAAACCTTGAGGGGTGGGAAACAGCTTTCACAAACAAAAGGAGAGGGCAGCTTTTGATGAAGAGCTTCTCTCCGGTTCCTTGGCAGCCCTGAGAATATGAGGATAAAGTTGGGTCTTGATATCTGTGTTTGCTGTCTGTCTGTCTCTCTCTCTCTGTGTGTGTACATATACAAAGCATGTGTGGCTGTGTGAGTGCACACCACATAATCGAGCAATACCACAGCCTCCAGGACTTTCTTAGGCAGGTCTTGACCTAGCCTCTGCTTGGAGTCAATAAGTAAAATTCAACTCATTGAACAATTATCAAGTGTCCTGGTTCATGTGCTTAGGACAGGAGGGTGACAGATAGGCATGGGATCCCAGAAGCTTTCAGAAGCTGAAACTCAGAAGGCTAAGCCAGGCCTGCTGCATACATAGTGTGCTCACTTGGTACACCACATGACAGCGGGCCACAGAATGTCACATTCAATGTGCACGGGACAGTAAAACAAAGGCTTGCTTTCATGTCATTCCTGCCTAGCAAAGAGCCCTTTGCTTTAAATAACTGATTTTTAGCAGACTCAACCCTTTATAAAGTAGACACTACAAATACAGTGAGTTCCCAGAGCCCTTGGGCCAAATGTGCTCCAGAATGAAGGAGTTGGGGGATCCTGAGATGGCTCAGTGGAGATGCTATGTTCTGTATAACTTATGTGTGTGTGCAAGCGCATGTGTGTGTAAGCACAAGTGTATGGAGGTGTGCGAGTGTGTACATGAGTGTGGAGGCCAGAGATTGGGATGTGTTCCCTAGCTGCCATCCACCTTGTTGTATTTTGTGAGGCAGGGTCTCTTGCTGCCCTGGATCTTGCCAAGTAGGCTAGGCTTACTGGCCACTGAGTCCCAGGGATCCACCTGCCCTGGGACCCCCAGCACTGGGATTGCAAGGGAACATCATCAGGCTGGCTTTTGCACTGCACATACTCTTGCAGAGGATCCAGAACGAGGCACTGGAGAGCTTCGTCACTACTCCAAGCAACAGCCTCAGCAGGATCAGGGATTGTGCAGAAAGAGAGGATTGTGTTGATCAAGGTTAACTGCCGAATGAATTTGTGCTGACTGTATGGGGAAAAAAAATCCTCTGTTTTCCAGAGCTTTCTGGGGTCTGAGTTTGCACACAAAGGAGTGGGAAGACCTGCTTCTCAGACTAGAATGGGATGTGGGTACAGGGAGTGGGTTGGCAGCAGGACCAATTTTCACACAAGGCAAGCTGGCTCTGAACCAGTGCTCAGTCATCCAGCCCTGCAAGGGTTCCTCTGTGTGTTGGGGGGCAGGGAGGTGACTGTTCTCTAGAAGCTTCACAGATGCAATGGCCTGTAGTTGCTCCCACCGTGTCCTTTCCATAGACCTTTCTATGAGACTGACGCGCTACCTACTGCGCTAACGAGGCACCTACCATAGACCTTTCTAAAGTCCCCTGTTCCCACCCAAGGATCCAGTCACACAGTTTAGAGTGAGCCAGGTTGTTGACTCCTCTGCTTTGTGGGTACTGTTCCAGAAACCTTGAATACCTTCCACCTCTCTCATTGTTGGGTCAACTCCTATTCATTCTTCTAAGGCCTTTTCTTTGGCCCCTTGTTCAATATGTTAGGGACACCTTCCAGTGAGCATTAACCAGGGCCCTAACTGTCCTTTGGTTTCTGGGAAAATGTATACTACCCTCATTTAGGACAAAGGGACGTTCACAGTGTGGGGACGCAACCGTTTCCAGGAAAAGGCAGAGCTGCAGGACGTTATGGGCTGAGTGTGACATGACCCCACTTGTGAGCACTTGTCTCACGATGACTTTGAATAGCTTTGGAATCCGATGTTTTCAGTTCAGTCCCCAGCTGGCTGTGGGACTCTGGCCACAGGACCTGAGTGTTCAGTGTCGTGGTATTTCACGAGTAAAATCAGAATCTATCTCTTAGGAAGGCTGTGAGGGTGAAATGAGATGAAGCGCAGGAGTGCTGAGCAGGAACACAGCACTCATCACGTTAGAGCCTTTAGCACGATTATCACCACCACCACCACCACCACCACCACCACCACCAGGGGTACAGTGCTCCTGGCACAAGCGTGAGGACCTGACTTCCGTCCCCAGAACCCACATGACAGAGCAGGTGTGGTGACCTTTCAGCCCCACCCCCAGGGGGGCGGGGTGGAGAAAATGAATCCCTGGAGTTTGTTGGCCAGCTAGCTGACCTGGTGCGTTCCAGGCTAATGAGAGATCCTGTTTCAAAAACTAAGGCGGACAGCTCTGAGGAAAAATACTTGAGTCATCCTCCTCTGTCTTCCACATTCATATACATACAAGTGTATACACACACGCACGCACGCACGCACACGCGCAACTGTAAACTTTCTGCAGGTAAGAAGGTACAGAAGAAGGAAGTTCCTCAGATCTGCGAGTCTCACCCTGTCATCCTCTTCTGAAGATATGTCTAAATGAGGGCTGGTTTGTGTCCCCAGAGGTGGCACTCCAAGCAGGACAGGCATCACCATTCAGAGACCTTCTTTCTGGAACCCCCTTTCTTTGTCTTAGGCCGCTGTGCAGCCACCGGAAGGTGCTTCCAGAAAAGCCCACGCCCACTTCCTTAGATACTCTTTGAGACTTTTGACTTCCTTTTTTGAAGCGCTCACGGTGGGAGGAGTCACTTGCTTATCCCCAGCATCCCCAGCCTTAGGCCCGGCTTCTTTGATGTGTCTAAAGCCTTCAGGGTGGGTGGGTGTGGATGCCAAGTTCACTTTCCTGATTCTAGGCATATCCACATACCCCCACGCCCCCAACTTCCTTGTCTCCACTCAGACTGTCTTCTTTTTCAGTGCAGATCCGAGACAGATGTTTGAGGCAGGAAGTATCAGCAGTCATGGGAATCAGGAGGTTAGATGACAAGGGCAGGGGACATCTGTTACTGGAAAACATTCTGAGAACCTGGGTGGTTTGACAACAGAAACATATTCCCTGCCAGCCTGATGGCCAGGAGTTAAAGGTCATAAGTGCCACCATGCTTGGTGTCCTTTTAGAGGCTCCACAGGAAGGGGTCTATGCTGACCCTGCTCTGGTACTTATTTTGGGAGATGTTATCCAACCATAGGTTGGGTGGGGGCAAAGATATCAAGAAATCAGTTAGTATCTCCTCATTGGTAAGTCCCCAATATAGAACAGGGAAAAAAGAAAAAAAAAAAAAGACAGTGAGTCAAACAGAAGCAACCATGTGACCCTTCTGGAGGGGGATTCAAGCTGCCTTTCCAGTCAGTAGCTCAGTAGGGTGGCAGTGGCCTCAGAGGGAGAGTGAGTATCCTTTTCCTGCAGTGAGGTATAGCTCAGGGGACACAGCTGCTGAGGAGACAGCTGGGCCCAGAACCCAGGCCTTTCCGGTGCTTCTTTTCTGCAGTCGGCATGTTAAGTGACCCCTTTGGTGTGTGTGGAAAGGTTATTACCTTCATGGTGCTACAAAGAGAGTGTAGAAGCAAAGAGGTGGGGCCCAGAAGGAAGCCTCTGGGTCACCGGTTGAAAGGACTAATGGTACCTGCGTCTCTTCCTCTTTTTTTTGTACTCCTATCATGAGATCAGTGGGTTTTCTCTGCCGCTTGTTCCTGCTTTGCCACAGGCCCAACGTCAATGGGGTCAATCAACCATGGACCAAACCTCCGAACTCATGAGCCAAAATAATCCCTTTTGCTCTATAAGGTGACTACTTCAACTATTGCTCATTGTTTCCCCTCTCCACCAGACCAGGGAGAAGGGAGATGGGTAGGGTACAGTCTCAGTGACAAGGAGGAGGAGAAAGAGGAGGCAGCAGAGTTGTCTGGCCCTGTGTGAACTTAAATGTGGCATCAGTTTAATTCTCCACAGTTATTCTAATTTTCAGAACAAGAAAGTCCCAAAAGGTTAAGCAAGCTGTCCAAGGTCATAAAGCTACTGAAGACAGAGAAGATATTTGAACTCAGCCTCCTCCCACCTCTTTTTCCTGCTGCCAAAACCTTGGTCCTCACTCCAGGGCACTTCCTCCTGCAGGAAGTATTTGAGCCACTGGCCCTGGAATCCACTCATCTGAGGGGCATGCAGGCAGCTTGGCAAGCAGTGTGCAACTGGGGCCAGACCTCCAGGGCCTTGTTGGCACCGCTGCTTTTGACAGAGCTGAAGGGCTCACGTCTTTATTGTGCCCAGAAGGACTTTCTCTCTGTCTGTTGGAAGCCAGGATAGCTAAGTCCAAGGAATCCTTCCTGTTCTAACAAGATTGGATGTGGAGAATCTGCACCCAGAGACCCCCATCCATTAGTTGATTAAAACCCATAGATCAGTCTGCCTGGGACTTGCCAGCACCATTATGAATAAGAGGTGTCAGGAAATCATCCCATATAGCCAATGTCTTCAAAATTGCCATGGCGACAGTTAATAAAACTTCGGAGTCTATCTTTCAGCCAGCCAGCTCTGCTGCCAGGCAATAAAATTTGGGATAGCCTTTGAAGCAGTTTGTATTGAAATGAGCTGAGAGTGTCATATCTCAAAGCTCCATGCCCTCGGATTAAAAACAACTACAGCTCCCATCAAAGAGAAGTTTGTCAAGGATCATGGAGAGACAGGACTAACAGGGTGACCATAAAGGGTCCTAGTGACAGATTGTCCAGGTTCAAGCCCAGATTCTATCTCCTTCTAGCTGTTTGAGGAAGTTACATAACCTTTCTTGGATTTGGTTTATTCATCTATAAAACAGGGCTAGAGTTTAAGTGGATGGTTGTCAGGGCAGGATGTGTCAGTACAGAAAAGGCTTAGAGAAAGCCTTGGTACATACAAGTAAGTGCATAGTCATTGAGTTAATAAAGATAGTTTATACACATGGCCTTCTACCCTGTATGTCTCTGATCTTTACTCTTTGGTAGTATCCTTTCATGCTGATTCTGAGCTGGGCCTTGTGGTTTCTTTGGCCAAGAGAATGTACCACATACATTGAGCTCCAACACAACATATCAGTAAAAGCCAGACCTCAGGAAAACCTGGTCAACTCCACTCCATACATGGAAACCCTAGAGGAGCCTTGAGAACATTTCTGGGCTGGTAAGCTACAGGATGGAGATAGTGGAGAAGTCTGACTGTTTCCAGTCACCATAGCTCTGTCTGCAGCCAGCTGACCATTATGGGAGCACTCAGCCCAGAAAGAACAGCTTATTCCAACCCATGGCTGACCCAAAAGACATGCACTGAAGGCCAGATAGGACCAGCAGAGCCAGCCAGCTATCCCCAGACTCAAAAAGAAAAAAAAATCAATAAATGCTTATTGCTTATATTCATTTGAGTCTAAAGATGGCTTGTCACATAGCAATATTTCACTAACCCGAGGTGGACTGAATCCTGAAAACTGTTGTTAAGTATGGAAGAGACAGCAGGGAATGAGAAGGTGCCTGTAACTTTTGGGCTTGCAAGCCTATGGGGACACAGCACCAAACATAATCCCTTTAGGTTGGGAATATAGCCCCATCAGTAGAGTGTTTGCTTTACAAGTTCAAGGACCTGAGTTTGATCCCTACACACACTTTAATAAAAAAGTGCACATGGTGGCATCATGTGTAATCCCAGCCCTGGGAAGGAAGAGACAGGTGGGTTCCTGGGATTCCCTGGCCAGCCAGTCTAACCTAATGGTTAAGTTCCAGGCCACTGAGAGAACTTGTCTCAAGGAACCTAAGTGAATGTTTCCTGAAGAATGGCAGACAAGACCATCCTCTGGCAGCAGTCTTCCCTCCCCAACCCTTCCTCATGCTCTATCCTAAGTACTGGCCTCATAGCTACCAACTGTCCTTTCACGGGGACCTAACCTTGCTAAGCCTCAGTTTCTTGGTCTATGGAATGGGGATGGAGAAGGCTACCTCAGTAGCGCAGTGACCATGCAGAGCAAATGCTCAGAGCCCAGCATCCCACATGTATCATGGCCTGAGTGATTAGTCACTGTTGGTGACTATTATTCTTATTATCCAAGCTAACCTGATTAGCAGTGGTACGGATGTGAGCAGAAAAGCGGGAGGAGTGAAAATGTGATCCCTCCCTGAGTTGGAGTGGGTCCACTGGCTGTGGGGGTTAGAATGCAGAGAGCAAGGAGGAGCCCGTCTACATGAGGAGCTGCCCTGAAAGGTAAAGACCTGTCACCAGAGATGGATTACAGCTGGAGCCCCTCATGTGATCCACCAGGTGGCTTCCACCTGTCCCTACTGGGCATGGAACATCTGGAATCCTTCTTGCTGCTTTGGAAAAGTCCACGTCAGCCTTTGTCTCAGAAGCCCTGGATGAATCTCTGCCCGAAAGAGGTCGAAATCCTATGTGGGAGCAAAGCCAGCTTGGTAGGCTGTAAGCATAGCTGTGTAGAACCCTGTGTAACCCCTTAATGGTCTCCTGCAGCAACTCTGCATTCCCTAATAATCTTAATAAGGGCCTCCCTGCATCCTCATTTTGTGTTGGACCTTGTAAATCAGGAAAACAGACCACCCTACTTGGGGTCTAGGCAGCTGTGAATCCTGTAGGTGCATTCAGGTCAGATCAGCATACACAGGAACCAAAGTTGAATCCCTCATTAGACAAGAGGATGTGGGTATGCATTCATTCAACAAGCACTTAGAGAGGGCCTGCTGTATCCCTGGCTAAGGGTATATATGAGTAACACAAGGTCTTTGTCCTTGAGAAGTCTGATTGTCCCAGCTGAGCTCGTGATCTCTCCCTAAATTTGGAGTTTAGGTGCTTCCAGTGGTCATGTCTCATAGAACCCTACCTTGAGTTCAGCTTGGGGTTTTGTTGGACATTTAAATTATTTCTGTTCCTGTCTCTTCTAACCTCTCAAAAACAAACAAAAGCAACAGCAACAAAAAGCTTCTTGCTTTCTTCCTCAGATACAAAGTGCATCCCAATGGACACAGTAGAAGGAGAGGTTAGACTCAAGTTCTGTGCTCTAAACTCTGCTGCCTTGCTATGCAGCCTGGGACAAATTATTTAATCCTCTGGGCCTTAATTTCCTCATCCAAAAAGTGTAGATTATAACTGCAACTCCAAGTAGTTGCTGGAACATTTCAATGATTGAATACATCAGAAAATACTTTTAAAATAAGAAACCTAGTTCAGTGAAAACTCCCTAGAACCTAAAAGGGTAACCCTAGATAAAACTCCTAGTAATGGGCGATACAGATCTGGACCTGGCCATCTTCTGTAACCAGGCAAGGCTTCCAGTGAAGGGATTGGGATACCAACCCAACAAAACTTTCAACCTACAATTTGTCTGGTCTACAAGATGTGCTGGGGTAAAGGTGGCTCAGAACTTATGGGAGTGGCTAACCAATGACTGGTCCAACTTGAGACCCATGCCATAAGAGGGAGCCCACCCCTGACACTGCCTGGAGGGCCAGGAACCAGAGGCAGGATAGCCCAGAGACCAAGGAAAAAAACAAACTCGACTGGCAAAAGAAAAAAAAAAAGTCAATGAAATAATTCCTAACAATACTCTGCTATACTCGTAGATCAGTGCCTAGTGTAAACATCATCAGAGAGAATTCATCCAGCAACTGATAGGAATAGATAGAGAGACCCACAGCGAAACTCTCAGAAACCTGCAGAAGAGAGGGAGGAAAGATAGGAGCCACAGGGGTCAAGGACACCACAAGGACACAGCTAACAGAATCAACTAAGCAGAGCTCATAGGGGCACACAGAGACTGAACTGACAATTAGAGAGCCTGTATGGGTCTGACCTAAGTCTTCTGCTTACATGTTATAGTTGTGTAGCTTGGTTTCTTGTGGGACTCTCAACAGTGGGAGTTGGGGCTGTCTCTGACTCTTTTGCCTGCTCTTGAGACTCTTTTCCTCCTACGGGGTCGCCTCATCCAGCCTTGATATAAGGACTTGTTCCTAGTCCTATTGTAACTTCTTATGCCATGTTTGGTTGATATCCCTGGGAGTCCTGATCTTTTCTGAAGGAAAATGGAGGAGTGGATCTGGAAGAGAGGGAAGTAGAGAGGGGGCTGAGAGGAGAGGAGGGAGGTGTAACTGAGGTTGGCATGTAATATACGAGAGAAGGATAAATAAATGAATATATATATATGGAAACAAAATAAGAGCTTTGTAAATTTTAAAAGGTAGTTTTGCCTATTTACTTTCTAAATTTTTGAAAGACAGCCCCTCCTAGCTGTCCAGAACAGTCTGTTTCAGAACACTGAAGGGAACAGAATGTGTGGTTCCAGGCTCTGCTGTGTAAAGGAGAACATTAAGCAGCCTGGCTCTAACATAGGTGGCTATCTGAGATCTCAGTGCTTCCAACCTGCACCGAAAACTGGGGGTATAGAGAGCAAAGACCCCTGGCCAGGATGTTTCTGGAATAGTTCTTCCATATCTGAAATTCAAACAGCTGCAGGCTCCCTGTGCTGTTTTAGTAATTACCGGCTAGACAGCTCATGATAAAACTCCAGGTCAACTCATGTAACGGTTTTGGCCACATGAATTATGGAGCCGTCTGGAGGCCTGCTGGGAGGGTGATCAGAGCCTCTGGGTCTGCTTCATCATTAAGATTTCCACCAAGCTATCAATAAACCTTGGACATTGTGGACTGAGCCAAAGAACTTGAGCTTGGACCTCTAACCCTGCCCCAGGTGGGCCTGGGGATGCCTTTCAACCTCCTCCCAAATGTTTATGCAAGAATTTCATGGGCCGGATGTGAAGTTGTGCTAAGCAGGGCTCAGGAATTTTCCCTAAGTATGCTAAATGAACTCCGGAGCAAACCCACTGGCACTGAGTTTTACAGGTCCCATTTTTGCAAGAATTGACTGACGACATTGGAAATCCATCTTCTAAGCCAGAAATGGACCGATGGCTCCACCCTGTAAGATAAGCAGTAAAACTTACACAGCTTTGGTTTATTCACTTGCAAAAATCAGGCTCCCATGATGGTTGTAAAGTGGCCATAAGTAGTGACATTCCAGGTGTATCATTCCCAGGGGCACTCCACTCAGCAGCCACCATCTTTCCTAGGGAGAGTCATCTCATCTTGAATCTGAACTCTAACACTGATGCCTGTCACTGTGACTCCCAGAAACAAAGGAAGGCTTTCCAAGACATTAGAAGAGATGGGACCGAGGGCTAAGGGCAGGGCTCCGTTGGTAAAGTGTGTGTTGTGGAAACTTGAGGACCTGAGTTCATATTCCTGGCAGCCATGTAAAGATACATGTGTTGACCTCAGTGCTAGGAGTTGGGGAAAGGCAGAGACAGTCATATTCATTAAGGAATTCCAGGTCTAGCAAGAGAGACCCTGTTTCAAAAAACAGTCTGGGAAATGCTTGAGAAAGACATTTGATGTCCACCTCTGGTTTCCATATGCAGGTACACACATGTGCACATGCACCCACACGTACATGTGCAAATACCCACATGAAAGCATACATGGCGGGGGGGATTCCCTGTCTAGTCCAAGGTGAGGCTAGCCAAGGACCCCACATCAGCATCCTCTGCATCATTTGGCTGTAAAGCATTTGGGGTGTGGGGGGGGGAGTGGTCTGCCTTTTCCTTTCCCCTTTGACTTCTCCAGTCCCAGTCCAGGGCCTTGGGACAGATTTCCTGAGTGACAAATTCTTGTCTACTAATGGCTACAATAGTAACCCGTGGTGATGACCATCTATTTTCACCAAGTGTCAAAACAAAATGGATGGAGACCTGGTTTATCTGTGGTGTGATGGTTGTACTATTGGGGGGCGGGGGGGGAGAGAGGGAGATTCAGGCTGTAGAGAGATCTGAGACCAAAGTAGACATGGCCTGTAAGGCCAGTTCCCTGCCCTGTCTTGGTGGTTCTAAATGGAGCTGTCTGTACATGCTCTGCTGTATATCCTATGTGTGCCTTCTCTCCCTCCTTTCTCTGGAATGTTCTATGGCTTCCCCTTACCCTACCCCCTCCTTACCCCTCATTTCCACACCCAGAGCCTCAGTAGATGTCACACAAAGCCAGGTCTCAACCTGCCCCATCAGTAAGACATATATCTGTTCTTCATTTCTGTTGAGGAAAGGTAGAGAACAAACTTTTGAGGTTTACTCGTTCATGCACTGAGCAGTCTGTGGTCTACAAAAAGGTACCTTTTATTGCTCCTTTCTTGTGTAACATAAATTCTGATTATAGCAATAAATAACACATAGCAAGATTGAATGACTTGTTGAATGAGTGAGTGAATGAATGAAATGGCTTGTCCTTCCAGTTGTATGTTTCCCAGTTGATTCTTCTGGATTTTAGTTCTCTGGATGCTTATTCTTCCCTGGTGGCAGGCAATTTGGGGTTACACCAGCTATTTGGCTCTGCCTGTGATCAGGAAATTTCTCCTCTCATTCCTCATTATTATTCACCTAAATTTCCCCCTTACCCTTAAAAAAAATCTAAAAAAACTAATTTTCTTTGCTACAGACCATTCTGACCAAACGCACCACACTCCTTGTATCTGTCTTATGGAAATGGGGCTGCTACCATGGTGGGATTTTGGTGTCCTTCCAAATTCCTCTGTTGAACTCCTAGTCTCTAATATGGAATAAGGAAGTGGGGCTTTGGAAGGCTTGCTTAGGACAGAAGGCTGAGTTCTCATGGATAAGGCTGGCACCCTTAATAAAAGAGACTCCAGAGAGAACTCATTCCTTTCATGAGGGGAAGAAGCAGTGAAAACGATAGTCCGTGACGCACAAGGTGGGCCCTTCGCAGACAGCAAATCTGCCTTCATCTTGGGTCTCTCAGCCCACAGGACTATGATGAATAAGTGTTTGCTGTTTGTAAGCTGCTCAGTTGATGGCCCTTTGTGATGGCAGCACAGCCAGATGAAGACAGATGCCCTGGGAACTGCCCAGGCCCAGGCTAAATGAGAAGATGCCAGGGTGGCAAGTGGGAGAGTCTCCCCGTTCCTCACCCGCTCCTGGCTGGGCTTTATTTCAGAGTCCTCCCGGGCCACCACAAAGTGCAATTACCTCATAAGATTTACACACTTCAAGCTCTTCAGGGGTCCCTTAACACTTACCCAGGAGCCATGACTCTGGGAAGAAAGAAAAGAAAAAATGAGAATGGAAATAAAACTCCTTATGCACTTCCTGAAATGCTGGAGCCTGCTGAGGAAAAGGCTTGGAACTCTGAAGATGTTTAGTCAAGTAGTAATGCCCCATATCCATCCATCAGCCACACAGCTCAGCTCACAGTTCCACAAAGAAACAAGAGCGCTTGGTTTCCAACAGAAAAGAGGATAATCAAATCCACAGTCTTCTCTACTTTTCAAACCCAGTTTAGAACAGAAAATGGTTACAGCAAAGACTGCTTCATTCTAACAGGACCTGGATTGTTTTGAAGATTTCTTTCTTAGTGGGAGAAAAATTCCAAAAGTTGGTTTCTGAGTACCAGCTCCGTTCCCCTGTAGCACCCCAGGCAAAATGGCACCTCACTGCCCTAGAGAACTGATTTTTTTTTTTCTCCAGTGTGGAGGCAGGAACCTCCACACTGCCTCACTATGCAATCTGAGCAAGTCACTACCAGCCAGGAGTCTCATTTTCCTCATCTGTAAAATGGGAGGAACTTGTTAATGCCATTTCATTCAATGGAGACCAGGGTGGCACACTATGACCTCAGGCCTCCACTCCATACAGCGCTCACTCCTGTTGCTGTTCCCTCCTATGCTTCCTCTCCTTTTTCTTCCTGTCCTCACTTCCCTTCTTTCTTGCTTCCATTCGAGAACTACTGTGGCACAGCATTCAGCTTTCTGGAGCTGCGGAGGGCATTTGGGACATGGCTCCCAGGTAGGAGGGCAACACATATTCACCAGCAGGGTCAGGAAGGCTTCTCTGAGGAAGCAGCAAGAGGAGGAGAATGGCAGTCCCTTAAAGGAGCTCAGAGGGCAGAACCTTCCAGAACAATAGGATGGGCAAGTGTCCTGAAAGTGAACTTGAGGTACCTGGGGCAACCGAAGGAGGGAAGTCAGTGTGGCTGTGTGGTCTGGTGGCTTGCAGAATGGCTGGAACCTGGAGGGGAGATGGTGGCCAGATATTCAGAGCTGGGTAAGCTGATTTGTGAACTTGCTTTCATCCAAATGGGTGCTAACCAAACCCAAGTGGGGACCTCACTTTGGTGAACCAAGTGTGTTAGGTGCTACCCCTTCACTGCTGAGCTGAGGGGAGTTCGGAGGACTTCTCAGACAATGGGCTGGGCAAGACTTTTAAGAGGCAATAAGGCCCAGCTGACTTTCAGTCCCTTAGATTAACCTTATGAAGGCAGTTATATTTCATCCTAGACACCATGTGAAGCCACTGATGGGCAACCAGCAGGGTATTAATGCGAGCAGGTCAACATTTTAAAAAGCCTACTCTTAGCAAAATTTAAGTAGCACACGAAACCTAGCAACAATAATAAAGGAGACTGGAAGAGATGGTGGGAAGTGATGGATATTCATGTGGCCCTGAAGTGGAGGATTTAACAGGTGAATATCCACAAACCCTTCAACATAAGGTTTGTAGGACTTGGTATAAGCCTATGGATCTCAGATACTTAGAGCTAGGTAAGCTGGCTTGTGAACTTGCTTGCATCCAAATGGGTGCTGACCAAAACCAATTAGAATCTCAATGGAGCAATTTAGGAATAAAATAAAAATTCCATTCAGATTTCTATGTGACTACGAACCAAGGTCAGAGGGGGAGTGAGGGAGGAAAGAGGGCCCCTAGCGATGGGTCTGGAGAGGCCCACCTGGTGTAAGGCTTGAGCAGAGGCTCTCAGAAAGGAGAGAGACAGGGCTAGTGACAAGCAGTCTGGCATGCTTCTTTGGTACCCAAGCCCTGCTCCCCACTCCCCAGACAGCATCCTTAGAGCCAGGCAGCCTTGAGAGTCTGGTCTTCTAGTTCTTCCCCAGAACCAGGAGACTCAGGAAAGAAGTGCTAATTGGTCTGAGAGTTTCCATACACATCTCCAACATTCTCAGAGCTAAGTTCAGAGCAGGCCCTGTCAAACCAAGCCCGCCACGCTTATTATTAAGCCAAGCGTGTCTGGTAAAGGTTAAACTGAGGAAGAAAAAAGCCCGGATATCTCAAGTGCTGTTACCTGCGAGTTACTGCACCATTAAAGACTCACAATTATTAGCACTCTGTGCACATGGGGTGACTGTCTTTGTGCTCAGAAAACAAACAAACAGTTTTTCCTTCAAGTGACAAATGTGAGCCATACTTCCGAGGCTGTTAACAATTGCAATAATAAAATAAAAACCAGTGATGCCTTTTGTTCGCAAAACACATCACCATTTGCTAATTGGATATTACTGGCACAAGCAGGCACAAGCAGGGAGTGTTTTCTTCAGCTAACCAGACAGGCAATAACATTTTTTTTTTGAATGGTCCTGTGCAATCACTTAGCACCCAACTGCATCTTACCTGGAGCATCTGTCTTCTGTGTGGACAACATCTAGAGCCCTGGTTACTTATTTATTCCTATGATGCTGAAGATTGAATCCAGGGTCTTATATATACTAGGCAATTGATATTCCAATGAATACATCTATGCCCCCATTACATTTGTGTGTTTATTTGGTGCGAGGGAGTATGTGTGTGCAGTACACATGTGCGTGCATAGGTGTGCACTCTAATGTGCATGGCATGCCTGACTTTGCGCATGAATGCCAGGGATACAAACTCAGGTCATCATATTTCAGCAGAAAACACTCTTACCCACAGAGACATCTTTTCACTTTCAAATTTCAAGACAAGATCTCATTAAATTGCTCAGGCTGGCCTTGAATTTACTCTGTAGCCAGGCAGGCCTTGAACTTGTGACCCTTCTGCTCTAACCTCTTGAGTAGCAGGGGTCTCGGGCCTGCAACACCATGCCTAGCACACTCTGGTGTTAGAGTTAATCCCCAAATCCCATACCCCATCCCACGCCCCAGCACCCACACGTCCCATCCCCATCCCCGATCATCACTGAAAATGGTATGGTGCTGATGTTAAAGTATCTTGTGTCTCATCTGTAGTAGGAACTTCTGGGATATAAACTGAATGGCCACAGAGCTCAAGGTGGGAGTATGAGCCGTGAGAGTCATTCATTCATTCAAAGAGGGAGAGGCTTTCAGAGGGGGATGCCTTTTATCTGCCAGAGGACATGCCCTGAGGACAAGCCTGCAGCTTGTGAAGTATATCTTAAGGCTCCTGAGGCGGCAGCTTGTATGCTGAAAGACAAGCTGTGCTGGGCTCACATACAGTTTGCACTGGAGTTAGATAGTTCATCAAGAGGAATCCAGCCTGGAGGTTCCTCTCAGTAAGATGTGAGGACTACCCATCCTAGGTAAATGGCTGACTCACAGTCCCCACCACTGTCTGCTAATACTGTCCCATGCAGTCCCCTCTTCTAGAAAAACATCTCCATGTTCCTGGCAGGGCATAATCAAAGGCTTGGTTATATGATCCGAGAGCTGAGTTAGGCCTTGCCCAGGGTCTCTGGACTCAGCTTCCAGGGTAGAGTCTCCACAGCCCAGACCATAAGAGTCAGAGGGAAGCAGGTAAAATATAAGCAGCAGCCCCTGTGGTTTGAACTTACCAATAGTCATCATCTTAGTTACTTTTACATTGCTGTGCTAAGATGCCATGGCCAAAGCAAGTTATAGAAGAAACAGTTAACTGGGGGCATACAGTTTCAGAGGGTGAGTCCATGACTATCATGGCAGGGAGCGAGGCAGTAGGCAGGCAAGCATAGAGCTGGAGCAATGTCTGAGAGTTTATATCCTTATCCACAACAAGTAGGAGGCAGAAAGAGCTAACTAGGAATGGCATGGGCTTTTGAAACCTCAAATCCCAACCTGTAGTGTCATACCTCCTCCAAAAAGGACACACCTCCAAATTCTTCCTAAACAGTTCCACCAACTGGGGACCAAACATTCAAGATTATGAGCCTGTGAGGGATGTTCTAATTCAAACCACCCCAGTCATCAGGGTCAAGTGTATCTGAAGCTGAGTCAAAGTGAAGAAAAGACAAATTACCCTCCATGACCATGAAGTAGATGGACTGGTAGTCTAGAAAAAAAGTACACTTGCATGCTGTGACGTGTTCATAGCTTAGAGACTATGAATGTTACAATTCACATTTTTATTCACTGCTTATATCATCTACAAGTGACTCCAATCCTTGATTGACTGTATGGCCACATTCATGGTATAGAAAACACAGTCCCAGAGCTGGGCTCTCATCCTAGCATCTCTCTAACGGTCTTGGATTGGGTTTCTTTCAGGATCTGTCACAGAATGCTTGAAAGGGATACAGTTGTTAGTAAGTGATTTGGGGAAAGAGGAAGTTGAATGTCTTTTCTGAATTGTTCTTCCTACCACTACATCCGGAACACTGGAGAATATTCAGGAAGAACATGGTTAGAAATGCCCCAACTGTTGCTATCAAGAGGCTGGCTGAAGAAACAATATCAACATGAAGAAAAAAAAAAAGATTCCTTCCTGCATTTGTACTTACTCACAAATATGCCTTGAGCATCCATTGTATACCTATCATTTCCTGGGGCAGAGATAGATCCTGGGTAAGGCAGCTGTCTACTATGCCTTTTCACTGCATAGTTAAGGAATAAGATTAACAACCCAATAAATGAATAAAGGTAATCGAAACCTGGAAGTCACAGAGTGATTGACTGGGGTTCTTAGGTACATTGGGACCCTATCATTGATGGACATTTCTAAAGATCTGGTTTATTAGAACCTGGGCTTGGGGATACAGTTTCTCATTATGTGTAAGTAGCAAGAGAAATGACTGGTAATGTACTGACTGCATTTCTGTAAAACATATGCACATGGATAGCCCCAGAAGAGGTTACAGATATACATGTCTCTAGAATCAAGATCTGTGAGGATGTTTTGGGGTTGTTTCTGTAATGGTGCGCAGCAAATTTGCCCAAACAAGAATATTTAGATCAGCACACAGCAATCCAAAATTAGGTAAGACCAGGCTGACAAGGGTGAAGGACAGGTGGCCAACTAGGATGATGGTCATACTCAAATGCTAGCTTGCCACTTCCTAAGCTAATTTCTGGGCAGAATGAATTCTGCTTCTAAGTTCCTATTGGGCTACCTTGTTCTTCTTCCTCTTTCTCCTCTTTAATGTTTCCTGGAGGAGTTCATAAGGTATTTATTTATTTATTTATTTGTGGGTGGGGAGAGGAGGGGCTACTCATTGTCTGCTATTTCTCCAGTGGTAGTAACCTCCAGTCTTCCATGGCAAATTGCTTTGTTTACAACATGAATGTTAATTTCACCTCCTCCAATTACACATCTTGAAATCCTAGTCACTAGTGTGATGGCATTTGGGGATTAAGTCCAGGAAGTAATTTAAAATATATTAAGAGAAAATAAGGCTGGGACAGGAACCTCATGAATGAGCCCAGCGCCATTAGAAAAATAGCTTGTTAGTCCTCTTTGTACCTTGTGAGAAGAGATGAGGAAGTTAGCAATCTGAAAACCAACGGAAGGCCCTCACCAGAACCTGACCATGCTGGCTCTCTGATATTCAGTTTCTAAACTCTGAAACCCCAGTAAACACATTTCTGTTGTAAGACACCCAGCGTCTATTGGCTGAGATGCCAGCTTGCTGGCATGTTCGCTGTTGGTCCTTGTGCCTTTCTGGACACACTCACCCCACTTCTTTTCTGTCATCTCTCCTCTGTATTCCTAGGGCTTGCATCTTTGCTTAGGGTCTTCTTCTGGGGAGAAAATCAACCTAGGACAAGGATCTCGCCTGTATAAGACTGTTACAGGGATTCAGAAGAGAAGACACACATAGTATAGTACACTCAAAGAATAGACTGCATGCTCAGCAAGGCAACTTCCATTCCACAGGCCACACTTTCCATAGGTGTTCTATCTATTTCCATGGTCATCTTGTCTGTCAAGTGCTGTAAATCCTGGCTGGGCCACCTACATCATGAGAGACAATTTCTCTGACAGCTATTTGAGTAATTAAAATTTCTAGTAATAGCCCATCATTTGTTTTGGATAAATCCATTAGAGACAGTGAGATACCTACTTCACTAGTATCCCTTTCCTTCCCTGTTCTTGCTTTGAGTGGATTAGCCCTGCTCTACCATAGAAGAGGCAAAGAAGTATGTGTGGTGGTTTTAATAGGAGTGGCCCCCAAAGACTCACAGATTTGAGTGCTTGGTCATTAGGCAGTGGAACTACTTGATAGGAATGAGGAGGTGTGGTCTTGTTGTAGTAGGTATGGCATTGTTGGAGGAAGTATGTCACTGGGGTTTCTAATACCTAAGCCAGGCCCAGTGGTTCTCACTCTTCCTGCTGCCTGCTGATCCAGATGTAGAACTCTCAGCTACCTCTAATACCATGTCTGCCTGCTTGCCACCATATTTCCTGCCATGATGATAACAGACTAAACCTCTGAAACTGTAAGCCAGCCCCAATTAAATGCTTTCCTTAATTACGAGTTCCCATGGTCAGAGTGTCTCTTCACAGCAATGGAACATTGACTAAGATGGTATGCCAGTCAATGAATGAACTATGAATGAGGAAGATTTTCCTAATGTTAAGACTGATCACCCAAAATATGAGTCTCAAATGGAAGTGTGCACAAGAACCTCTAAAAGATCATCTTGTAAATGCATGAAACTGGATCTACCCTCTACAGATTCTGAAATGAAAATCTAGATGGCATTCAGGAATTTGCATTTGAACACCTTCCTCAAGGGATTCTGATGCAGGGATCTAGAAGATGCTATATACAGTGCACATATTGATGGACTACTGACTGGGTTGGAGTGAACTCCCATCCATTCATCATTTGATTTCTCTTTGGGGCACCTATTCTGTCCCAGCCACAAAACTAAATACTGGAATCACGATACACATCTGGTGAGGGCCAGGGAGATGGCTCAATTGGTGCTCAAGAAAGAGGACCTGAGATTGGATTCCTAGCACCAACCTAAAAGCTAGGCACAAAGCAAGTGTGCTTCTCTTGGCTCAGCTCTGGTTGGGGAGGCAGAGACAGAAGGACCTCACAGGCTCCATAACCAGCCAGCGTAGCAGAATTGGTGAGTTCCACATTCGGTGAGAGACCCTGATTCAAAAAGGAGGGTGGCGATTGATAAGAGAAGATAAGCAATGTCATCATCTAGTCTACACACACACACACACACACACACACACACACACACGCACACACACACACACACAGAGAGAGAGAGAGAGAGAGAGAGAGAGAGAGAGAGAGAGAATGAGAATCAAACGACTGGTTTTTAAGAAAGACTCCTATTTCTTAAAAACATGGGTACTCAACAAAGACTAAAGGAAAATCCTTCCCAAGGTCAAGGAATCAAGGAGGGAGGTAATTCTTCCCATGGAGTTGACAGGCCTGCTCAAAGTGAATGCATTTTATGGTGGCTTTTTTTGGGTCGGGTCTTGCAGCCCTATAAGCCTCAAACTTGAGAGTGACTTTTTCCCTCTCAGGCTTTGCATCTTGAGCATCATCTGGCCAAACTAGGATGGATGATGGACAGGTGGAGGAAGCCACATAGCTTAGCTATGTCTGACTATATAGATCAGACTTACACATGTAAGGCTTTCATGAAGAAAAATATCACCCTGTGCATTATTGTGCAGTATTCTGGATTAATTTTCTCAAGTCCCTGCTACGTGTTCAGAGCTCTCTGGAGTGCAGAGGTGACTAAGCCAATTCTACTCCAGGAAAGGGATAATTCCTATGTGCTTTGCTACAAGAAGAGAAACCTAGTGGAATGAGTCATGGTGTTCAGCACAGAATCAAATGCCTGCCTGAGTTTGACAGGCTTCAACTTCCCACTCACCCATGTCACATAGACCCCAGTTCATTCACTAGAGATGCCTGGGAGGGACATAAGCACTTCCCATCTGTGTGTTGATGGTGCTCCCGAGAATGAAGAGGCAAGAAGCTTTTCCACTTATTTTTATGAAGTTAACATAACCTTAACCTACATAGTGGTTTCTTTGAAAAAAAATTACAGCTGGGAAATGAAGTTCAGTGGTGAGTGCTTCACTCGGTTATGTGAAGCCCTGGGTTCAATCCTCAGTACTACAACAATTTAAAAAATAACCATAAAAGATAGGTTAAGACCAGATGTGGTGGCATTCACCTGTAATTCCAGGAATGTGGGATTCTATCTCAAAAACCACAGCACAAAATACAAATTTACTGTAATAAGTCTTGACTAGGGAGAATTCATTATAATAATAAAGTATAGATCAAATTAGGAGATTAAAATAATACACCTCAATCACAGGAGATTAAAGGAGATAAGTGATTATCTCTTTAGATGGCAGCCAGTATTTTTCTTATTTATTTATTAATAATTTATTCTTCTTTCATCTAATACACCCCAACCTCAGCCTTCCCTCCCTCCACTTCTCCTAGTTCACCCAACTCTCAACCTCCCCCAAATCCATTCCTCCTTCATTTTCCTTCAGAAAAGAGCAGGCCTCCTGGCGATATTAACTGAACACGGCATAACAAGATGCATTAAGAGTAGGCACAAACCCTTATATCAAGGCTGGATGAGGCAACCCAGTTATTTTTCTTCTTCAGAAGGCTTTTAAAAATCTGCCTTCATATTTGAAAAATTAACAGGACAGGAGATTTTCTTAATGAAACAAAGAACATCCAATGATCAATTGATTAATAATGAAACACTAATGATATCCCATTCAAATCACACCAAAGGAAAGGAAAAAGGCCCATCATCATTTAAAAACATAATTCTGGAAGTTGAGAAAATGATGGACAGATGGGTAGGTGGATTTGGGGACAGAAGACAAGCAACGAGAGGAGGGTACTGAAGCTGTTTTAAGAAGCTGAGATGTGTCCACTGTGAAATACTGATTATTAGAACATAAATTGTACAGGACTTGCAAATGTAATATCAAAACAACAAACATCAAATCCCTTTCCCACCCCTTCCAGGCCAGTAATTGCACATCAGCAAATCTGTCTTCAGAAAATAGTTTGAATTGCATGAACAAAGGCTCCACTGAATGATATTCAAGGTTATAAAAGAACAGAAGCAGAAACAAACTAGATGTCCAATAAAAGGGGTTGAATAAATTAATTAGGATTTCTCCAGAATAAGCAAGAATGTAAAACAATACTTTAACAGTAAATTTTAGATGTATAATATTTAGAAAATGGCCATGATGTACTACCAAATGAAAACACGCAAACTATAATATGATTTTGTAAACTATAGCTATAGTAATAGAAAACCAACTAGAAATCAAATGCAAATGTACAAAGGGTTTATCTTGATGTTCTGTGGTTTTCTTTTCTTCATACTTACTGGTAAGTGATTAGAAAATAAAACTATAATATTTTAACAATAAGTTGATAGGGGCTGGAGATGTAGCTAAGTTGGGAAAGTGCTTTCTTTACATGAATGAAGCTCTAAATTTAAGTCACATCACCATATAAAATGAGTCATGGTGGCAAAAACTTAGACTCCAGCACTCAGGAGATAGAATCAGGAGGATCAGAAGTTCAAGGCCAACCTCAGCTACATAGAGATTTCAAGACCAGCTGAGGTTTCATGAGATTCTGTCTCAAAACAAAACAAACAAACAAATACCAGTTTATGTAATATGAAGTTGCAGGGTGTACATTGTGTATTGGTGGCTTGGTGTTGAATGCCACTCCTGCCATAGTCAGCTAATGCCAGATAACAAAGCCTGTCCATGGCTGCTGACAGCCTAACAACTTTTCTACGTTATGGATGACTTGTGTCATGTGTATCTGTGAAATACAACCAGAGCTACAGTTTTTCAGATTGCCTTGTGTGCTGAGCTCTGGTAAAAACTCAATCCTTTGGCTGAATTTCTCATAAAACCCCATTCACTCGGAGGCAGAGAGAAGAGTACCACTAAAAAAGCATCTCCATGGAACTGACCTTGAGATCCAACCCTGGCTAGTGAGGATAAACACCAGAGCTTCTGAGAGCCCAGCTCACAGAGTGAGTGAGACAGCTGTAATATGTTGCACAATCCACTTCATACATCCCTAGGAGCAGGGCGGACAAGGCATGAACGCAGAGTTTGAAAAATTGGCATAGGTTGGAAATGTGGTTGACCAGTTGTCTAGATTAGTGGTAGAGCAGTTTTTTTTTATCCTAAGCTTGGAGGAAGAGTCAAAGCAAGCTACTGCTAAAACTCCAAGAAAAGTATAGGCCAAAGTCAGTTTGGCAGCTAATGCAAGGGCCTCTCATAGGCTCTTTCCAGCCTGAGGAAGAACTGACCCAACACCTAAGCAGACCAGACAAGAAGTATGGTGCCTGTCAGCTGGCACTGAAAAAGTCAGTGCTTTCTGTGTTGTGAACAAGAGAAGGAAGCCCAGCTTACCTCTACCCTCAATTCACATAGGAAGTCTTCTGATTTGAGGATGGTCCCTTGCCACCCTGCACTAGACGTGTGTTCTGGTGGCACCTTGGTGAAGCGATTCGGCAGCTTTGTGTCTTTCAACTATCTCTGTCCCTTCCTTTGACCTCTGTTTTCTTTTCTATAAAAGAAAAATGGTAACTGTGCCTGTCTCACAGGGTACCATGAGTACGAAACAATGCAAAGGGCATTAGTAGCTTCTCTTGGAATCTGGCACTTACTATAGATTTCTCAATGTTGAATTTTACTATTTTAATTGGATTTTTACCTCTTCACAGATTTTGTTATTTTACATTGGATTACCCCAAAAGCTGACCCTCAGGCAGATTTGGCTGTGTTGGCTGGCAGCCGACAGATACCAGGAGAGGCAACGAACCCCTGCTATCTTCTGAGTCATAAATGGATTTTATTGGGACTTCCCACTTCCATGACAGTAAGAGAATAAGTTTGTATTGTTTTAAGCCACTTCTGTGGTCATTTGCCATTGTAGCAACAAGAAAAAAGAAATATGGTAGCTCAGAGGACAGTGAGGGAAATGGATAAAATGGGGGTAGGGGGAAGTAGCCAGGTTAGGAGTGACTGCCATCTTATCAGCAATGGGGACATGTGGATGAGGCTGCAGCAGTGGGCATGGGAAAAAAAGATAACTGAGAGAAATTAAGAGCACAGAACCCCCAGGACTTGTCAGAGGTTTGATAGAAAGACAAAGAGCAGAGTGATGGCCATGTTTCTGGCTTGGACCGTGCTGGCAGAGAGGAGAAGGTAAGGATGAATCCCAGGCCCTCTGGTGCCAGGGCAGGGATGATACCCCCCCGCCCCCAATTATGGCTGCTTCTGCACAGGTTGACCAGAACAAGGCCAATGTGACAGCAGTTCAATCAGCATTCAATCAGCAAAGCCAGCCTCATCAACATAAGCAGGTGACCCAGGTGGGGAACTACAGGGGACAGCCTCTGGATGTTATGTGGACTCAAGGTAAAAAGGGTTGAACTGGATAGTCAGGAAGAAGGCCGCAGCACCCCTCTGTTCTAGCTTAGGAGGGGGACACTACTGCTGCCATAGCTAGCCAGGAGTCCCCTGAAGGTACTATAAGATTCCCAGACGGTATGCTCAAAAGCTCCATGCCAACTTGCAGCAGGATCACAAGTCCCCACTACATGATTAGGTATTCCCTGCCTCCTCCCACATCCTAGACACAACTGGGCCAGCAGGCCACTACTTGTCTTTAATCATTCTAAACTGCTTCAAGAAGAGGAAAGGGGGACAAAGAGCTACTGTGAAGTGCTGATGGTACAAAATGGGAGAGAATAGTAAATAAAAAGGAAGCACCCATGAGATGAGCCAAAAAACGAGATGCCAGCATTTATGCAAGTAGGCCAGAGCAATGGGGGAGGGAGGGAGTGAAGCTGCACTGGAATGCAAATACTTTCTCCTGCAGAAAGGTGCTCAGCTCTCCCAGAAACCTGCAAGGCTGTGATGGACTGACTGACTTGACTGTGGGGAGGACTTCTCTCTTCTCCAGAATGTGAGGAGTAAGAAGGTCTGAAGAAAATCGGATCTAGGAGGAACAGACTACTGGACACAAACACACACACACACACACACACACACACACACACACACACACACAGAGAGAGAGAGATAGAGAGAGAGAGAGACATATACACACACACATTCACACACACTTGTACATACACACACACTCATGCACACACTGTACATAAACTCACACACACCTGTACACTCAAACACCTGTACACTCACACACTTGTATACACACACACACACACACACACACACACACAAAGTTAGAGAACTAAGTGTTTCTCAGGTGCTGTGCTAGAACTTTGAATGACAGGTGGTAGGAATAGGGCCACCATGGTAGGAGAGGTTTGTCTCACCTGTGTGCTCCAGAAAAACTTCTACAGAAGAGGCAATTCAAGTCCCTCTTACTGTAATGAATTTGAAGCATAAAATTAATCTTTATTAAGTGAACACAGCAGTGGCATTTAAAACACGCATAGTTTAATTCAACCACCACTCTATCTGGTTCTAAAATATTCTCATCACCCCAAAAGGAAGTATGTATTTAGTCAGGGCGATGGAGACTCAGGGATTAAGCCTGGTGCTCAAAAGTGAAGTTGCTCCTGGCATCACAGAAGTGTTGCCAGCCTCACCCCGTGTTGATCCAAAGCCCCAGGCACTTGCCAGGAAGTTGGTTGGCTGCCTTTTAAGCTACTGCTTCCATCTCTAAATCCATTTGGTACTTACCCACAAGGAAAAGGAATATGGCCCACAGCATAGCAGCCATTCCTCCCACAGCCTTATCAAGGGCAGCAGGTGGGGAGAGGAAAGAACGGAGGCAGGAAGATACTGTTCTCCAGGTCCCAAAGACCCACTGAGGATGCAACTGAGCCTGAATCATATCTCAGAGTCATGAAGATGAAGCAGCTACAGATAAGGTAACCAGGGAGACGTCCCCAGGGTGTAGAGGCTGACATTATCTCTACACCACTTCAGAGCCTGCTCCAGCATCTCAAGGTGATGGCATTAGCTAATTCTTCCCAGATCACGTGAGCAGGCTTACAGTACCATTGTGTGGGAAGAAAGATGCAAGTTAACAATTTCATGGATAACTTTGAGACCTTGGGGATCTTCTTAACTGGTAAGAATAAATCTGCCCCAGAGGCCAACAAAACCCAGGCAAGAATGAAACTATCCAAAGCAAACAACTCGGGGGGGGGGGGGGGGGTGTTAAGAGATGTCATGTACAGGCAGAGGCAAGCCCAAGCTGTTATTTTAATGAAGCCAGCCAGTCATCCTCTCAGAATGGTTCTCTGCCAATGAGCCCAGGTTGCATTATCAAGGCCAGGCCGATAGAGCTGCCAAGGAATGGCCTTGAAGTGTATTACATTGTCCCTGAGTGTTTGTCTAAATAATTCACAGAGAGGCAGTTCTCTCTTTAACACAAAACCTGATGTCCACGGCCATTAGGCATCTCTGGCTCCAAATCCTGACTTTATACAACATCCTTGCTCTTGTCACACACAGCCAGTTCTTCTCTGGTCACTCTCCAGCCACAACCCTCCCCAGAGCAATTGTGAATCTTTATTCTTCCCATACAATGGCTGAATGGGAGGGATATTGTCTTTCTTTCTGCTTTCTCTGGGCTTGTCAGGTAGTGGAAGAACACGTGACTCTCGGCTTTTCAGGTTCAAGTTCTTTTCCTGGGCATGAGGTATCATGTTTTGCAGCTGGATAAAGTGTGGGGAAGCTCCGAGACGTGCTATCAGGCAAGCCGTAGTTCTTGTTGCTATGAGGCCTTTTTAAAATGTCTCCAGGAAAGTACTCTCTGTGACACAGAAAAATGAGCAGGCTGGATCCTCATTCATTATAAGAATATTCTCATTATGCCTGGGTAGTAGAAATCAGTTATTTTTGTCTGCACAATATCCATTTCCCTCACTTCTAGTAAGGCACAATTTGGGGGTGGGGAAGGGTCTTCTTTGTCATCATCTCTGGCTCCAGGTTGTCAGTCACATGGCAAGACTTGGCCAATCCCCATCTTCCATGTCCCAGGGCAGAGTGATTGGGTCAGAAATGGGCAGTTAAAGGCTGGGCAACAGATTTAGGTGGGCCATCAGCTTTATTGACTAAACTACTAAAGACAAAATACTCTTCCTGTGGTAATTGCCATGCGTGGGATCCTAGCACTGTGGGGGTTACTCATGAGGGAAGCTGCTAAACTTTGGTGTAACCCTGGGAGCACTTATACTGGGAACCCCATGGCTATGGGAGTCAATTTGAGTTGAGTTTCTGCTTTTATAAGCAGAAAATCCTAACACAGTCGCGTTGTACCTTCTCTATCAGCTACCTGCCGATTCTCAGGTCTTTGCCTCCTATGGAGAGCTGGGATTACAGCTGTGCCCAGTATCTCTGGCTTTGTACCTGGGTTCCTGAGCTTGAACTCAGGCTGTGAGATTTGCCCTGCTAGCAAACGTTTGTACCTGCAGAGCCATCGGTCTGGACCCTGAAAGGTCTTTCTGAAGCTTCACTCAGACAATGTCACTCGGCTGCCCCGAACTACACAATGGCTCCAATCCTACTTCACATAAGATCCAGGGTATTTGTGCAGCCAGTGGGGCTTTGTCTCTGCTGTGTGACCAGGCCCTGCACCTATCACCTCTGTCCCAGCTCACTGTGGCCTGGCCTTCTTTTTGCTGGACCTCCCTGATGGCCAGGACATTCTCACTTTAAACCTTTTGTACCTAGTCTTCTTCAGTCTGGGGTCTTTCACACTTTTTTCCCCCCCTCTGGATCCCTCTGCTCAGAATTTTCCTCCAGGCCTTTTCTTGATCATCATATGTAAAACATTATTTCTTGCTCACTGTTCTATAGTCTATAACAGCATCTGGCATGCTGCAGGGGTTCTATAAATATTACTTTATGAGAGCTTGAGTAGATGCTAAGTGTGAATGAACGGCCTTGGATGCAGCAGTCCCGCTAGCCCCTCTGTGTTTTCCTCTTCCGTCATACAAAGTCTAGATGAGATCCCCAGTCCCTAAAGAGTAGATCTCCTTAGACTGAGACAGGAAATGGGGGAGGCCTCTCAGAATACTTCCTTGCTTCAGTTGAGTAGGTTGGCCTCAGTTTCATATGTTGGGGGTGTGGTCTTCAAAAATAGTATCATGATACTATCCGAAGGGGGGCCTAGTCTTGTGAGTGAATTGTCCCTACCTCCAGGCATTTTCTCCTAGCAGAAGAGCTGTGTGGGCTTCCTATCTTTGCTTTAAATACTAAGAAAGTCAAAGCAGATCCTCTTTTTCTTCATTAAAGAGGCTCCCAGGGAACCTTCCTCCCTTCCGGCATTGATCAGCTGGCCAGAACGTGGTGTCTGCCAGGGCCTGCTGTCCTAGCAGAGAAGTCTTTGTGCTTTAAGTATTGAAAGGGAACCCCTCCCACCACTCCTCAGTTAGCCATAGACCTCTCCTTTTCTTGTACTCCATGCAGTTTTGACACACTGGCAAATTTCTCAAAAACCATTGAAGTACAAAGTTAAAACAGAAAGGAAAGATAGATCTGCGGGCGAGATGAATTAAAACACCTCTCCACCTGGGAGGCAAAACCTATCTCAGCACCCTCATCATATTGGGAGATGGAGGGGGCGTGGCAATAAGCTTAGAGTGAGCTGCATATGACAGCCTCAGTAAACTTTACCCAAGGACCAGGGCTGCAGAACCAGATTCCCTTTCACAACATCTTAGCAGCGGCAAGAAGAGAGGAGAAACATTCAGAGCAAAGACAGGAAATTGGACATTGGACAATGTGGATCCCTTAGAGAGACTAACAAGGCAGGCAGGAAGGAGACAGCTGCAGGGTGGGCAGTGGCCTTAGCATACTCACAACCAATGTCTAGAGGGTCTTTTTTTATTTTTAAATCTCCAGGCCACACATAGCTTCTGAAGGCAGCAGAGCAGGCCCCGCAGACAGTGACAGGGCTGTAGTTAGAATCGAGGGAGGAAATAGGGTCCCTTTGGTACAGTGTGATTCCTCTCGGATATCTATTTACAGGCAGAGGCAGCAAGAGTGCAGAAACTACAGGAGGGATGATGTGACCAGCTGTAGAGCGCCATCACCTAAGGGATACCACATTTGCAAACTGGGGTCCCTCAAGAGCAGGTCCAGTGGCATAACTGTTCGCTTTGGGTTCATTCCTCTTCCTCATATAGGGAAAATTGCATAGAGTAGTGTTCATACATGAGGATTTGATCATGCTTGCCCTGCTGAAAACGCTCCCCATCACTGCCTCCTCCCTGGGCCTTGTGGTCATTATGGTTCTCTATTTCTCATCCATACCTGCCCTGCCAGTACATTTTATTAATACCACCCTATCTGCACTTCCCAGCTCACAATACTGAGCCCTTTCATTTGCTTGTGTTGTCCCCTCTGCCAGGAACAACACCCTCACCTCAGCAACTCTAACTTGATCTCACAGGAAGTATGCAAGAAAGCTTTCTCTGAAGCCCCAGTATGGGTTAGCAAATCAGAGCTCAAGCGTTCAGAGTGAAATCGACAGTAAATGGCATTCACGGAGCACCTCCCATGTGGTCTACACCTGACATGTATGTTCTTTACATGTTCACTCAACCCCATGTGGTGAGGCATCATGGTGTTATAATGTCAAAAAGGAGAAGCTAAGACACAGATCCATTCAATGGATGAAAGGTCAGAAAGTGGCTGTAGCTAGAGTTTTTCAGAAGTAGTCTTTCAGTTGGGACTGGATGAAGAGAATGGGACCATCGTGGGATTATCAGGGAAGAACAATCCAAGTGGCCAAAACAGCAAATGCCAAGGTCCTGAGACAGTTTATGTATTAGAGAGACAGAAGCACTCTCGGGGGGGAGGGGGAGGGAGAAGACTGATGCTGGAGAGGTCTGCAGAGGTGGGAGGGGTCAGACCACAGGCAGCCTCCTACTGGCTACGAGAGAGTCTGGATTTCATTCTCAGTGCTCTACAGGCTGGATGAATCTTGCATGGGGGAAAGCAGGTGCATGGCTGGAGGGGTGGGATGCCAGAGAGAAAGTCTGAGAATCCGTTTCACCCACATTTACGGGTCGCCACCGCACATAGTCATGCAGGCTACATTCTGCACACTGGCTCACCTGCTTCTTGCTAGGACCGTGCACCTCTTTGGTATGGCTCACACCAGCCCCTCAGTTCCCTGTCTGAAAGCAAGTGTCCTCAAAGTGTTTTTGTTTCTTAATTAAATTCCAGCAACCTGCTCCTTTTAATTGCATCAAATTATCAGGCCATCTGTTATCTGGGCAAGCATGGAGGCTGGGGGCCACTCCGAGGAGGCTGCTGCACTCCCACAGGCATCTGAGCCCCACCAAAGGGGATTCTGGGAAGGATTTTAGAAGCAGCCTGCTTTTATTTAAAAGGTTGGAAAACACCTGGCTGTTTAAAATCAATGCCATCAATCTCTATCTGAATATCCAAGCCTTAGAGAAGTGGTGAGTGGGGCCCAGGGTCACAGGAGGGGGACTTCAGATCGGAGACAGGTGCTTCTGCCAGCTCTCCATCAGGCTAACTCTCTTCTTGCTGCCTGGTTTCTAAGCTGCCACAGGCCATTGCTCTCAGCTGCTACAGCTCTATTGTCAGCACAGTCCCTTCTGTTCAGGGCATGAGGAAGTGTATCTGTCAACTCCACCTCTGAGAGAGGTCAGGGGGTTGTGTAGGCCCAATGTGGAAAGGATGCAGGCCTGGGATGACTTTCAACAGGCAGGTACTCATTTCTTCTGCTCCCACCATCGTGGGAAAGGTGTCTTGAGATGGGCTGAAGAACTCTATAGCTTTTCTCTACAGATGGGGCCGTGGAACAAACCTATGGGGAAAGTGAGTTATAACAGCTGTCAGGCACTCCCATCACAGGGAAAATTGAGCAAGACTTCTCTCTTGCAACATTCAGAGGGACTGCTGGGCAGAGGGAGACTGACAATCCCAAATCAACTTGTTTTTTTAAACCTGTCCAGTTTGTGATATTTTGTCATAGTAGGCCTGGGACACCAATACAGGTTTCAAGGCCCCTTGGTGTTGAAGGTGGTTCCGTTTGACCTCAAAGGCTGTGCTCTTAGCTGTGGACCCACACTTGGGTGAATGGATGCATGCATGCATGAGGAAACCTCCTCACAGCACAATTACAGCAGTGTTGTTTCTGTGACAGTGTGGGGAAGTGGGAGACACCAGCAGGGAAGGAAAAAAAAATCATTCGCTAATTTCTTTGCCTTCAAGTGTGAACATAGGCTCTCTCAGTGCTCCATGCTGCTTCACCATTAGTAATTCCGAGGTCAACAGAAAGGGCAGCAGGGGACAGCAGGCCTTGCTTAGAGAAGCCGTGGGTGAGAACAAGATGGAAATAGACACCTGCCTGGGCCAGGCAAGCAGCTACATCCAGGCCACCAGCAGGTGAGTAGCTTCTGGAGAGGGAAAGAAGCAAGGTAGTGAGATGACAGGTTTCACAAAGCGAACTCACAAGGAAGCACCTACAGATTTGAAGTACTGTTCTCCAAAGGGCTATGTCCCTCCTCCTTACTAATGTCCCTCTGCTTAGAAAAAGCAAGGGAAGAGCCAGAGAGCTGATGTTCAGGACCTGCTAACAGAAACAGTTTGAGTCCAGCTCCTCATGGGCTCTCAGTAGACAGAAGGGAGGAAGTGGATGTTGGTACCTCTCTGTATATTGGGTATTTACTTATGCATGTAGTCCAGGCTTGCCTCAAACATTCAATGTAGACAAGGATGACCTTGAACTTCCTGTTTTCCTCCCACCACCTCTGGAATGGTAGGATGACAGATATGCACCACTATGTCCAGTTTCTGGGATGCTGGGATTTAACCCAGGGCTTCATGTTTACTAGGTAAGCTCTCTGTGAACTACATTTTTTCAGCTCTAGGAATCAGGACTTGATATCACACTCTGATACCTTATCAACAATAGATAGGAAGCTGGAAGGACACCCCCCTGAGCAGGCATAACCGCCCTGGCACGTATCCATCCTCTCTGGGCTTTATTAGGCCACCCAGACAAGTGCTGCAGGCTGCATCCACCTACTGTGGATTTCTGATCACAGACTTTTCCAATTTTCAGCTGGGCCTGCCTGAATTCTTTTAGAATCTGGAATTTATCCAGCCTCCCATTATTGACTGGCTGTGAAACAGAGCAGAAAATGCCAGTCTTCTTTCTTTCACATTCCATAGTGAACGGACACCATAACAGACCTCAGATCTAAACTGCCAGAGTCTCGGCTCACAGAGCTGGCACCAGCCTCCCGAAGGAGGAGGGGCAGCCTGGCATGATGCAAGGAACCTAGAGCTGGGACCACAGAAGAGGAGCGATCAAAGCTCAGCATCATCGTTGACTGACAGTTCGGCCTAGATGAAAGGTGGTGGTTTAGGTTGCAGCTTAAGTCTTGGCCTGTACGATCACTCAACACAGTCACAGATCCTGTTGGCTGTAACAACACCGCTCCTCCCAGCTGCAGGAGGAAGGCCACAGACAAAGAAGCAAGAGAAATGTGACAGTGGGAAGAGCTACTCAGAGAATTCAAAAGGACCAAAACAGAGAGTGATCAAGTGTGGCTTTAATGGAGGTGGACATGGAAGGCCTCCCTGAGGAGGTGACATTGAAAATAAGACCTGAGTGACAAGAAGCCATCCAGACCAAAAGGTAGGCAGAGGAGTATTGAGGAAACAGCCAAGACAGCAGGGCTGAGCCACGCTTGATGGTTCAGAGAGGAGTCACATGACTAGAGTGTCATGTGTGTGCATAAGGTGAGGAGTGACAATGTTGGACAGAAACTGGGGCCACATCCTGTAGAGGCTTTAAACTGGGGTGTACTTGAAGATTAAGTGGACTACAGGAAAGCTGTCAGCTCAATTTGTTATGCACATGACATGTTCCCCCATGACACGTTCCCCAGAGGCTCATGTGTGAGGCTTGGTTTGCCGGCATGTGGGCTCTTGGAGAGCAAATGTGTCCTGAGGAATGTGACCTATTAAATAGCTTATCCCTTGGTAACTTCATAATATGGTGGTGTACTGAATGTAGATGAATAGTAGAAGGTAGGGCCTAGATGGTAGAAAGTGGGCCACTGGGTGATACCCTTAGGTCAATATCTTGCCCTGGCCTCTTCCTGTGTAACTCTTTCTTTCTGCTTCCTGTCTGCCATAATGTGACGAGCCTCTGTCACATGCTCCTGCTGCCATGATGGTCTGTGTTACTATGGGCCCAGAAGCAACAGTCAATGGTATGGATTGAACCCTTCAACCATGAGCCAAAATATTGCTCCCCAACACACTTTGGTTGTTTACGGAGGTTATTTTGCACACCAGTGTGAAGTCTAACCCAGTATCTCCTTTTGAATCTCAAAATACAAGAAGGAAACTAAAGATTGTCCTACTATGCTGCTGCTACTAGAATGCCTCTAATTTCCAAATGAATACTCATCTGATTTTGGTGCATGCAAAAAAGCTGGAGGTGGGAGTACTTATGAAACATCCAGGTGCCTCTCATCAGGTTTTGAGTGAAAGTGGGGAATGGGGAACTGGGCAGGGGGAGCCTCCAGAGGGCTTTAAGCAGAAGGACGGGAGCTACATCCTCAATTCATGTGACGCTCACAAAACTTGACATTGAATATACTGCAAAAGGCTACTTAAGCTTTAAAAGTATCAGAACTATTACCAAATATAAAATTTTATCTCCAATTCACAGATCGGTCTAACAACACCAACAACAGTTTATGTTCATTTGAGTCTAAGATTCTGCCCACTTCCAGCTTTCACCTCACTTACCCACATCTCTTCTCACCAATACACAGTCTGTCCATAGCTGGCATATCTGTCCTTCCCTACCTGTGCCATCTTTCATCTCCTTCATCTCTGATGCCCAAACTATGAAAGTTATCTCTTTATTCATCCTTTTAGAGATTTATGATGCACACTGGGCACCGAAGGCCCTGAGAATTTGTGTTAGTGGAAAAGGCCACTCTAACCCAATGACTGGCAACTGGGCCACCCCCTGGCATGTCTTTGGCATCTTTACAGACTAATTATGTCTGAGCCCTGCTACCAAGAAGGACACAGGAGTTTTGCCTGTCAGAAAAGTTGCCAAAGTTTCCCTGCGGAGCCCAGTGCGCAGACACACACTGGGAATCACTCCTCTAAAACACTAGCCTCCAGCTGCCTCCAGCTCACTCGTCTCAGAGAGTCTTTTATATAACACCTATCCAGTCTCCCACGGAACCAAGTGAGTGTTTCATTGAACACACCTTGGGGATACTGGTCTGAAGCAGTGATTTGCAAGTTGCCTTGTATCTTGCAATCATTCAGGGACTGGAGCTCTAAGTCCATAACCTGCAGTAAGTTTTGACAGACCCTCCAGGTGACTTGGATGATCCTCTGAGTTAGAGGGGGCATCTATTAACAAAATTGGGGCATTAGACAGGGATAGTGAAAAATAGGGTACACCTAAACTGAGGGTGAGATCCCTCAATTAGGAACTTCCTTAGCTGTAGGTTTCTGACTGTCCCACTGCCTCACCCCACACGGCTGCCCCATCAAGAAGGCCATGATGGAACTGGGAGGGGGGTAGCACTAGGTAGGCATCAAGCTTTCAGTCTGACTAGGTGCTCAAGGAATGAGCTGTGAGGCCTCTGCTCAAATCTCCCACATCCCTGTGGTCCCGTCAGTGTGACTTCATATCTGCCACCATTCAGAAGACAGTAGGTACATTCAGTCCCCTTCACTGTCACCTTTAACATGGCAAAACTGACGACATGTCCTTCTTGGATGAATGACATCCAGTGGGTATGGTACATGGCTTTGGACAAGTTAGTGGAACTTTCCAAATCTCAGATTTTCTACCATTGCAAGTACAAAAAGAGCTTCAGTCTGATGCCTGGTTACCCTGCAGAGTCTGATAAATGTCTGTTGTTGATGGTAGTAGTTAATATAGTGGAAGGGCACTCCAGAAACACTGTCTTGTGCACAAAACTCACAAGTCTGAAATGATGCTCATCTCTCAGGATGAGTCAGCGGGTTCTGGGGCCCGAGCATCTTTGAAGTAGGAGCAAACCCTGCTACCTGCTCAAAGCGAGCCAAAAGGCCATAGGCCTTCAGAGGATACAACCTCAGTCCCTAGAACCACCAGGCTGAACAAGACTAAAGAGAGATCGTAAATAACATCATCCACTAAACAGCAAGTTTAAAACTCACCCCATGGAGCATGGCTGTTTAATTCTTCCAAGCTGAGGAAAAACATGCGGGAAGATCCTTGGTGCAATCTATACAGCTCTATAGGGCCCCGGGCCCTCATGGAAGCTCAAAGACTCAGTTCTTACAAATGGGGAAACTGAGCAATGAGCCCACCAAGGTGCCATACCTTACCAGGTGAAGGCTGTAACAAAAGAGGGAGGGAAACACTAACACTTACCCAGCATGTAAAGATTTTTCTACCTCCTTCTGGAGGTATTTCAGACTGCTAGAGGCTGTTCTGGCTACCTCACAGATATTTAATCCACACAATGGACCCACAAGGTAGACATCACTGTCTATAAGAGACCACAAGTGATGCTTAAGCAGGCAGCAAGGAAATGAATGCAAATCATATCTCAGCTCATTTAAATACTAATAACCGAGCGTCACTAGGCTTTCTCTCCCTGAGTTTATATAAAAAGTAATCAATGGAGTGGGGTGTAATGTTTGGTAGTATAATTGCCCATAAGCTGCCCAGGGACTTGCTGACTTTGAGTGACCCAGGCTCCTGCCGGCAGCCCCAGGAAACTCACTGATTCATTAAAATGGACTTGGATGCGATAGTTTCTTTGGTCTTTGGTGTCAGCTTCCCTCTAAGAATAGGTGCTTTCTTCTGTCTCTCCAGGAAAGGCATACTATAAACTGCATTTATTTAGTCATTGGCATGTATCCTACACAGGTATGGAGGGGTGCCAGGTAGGTGTGGTTCGTGGTCTCTCATACAAGTTGCAGGCAGTAGCTGAGCCTGGGGCATCACAAAGGGTTCCTAGAATGCAGTGCTGGAGCAAATGAAGGAATCCCAGCTGGGGCCGAGTCTTCACAGCTGGACAGCTGTGCAAGACCCTGTGCTTAGAAAGGATCTGGGCTCATCACCAGCTTAAGATGCCTAACGAGTCTGAACAAGGGGCTCTGTGGCTTCACATGGTACTGCAGCACCCAGATTCCGGAGCCAGCCATAACTGGGGCTATTGGCAACATCTTCCTCAGGAGTGCTGGTGTTTTGAGCCTTCTCACATTATGGCAGCTAGATTCCAGGTATGTGAGTTTCAGAGAGTGAGAATAAAAGTTACAGTAAAAGTGTGTGAGAGAGGAGGAGGGGAAGGAAGAAGAGGAAAAGGAGGGAGAAGTAGAGGGAGAGAATACCATGAGGACTGGGTAGGGAGAGAACTCTCAAGCCTAGTCATGTTCTACCCTAAGAGAAGCCCACTCAAGTCCATTGTTAAAGAATACTTCCCAGACTCCTGGTTTCCCTGGCCATGTGTCCCAGAAGCTCTATACTTTCGGAGGGGCGCTTATAAATCCCTAAAGGGCGGGGACTTGGACTTTAATCACTGTTGGACACTTAGTACCTAGCCCAGGCCTTGGCACACTGTATAGTTACCATTTGTTCAACCATGAAAGAATGGAAGGTCAGACCCACCATGGCCAGCTGAGCTTGGACTTGAAGCCCAATGTGCCTGCTCCTAAGGTTTGTGCTCCCCCATAACACAAGGCTGGGAAGCAGTGGCTGACATAAAGTCACCACTGGCTTCCAATGCCAGCTTTGCTCTGGAATAGCTGAATGACCCTGGGCAAGCTCTCTGACCTCCTGGGCTCTCACTGTCTTCAACTGTCAAATGAAAATTGTGGAATTAATGTCAGATAAAATAAAACACATGTGAAAAGCACTCAGAACCGAGACAGAAAGTGCTCGGTAAATGTCACCCATTCCCATCTCCCCGACTCTCTCTGCACTCTCCCTTCTTGCCTCTAGTGTCTCCCCAGAGATGAGCCATCCCTTGTCACCTATAGTCATAAAATTCCTCAGCGATGCTGAGCATTTAAACCATTTCTTGACAATATTTAAATTTGCAAATTAGAAATGTCAACCCTCTTCCTTGAATGAACTCACCAAGGATATGACAATCGTCCTCGGGGCTCTGGGTTTTAATAAAAAGAAAAATAACCAACAATATCATTTTTTTCCAAAGCACCTGATGTATGTATGCTTTCCAAATTACCACTCTGCATTTTCCTCCTCTCTGTGCAAAGCAGTTAAATTACCTTGCCCAGAGAAACTGCCACCAGGAGCCCACCTGGCTCCTCACAAAGCGATCTACTCAGGTTTTATTGTGGACAGCACAATGCACGGCAACAGACAGTTCATCCTATTTGGTCAGCTTGCCCCAGATGACAGTTTTATTTATCTCGTAGGAAGGAAAATGGTTTGGCATGGAGGTGGGAGTAGGGGGTGCATTCCAGGGCATTCCGGCCTCATCCTTCTTATACCCACCCTCCATCTTTGTACAGTGTTTCTGGGAGGAACACCTCATACTACATCCCAGGCAATCGGGGTACAGAAAGAGTGATATGAAACAAAAACCTGGGTGTGGCTGGGCTCTTCTCCAGTAGTATAGCTGGACATTCCTTGAACAAGTGTCCAGTCTCCTGGGATTCTGGGGAAGCCTGATAGATCACCTCACATTTCTTCGCACTCCTGACCATGGGACTTGACAGTTCCCTCCATTGAAGGGGAGATCTTCCTCTGTCCCTTTGCCCAATTGACTGCTTCTCTGACCACCAAGAGGAGGCAGGAATGCTGGGCCAGTCTATACCTTACCAGATCTTGCCTGCGGTCACTCCAGACTCCCAGAAGTGAGTCCCCTCACAGCTGTTGTTCCCAAATAAACATAGGTTGTGAAAATCTGAGATCAAGACTCTTTGAAAAAAAAATCAAGCCATACTGAGTCTACATAGCACCCCCTAAAATAATCTCTGTCATTTCAGCAGCCCCTGAGATCCGCTGCAATTACACACAGGGTTATTTTAAGCCATTGAGTTTTGGGACAGTTTATGCAGCAACAGCTAACAAATATGGACGAGGGAAAAGACCTTCGCTCTCTGCGCTAAGCTCGATGCAAAACATTCTGCACAGTGTTGCCTGTATGAGCCAGTCAAGTGGCCTCTCTGACTTAGATGTTTCACAGACTGGCAAGGTGAGACACAGACACTAATCTTTTTAACGGGTTCATGCAGGAACAAGCATGCATTAACTCTCTGACTCCTGAGGACAGTTCTAAAGGGAGGAGATGTTATCTTAATGAAGAAATTAGAGTGGAGGGGGTGGGGTAACTTGCCCAAAGTTTAGCTGCCAGGCTGGTGAGGCAGAATCAGGACTCAAAAGTACAGAACTAAAGGATACTAGAGCCCAAGTACAGTGGGAGTAATTGGTAGGGGCCTGGCTCTGGAGGGCAAGTTATGGAACTCGAGGAGAACAGAGCAGGGTGAGGCAGGGAGAATTTAGGCTTTCTACCAGAGAGGTCACCAGGGACTGGGATGACCTGACTTATGAGTGGATTTTTCTCCTTCTTTTGTTTGGCATCTGACTTTTCCCTTGGTGGGGACAGTATTTTCTGTCCGCTTTGGCCTCTGGTATATGCACAGACCCTGATCCATGCCTCGGTATGCCACGGGAACTCAATATATGGTACTGAGAATGCAGAATTAGAGAAGGGACATTGGGTGGAGTCTTAGGTCAGTCAGACCCAGTATGTGTTCTGAGTTCCCCTTGGAAATATGTATGATGACAGCTGGGAATGCTGTCCAAAAGGGACCAGGTTTGGAAGCAGTTAAGTCCATAGCCTAGCAGTCCCAAGACAGGGGAGGCAAGTCCTTCATAATTCCTACTTTACAATTAATGTCTGTCAGAGATACTGGGTCAAAAGGCTGAAGATAGATGCTCTAATGTATGGAGAGAAATTGGGGACTGTCGAGGCAGCCAGTTGTCTGTCATTTCTTAGTTTCAGAAGCTGCTGGCTCTGCACTTCCTGTATATTCATTTATATTTATTCTTCTCAGGTCTCGGATGTGGTTGAAGACTAGATAATTATAGTCTCACAGCTAAATTTTAAGTTGTTTAGGGATTAAAAGAATGTTCTAGGTGTAAAATGATGTTTTTAAGTTAGTAATGCAAGTTAGGATGGAAACTAAGTTAGGTATAGAACTTTAAACTCATTGAGATAGATAGATAATAGAATATTAATATCAGTTGCCAAATATGTATGGACTGGACATTGGGAATGCATTTTATACCTTATAATTTTCATAATTGTGGCCTAATTATTCTTATTGTATTGTATTGTATTTATTGTTATAAGAAAAAGAGCCTTTTATTGGACTAAAAGGGGGAGCTGTTGGGGGAAAAAGATATACCTTAAATTAAAAAAAAAAAAAAGCAGATAGGAGGGTGAGGGGGAAGAGAGTAGGAGGGTGGGACCAGGAGGGGGAGGTGGGAGGGGACTATGATTGAGATGTAACTTGAAGAAATAAATAAATGTTTAAAAAAAAAAAGAATGGCTCAGGGGAAACAGGGTGCTTGGGGGAGCAGGAAGTCCCCTCTAGATTGGTGGCTAAGTACATTGGCTCTCAGCTGAACCTCTTACCTCTCAAGACTGATCTGAAGCCTCAGGGAGCTTCCTGAAGCCCACTGCGGACGTGATTATGCCCAGCTGAGAAATGAACAATTGAGTAGTGGCTTCCTCACCTGTGAGCAGTACCTATCCCGCAGCTGGCACTCAGGATGTGGTGACCACTGTGACCACTGTCACTCTGGGGACAGAGTCCTGTGGGCTACCCCATCCAGGGAAAGGCTGCGCCACCCATTAGGGCATGCTGGCAGAGAAAAAGTGCCTGTCGTGCCAGAGCATCCCTGCACCATTAATCAGTGTTCCCCAAGCCGGCAGAAAAGCTAGGTAGACATCATTCCTGGAAGCCAGAGGAGGCCCCCAGAGAGTCAAACCCAGCAAGTTATTAATAAAATACTCCATCTCTCAGGATGCTGTGTGAGGCATAGGGGTGGGAGTGGGGGCTGTTTTCCAAGGCATCCTGAGCAAATCTGTCTACCCTGAGTTTTAAAGAAACAGGATGCAGTGACAGGGAGGGGCTCCAGAGAGCAAGGGGAACAGCACAGCCATCTGCCTTAACATATCGAATCTTCACGGTCCCCCAAACTGCCATTTTCACTGGTCCCTCTCCCCCTGCTCAAGAGAATATGAAAAGCTTTCAGTGTGGAAAGATGCCCTTTCTAGTTGACAGGACACCGGCCATTGGAATAAAATCTGGTTGCCAGCAACTCTGCTTTCTGCCTACATTCCAAAAGCTTCTAGGCATCTCACCAGGTCCCCTTTGAGGATGCTCTTGACTTCTTTGTCTGTTTGGTTAGCCATGTTGGGTTTTGTTTGTTTGTTTGTAACAAGATCTTTCTATGTAGCTATAACTGGCCTTGAACTCCTGCATCTCCAGCCTCAGCCTCCTGAATGCTGGGAGTACAGGGCTCTACACCTCACCCTGCTGTGCTTGGGGTTCTGATTTGGATGGAAGGCAGGAAGGGAGGCTCTCTTGCTATCCCATTGATGTTCCCTTGTGAAAATGCAGCACATTAGAATGTGTGCTCATTGCATAAAGGCTTGTCCGCTCTCTGGTATCTTCAAATGGCAGCTGAGCCAGGCCACAGGGTGCCCCTGACCATGAAGTCAGTGCCCAAGGGAGCTGGCTTCTTTTCAAGCAAGAGAGTGCTCCACTGATGGACAGTTTTTCCAAGCCAAGGTAAATGGCATTTGTTATGTGTCCCCAGAAGGTGGCCATACTGCAGACATGATCTCATTTTGTTCTCTTCTACTCTGGGGCCACTCACTCGTAAGGACCTGCAGGATACCCGAGGGTTGGACAAATCAAGGTTTGCAGGGGTGGGCAGAGGTAACTGACAGAGAATTAGTTCCCTGCCTCATCGCCTTAGCTGCTTGTGGGTTCTGGAAATGGACAAAACCTGGCGTAGCACTCAAGTCCAATGTTCCTACGTCGTGTCAGGCTCAGAGATATGTGACAGGCCTTGCTTCACTCAGTCCCTAACTGGAAGCTAAGGGGTCTACCTCCCATGCAGGGCAAGGCTTACATATGTGACATTGCAAGTCCTGTGCTGGTGGCTATCCACACCTTCAGAAGTTTCTGTTGCCACGAGTCCAAGGCCTATGACAATATCCTTAGCCTGCAGGGAGCAAAGCTGAGATTCAAACTGCTCTTTCCCCTCTCACGCTTGGCCAAGTGTGAGATAGTGCCATAACCAGTAATGTTCATGAGCTCCAGGGTCTCTCTCTTCCTCCCTCCTTCCATTCCTCCCTCTCTCCCTTCTCCCCTCTCCACCTCTCTCATTCTATCTGTGTCTGTCTCTCTCCTCCCCCATGCTAGGAATGGAACCCGGGTATTTAAATATGGTAGGTAAGCAAGCTCTCAACCTCTCGATCAATGACAGGAGCATCTAGGGAACCAGCTGTGGGTGGGCGGGCGACAGGAGGTGGGGAAGTGCGAGGCTAGGAGTTCTCAGGGACCCTGAAGTGGCTGTCACCACTGTGTGAAAAGCACAGGCCAAGGCTAAAACCACCATGCTCGCTCACAGACCTTAAGAGAGTGGTTGCTTCTGCGCATTGTTATTTTATTTTGCTGATTATCTTGTTCCTCTCTGCAAAATGCAGCATTTCTTAGTCTCTATGATTCATAAATGAGAAAAATCCCCTTGTGTAGAGACCAACATCAGAGCTGACTCTGTGCTGCATCAGAATGACCCGGGCCAACGGGGACATTCAGCGCTGACATTTCACCTTTAAAAAAACAGCATTTTTCTTTTTTTTTTTTTTTTTTTGGTTTTTCGAGGCAGGGTTTCTCTGTGTATCTCTGGCTGTTCTGGACTCGCTTTGTAGACCAGGCTGGCCTCGAACTCACAGAGATCCGCCTGCCTCTGCCTCCCAAGTGCTGGGATTAAAGGTGTGCGCCACCACCGCCCGGCTTGAAAAACAGCATTTTCACACCAGGTCAAGATCCAGCTCTGGCCTTTGAAAGGGAATACATTTTTGCTCTGTGGGAGAGTTCACAAGGAACCCCATCATTATTTCTGCCTCCTTTTTGCAGCAGATTGCCAAAGTCTTGGGTGGGCTCTGCCAGGCATTCCTGGTGTTGAATATCTCCATCTGGCCACTTGGGATGCCAGGGACTGGAGAAGTGTCTACTTCCTACTATTACCAAGCATTAATGTAATCACTGAAGTGGAGAGCCAGCTGGAAAGGATGGAGCCTGACATCCCGAAAAGACAGACAGCCTGGCTGCCAGGCTTATGTAACCAGCTCTCCCTGGCTCCCTTTCAGCCTGCCTCTCGAGCAGTCTGGCCTTTGTATGTGTGTGTGTGTGTGGGGGGGCTTTAGCTTTGTTTTCTGAGACTGCATTTCAACAATAGGCAGGGAAGAGATCAAACATGAAAGGGATCCCAGTGGGGAGCATAGCAAAGGTGCTACCTCATTTGTCTCCAGGCTCAGAACCAGACCCCAGGTTTCTATGGGAGCCAGGATACAGCCAGGAGAGACATTTGACAGTGCATGGCTCTGCATGTGAATGTAGGTGTGGTTATTGGGTTGGCACATGCTGGCAGGAACCAGAGACCGGCCCTCCTAGGAGGTAAGTTCAGTTAATACATCTTCATGTGTCTACAGCCTTTGGAGACCAGGCTGTTCATGAGGCAGGAAGTCACCAATTCTCTTGTCAGCCCACTTCCCTGCAGGCAAGAGTTTCACATGTAAGAACCAGCATAAGGGGGCTATCTTGCATGTATCTCAGCAGTGAATTGGGAAATGGCCACTCTATTGGACAATGTTCCAGCTGGGTATGGAGGCCTCTCTCTATACTCTTCTAGACCCTAAATATCTAACAGAGTGACCAGTCACAACGGTGATGCTGACGTATATGCACTGTCACCCAGCTTTGAGTACTTCATCAGTCTGAATATTCACATAAGGCAGGAAGCAGATCCAGTGATGATTTCCAGTTGACAGACAAGGGATCACAGACTTGGAAAGGAGAGGTCGAGCTACTGGACACAAACACACACACAAAGATTTCACTAGGACAGCTCAGGTGAGGTGGAGGGAGGTCAGGACTTAGTGTTTCTCAAGTCCACCTGTGAGTGGGGTTACCTGGAGTCCTTGTTAAAACCAGAGCTTCCTGCATATTCATGCAGACATATTCAACCAGAAATCTCAGTGGAGAGGCCTGGCAGCCTGTATAAGTTAATCAGTCTCCCCACAGGAGCTCCGACCATATGTCCACCTGAACAATGATTACATACCTATTATCAAGTTAGTATATCTAGAAGAGTGCCCAGCCTTTTGAAATTGTCATCTAAAAGTTTATGCCCAATCCAGTCTCCCCAAAATTGCCCCCCCAAATCTCATGAGGTTGGACATGGTGGGACAGCCCTTCAATCTCAGTATTTGGGAGACAGAGGTAGGGAGGATTTATGTAAATTCAAAGCTAGCCTGTTCTACACAGAGAGCTCTAGGCAATGCATACACACTAAGTCCTTGTTTCAAACAAACAAGCAAACAAACAAACAAACAAAAAACCACCACCCCAACCCTAAACAAATAAAATCTCCATTAAGTAGGTTACAGATCCTGTGCTGGGCACCATTCATGGTCATCCTTATGGCTCACAGACCTCAGGTTGGACATGCCTGAATTCTAAAGCATTTAGAATAATGCTGGACAGAGTGGCAGCTGCTAGAATATTACAGACACACCTCAACTTATGATATAATTATCTCCAGATAAACCCATTGTATATTGAAGATACTGTATATCAGAAATGCATGTATACCAGAAATGGACTCCACAGCTTAGCCTGGCCTTCCTCAGGCATACCCAGAGCACTTAGGGTAGCCTACAGTTGGGAAAACCATTTAACACATGGTGTTGAATATTTCATACAATTGATTGGCTACTACACTGGAAGTAGAAAACAGAATGGATATATGGGTGTGCTTTGTACCACCACAAAGGTAAAATGTATCAGTCAGATCCATCTTATAGTTGAAAGTCATCTGTAGTGACAATAGCCATTTTTTTTCCATATGATTCCATCTACTCTTCCAGTCAGTGAGCTCAAGCTTAGAATGAGGGGAAGATAGGGACCTGGCAACTTTGGCTTCCTTGAGATCTCTCAGGCACCTGTCAGGGCTCCTCTCTAAGCTCCAAGTGTGGATCTGGTTTTCAAAGTTGGAGCCAGAAAGGATAAATAATAGAGATGAGTTTGGGTAGTAGGAGGCTGTGCTCCTTTGGAAAAGCTTCTTGGGGTCTTATTTGCACACAACTCCCCCAGAATTTTCGTTCATGGTCATAATCACCACGGTATCCTGTTACTTATCTTTGAAAAGAGCCACTGTGGGAGAATGCGCACAGCCCTGGTACCTCTGATACAACCGACTCTACTTTTCTTTAAGAAAAGAAGTGTTTTACAAATATATCACACACAGACACACACACACACACACACACACACCAGTGAGCGAGCCACCTAATTCATCTGGTGATCCTCCAAAGAGATAGTGAACTGCTTTAGAAGGGGCTGAAAACTAACCGAGTTGGATCTGTTTTGAGAATGTCTGTAGGTGCACTACACAAGCAAGAAAGACAATGCAAGGTATTTTCCTGGGGTAATTTCAACTCTTGATCATTGCACTGGTGTTAACCTTCAACTCCCTCCCTCCTACCTTCCAGATGTTTAAGCTGGGCACTGGTATAGCTTGTCTAGATCATAATAAATTTATTCCAGGCCTGAGATCTCCAGACCCAACACACTTTATCAACTGTACTGATTCCTAGAAGGTAAGAGTAAAGAGGCAACACTATGCTACTTTCTGTTAAATAAGTCTTATGAGGTTCAAGTTTAAATCCTTTGTGTATGATGAAGTCACCTAACTTCCCTCATTGTTGCCTCCACCTCAATTTTGAGGTTTTCTAAATTGATGTTTGGTATGCTAGATTTTAAATGAGGTTATACATGTGTTTTCTCTCATACGGTCATCTGGAGCAGGGTGGCTGTTTATGGCTCCTTGATAAGTCAGGTTTTCTTTTCCAGTGAGTACCCACAAATGCCACTGCAAATTGTGCCTGCAAGGTAGCCAGGCTATGTAAAGAAAAGGTGTACAGCTCATATCAAAGCTAAGAAAGATGCAAAGGAAAAAAAAGGGCCTTGTTAAACCCACTTGCTATGGGCGGTCACCACAGCCTGGACTTGTCTTGTACGGCACTTCCTACAATTTCGAGTAATTGTACCTTAGCACACAGGGAAAACCGGAGTACCTGTGAAAAGATGGGCATATGTATGTCAGTGTAGTATACATTAGGATTTTTTAAACAGTTGAGTTGTGACTAACTCTTTAAGAACCATTTACATAACTGACTGAAAAGGTACCCACAAACTGCTGAACAGTGAAATGCCTCTGAACATGCAACAGCAAGAAATTGATTCAAAACTTAAACACATTATGAACCAGGGATGCTTCTGACTGTCCTACTCAGGTCGCACCCCGTGACTCGACTGCAGTTTTGGTTCTGAACATACAACATGCATGCTTAGTGTCTCAGTTGCTTCTCACTGCTGTGATGAAACACCAAGAGCAAAAGCAACTCTGGAGGAAATGGTTTCTTTCCTCCTTACAGCTTACGGCCACCCAGGGGGTCAGCGGAGGAGCACAAGGCGGGAACCTGGAGGCAGGAGCTGATGCAGAGGCTTTGGAGGGGTGCTGCCTACCAGCCTGGTCCTCACGGTGTATTCAGTGTGCTTTCTTGTGCCATCCAGGATCATGCTCCCAGGGGTGGCACCGCTAGGATGGACCCACCTATTGATCACCAAACAAGAAAACGCACCACAAGCTCACCCACCGACCAATTTGGTGGGAGATTTTCTTCCACATTGATTCTGGCCTGTGTCAAGCTGACATGAAAACTAGCCAGCACACTTAGATTTGCACACCCCACTGGACAATGATATACCAAGGAGTACTGCCCCAACCACCTCAGCTCAGCCAGGGAAGTCCTAAGTTCTGAGCTGCAGTTCAGTTTCACTATACATACAGTTTTCTGCTCTGATGGAAGCTTCCTCGTGGCAAACAAAGACTTCTACTTTCCTATCACAATCACCTATCAAATCAGTATACTTCTGGATTATATTGTGCTAGAAATATTTTATTTTTAAAAATCTATCTTTGAGTTACTGGCTTAAGTTCATAAAAAAAAAAAAACTGTTCTGGTAAATGAATTTTAGCTGGGGACTAGGACGGGATTCCCAGCAATTTCTGTGGTAGCCCTGAACATACTCCTGCCATTTTGTGCTACATATTTATGTGACAATGTTCCTAGTGCTCTTGATTGTAAAAATCAAAGTGTCAATCAACTATGAAAAACTCTGACAATTCTCTATGTCCTGTAGTATTAAATGTTTAGTGGAGATTTAAGTCTTCATGTTAAAAATAAACAGGCCACATGCATCTCATTAATATGAAATTTTCTTTTTGTCTTTATATAAGTGGTAAAATCAATTGTATCATAGAGAATTAATTTCAAGTAAATTTCATTATGATTTACTGCCAGTAACTGTTTGTGTGGTTTTATAGACTTATATTCCCTGGGTTTCATAAACATTTGGGGGACAAAAGGGGTTGTGAGTGGGAAAAGTATAAGAAACCATAATAGGGGACAGAGCTGACATTAAAACCCAGTGTGAGAAAGCTGGGTTGTTTAAACCAAGATGAGGCACAAATGACCTTCCTTGAGGACAATATTAAAGCCTTGTTTTCTGTTTTCACCCATATGTGAAAGGACAGCACAAGCTTTGAAATCATTAGCAGGGATAAACTCAGCTCTTAAGAAAGTCGTAATTGAAAAAAAAAAAAAGATCAATTTGACCAAAACAAAATTTAAAAATCCTTCCCCAAGACAGATTGGATATTCAGAAACAGAGAGAAATGTATAGTACGCTGGTGATCAGAGATGAGAGGAAGAAAATAAGTGTGAGACCCCACCACACAACCAAACCTGTTTGGCAAAAATTGCGAAGACTAGTAATATTGAGGATGTGTGAGAATGTGGTGGGCCAGAACCCTCGGAGGTGGCCGGTGCGAACCCGTGCACACACTAGGGAGAACAGGTTGGCACAAGCCAGGCCAGCTGGCAGCTTGAGGGCTCTGTGAGTCAGCAGGTCCACCTCTGGACCATCTTCCCCTGGAGCTCCTAGTAGGGAGACACCCAGGACGGATGGTGGCAATGGCAGTCAGTCGCCTGGTGTGGCAGAGACTGGGGACAGCCAAGCACATCATCATCAAAGTGAGTGAGGGACTCCGTGCTTCCAGACAGATATGCTTGCAAAACAATACGGGGTGGGGGGAAAAAACTGAGTTTGAGAGTTTGCTGTTAAGCATGCAAATGTAATACATGTATGATTTATGAACACACAGGGAGAGGGAGCACAACGCAGAGACAGATTGGAAGACCATGTCCCAAATTCAAGAGCAAGGCTGCCTAGGGGAGGAAGGAAGAACCACAGCAGTCGTAACAGGAGGAACATCACTTTTAGTGAAAATGATTGACTTCTTGTATTTGAGAAAAATCATGCAAATGTGGGAAATTATTAACATTTGTTAATGCTGGTGGGTGGTTCTTATAGTCTCTGCGTTTTTAATTACTGAAAAGGAGCATGAATCCCAAGGATAAAAGAATTAAAAATTCATCATGTGACAAAAAAAAATCATCTATGTCACTGTTCATTGTGGGCCTACGTCCCCCTGGGGCAGGACAGATCGGAAGCTGCATAAACACTGAGTTGACGTCCTACCCTTGTGTCACCTCATTTTGCCCTCACAATTTCTAAGACAGTCCTCGTCATCCACAGAAGACAGCTGTGTTCTGAGGAGGTTAAATGATCTCCCGATGCTCCACAATGGTAGGCTTTGAACTTGAACTTAACTCCGCATTACAGATGGTAGGAAGAGTTCAGGGCAGACAGGGAAGCTGGGGTTAAAAGGACGGTGGAGAAAGAGGATGAGAGACATGGGTGTTGGCTAAACATAGCAACCATATACAAAGAGAAGTATTCCTTTTCAATTACATTCATTTGTTCCATGCATGCCGTGACAACTCGCAGGAGTTAGGTCCTACGCACTGAACTCAGGTCATCAGACTTGGCAGCAAGCACCTTTGCCACTGAGCTACCTGAGCCAGCCCCGTTAAATTATTGTCAACCAAACCTCAATTTTAAGGTTGCTGTACAGAGAGATTGAACCTATGACCTCACACACATGAACAGTACAGAGAGATTGAACCTATGACCTCACACACATGAACAATGAGAGAATGATTCTTAATATGGAGGAAAACAAGGGACAGAGGAGGAAGGTTCCAATATACAAGGGCTGGGTAAGGCACTTTCTCTGTTGGGGGATGCCCCCACCTCTGGCTGAGGTCATGTGTTGCCAGGGGGACCTGTTGGAATGAGAAGCTCACAGAAAGCCTGCACTTGCCTCAGGTCTGTTCCTTTACAAAGTCATCTCTATTGTAGCTGAGGCTACATTGAAGCCCTCTGTCCTAGATCCTAGTACCTCCTGTATCCTCCCAGACCTGGTCTCCTGGAGTACACCACATACACTCTTGAGTGTCTCTGCCTCTGCACACCCATGGTTCCTGGATTGCCTTAGGCCAGTCCCTTACCTTTTCTGTGCTATGCTTGCTCCTAAACAAAGATGGGAGATCTAGGAACAGCAAGCAGAAGAGAGACAACTGGGAACAGAAGGGCCCAGACTGAGGGAAGAGACCAGAGCTTCCTCCTCTTAAGAGGAGATAACACTCCTATAGCATCTTGGCAACATGACTGATTTGGGAGGCTATGGACCTCCCAACAGTCCCCAGGTGGCTTCTGCAGATCGGGAAAATGTTGGCACAGCAAGCTTCAAACAGCACCATGCAGACTAGATGCTCAATAAACAAGAACAAAACTAGTTTGGGGCTCCAGGCCAGGTGTACGAGCAGTGCAAGTCGAGCGGTCAGGCTGGCAGTGCATGAGGGAATGGTGTGTGTGTCAAGGCCACAGACAAATAACATGGACACCTGGTAAGTTAGCAGGGATTCTAAATACCAAGTTACAAGACAGAGGCAGAAACCCCAATATAAGAAACATAAACCCAAGGACAGGGAATAATTCAGCATAATACATGTGCATACAGTATGCCTGGGCTCCTGCATATGTACTTGCAGATGTCATTTGTTGATAAGGTGGGTACTACAAACACATAAGGACCTTGGTTGGAGAGAAGCCTGGACCTGCTCTCCCCATGGGCAGAGCTCCTCAGGCAGCCATGGAGAATCAGAAGACTGAGAGCAAAAGGGAAGGGTGAGAACAGTCCCAACAAGAACTCAGCTGATTGCTGATACACAGATCACCCCCTGGCTTGCCTCTCTGTGGGAAGGCTGCCGTCTTATATGATACAATAAAGACCACTGCAAGTTTGACACTACCCAAGAGCCTCTTCTGTGACAATAATGCCACTACAGATGCTGCTGTGTGTTTAGTTATGGGAGATAGTTCAGTAACCCTATGGTTAGTGGTCGAGAGGAAAGCATCTGCAGCACAAGGAGGCTAACACACATGCGTGGGCTCGGTGAGAGCTGGGATTTGAGTTCTAAAGCCCACTTCACCAGCAGTTGGGCTCTACGAGCTGTCACATTTAAACACTACTCCAGCACTTAGAAGAGCTTTTCTGCTTTCCCCATCTGTGCCACCACAGGTCTTAGTGATGTGCCCACCCCTGCCATGGTGGCTGGCATCCATTGGTAGTCTTGGGTGTCAGGAGGAAGTACTTAGCCATAGGGATGCAAACTTTCCACACCTGATTCTCAGCTTGGCTCTAGGGCTCTGTCACCCGGGAGACCATGATCATCCTCCAATAGCCTCAGTTTCCCTTACTGAAAAATAGACTAAGAAGGGCATCTCCGAGGGCTCGTGGGAACTCTGTGGGATGAATGTACTACCTGGGATGATCAATGGGTTTCAAGAAGCCTTCCTATGGAAGCATTTTTCAAGAGGGTGAATTGAAGCTGTGTTAAAAGCCTGGCTTTGGGTCAGGTGGGTCTGGGTGAGAATCTAGGTCTTGCTAGCTGTGAACTCTCAAGACAGTAGATTTACCTCTCTGTGTCTTTGTTTTGTTATTCATCCAACTCTCCTTCTCCACAGCGCTCTCTCTCTCTCTCTCTCTCTCTCTCTCTCTCTCTCATGTCTCATGTCAATCCCACTTCAGACTCACAACTGGACAGTAGATGCTGCAGTGAGTGTCCTGGGGGTGGAGTGTCCCAGTACAAGAGTGGCCCCAACTGGTGCAGCCCCAGCTTACAGCCCTGGAGCAGAATCACCCACCTGGGCAGACGCAGTGTCTAGCACCCTGAGAGACAGCAGCAAGCCTGTAGGTCTAACCAGGAGCTTTGTGAGCAGCTATGCATTGAAGGACAGAGGAGGTCCCGAGCTAGTCTCATTACCTGTAGCCCAAACAGTTTCTCTTGGGGGAAGGGGCAGAATGAATGTCACTGTGCACAATAATGCCAGCTTTGGTGGTTATATGAGTGTGATCTGCATGTGACCCTTGAGGCACATCCGTGCTCATACCTCAGTTTTCCACTCTGTAAAGTTAGATCATAGGGACACCATGAATTAAAATGAGATGAAGGCTGCAAAATGCCTGGCACTTGATGGTAAGCACTGAAAAAAAAAAAAAAAAAAGAGCTTTACCACAGGAGGGCTGGAGGACAGGCTGCCTCCTGACTAATACAGCAGTTAAAAGAGTTTTGCTAAATTTTTCTTTCTTGCCAAAGAACTTTTTCTTTAAAAGTACTCAGATCTTCCTGCAAATTTGTCGAGGCAAATCCCATTAGCGCTGGTGCCATTCCAACTTTGAGCCTCCCACATAAGCACATAAGCCTGTGATCTTTGAAGCACCAAGGAGCCATCCCAGTCACCTGCAGGTCAACACCCACTGGCAGCTCAGGTCTGTTTCTCAGAGAAAGGAAATTAAAAACTTGAACTTTGATTTTGAATGTTGATCTGCTCCAAGAGGAGAAAATGTAAACTCAAGTTTTTTGTTCCATCAAGGAATGCAGGACAAAAAGACCGAATGTCCCTTAACACACACACACACACACACACACACATGCACTGGATCATTGTTAAATGAATGTCCCACAACAGAAGAGTTTGGCCCCAAAGCCATGGCCACCCTCTCCCGCTGGAGCTGCAGCAGCATTCATTCTTTGTAAGGAGATAGATTAATATAAATTAGATTTAGTAATATCTAGGGGTTTCTGATACCGTCTCTTAATCTGGCGGATGAAGATCAACTTGGCTGTGGGCAATTAGTTTATCAGCTTATGGACTAAAAGCAAAGATGAAGTCAGGTGAAACAAGGGGAGTCTCTATGAACTAAAAACAAGGAGGAAGCCAGGTGAAACAAGGAAAGACTTTATGGACTAAAAGCAAGGTTTATGGTCTGGCATTGTTTTTAGCTGCTAAGTGGGCAGAGCCCAGATTAAGCTGAAACAGGTGGGACAAGGAGAGATCCTATTTAAGGACAAGTGGATGGAGCCAAGGGGGCCCCCTGCTAGAGAGTCCCATGCTAGAGAGCTCCGATGCCAGCAAGTCCTCACACTAGAAAGGACGAGTAGCTTGTATCCTCTGATGGAGAAAGTGCTGGTGGACTGATGGCCAGATTTCCTTGAGGCAGAAAGAAGCTGCTGAGCAGAGAAAGCCTCAGCACGACAGCAAAAGGCCAAGGACTAAACCCTGTGGCTCAGCTTTTGCCTAGAGGGGTTTGACCTGTCTGAACAGCAGCCTGAAAGAAACTGTGGCCAGCTTTAAAGACTGAGGCAGAGCGGCAGAGTTGCTGATACAAAGGAAATAAATTGGCTTACAGATGGCTGAGCTCTCCCTGAGAGAAGAAAGCCTCAAGCCTTATTTAAGGTGAAGTCGCCATAGCCAATTCACCCTGACGGATCTTCATCTGAGATATTCCAGAAGAAAGACTGCTAAGTGCATTAAAGGGTCTACCACAGAGACTGTGTTCCTGATGACTGAGGACCTGCCACAGACACTGTATCCTTCTAAAAGGTTATGAAAATGGTTGTAATAGTTATTAATAGGTTTAGTGGTTAGGTCATAGGGGTTGTAGGCATTTGTAGGGTTAGTTAAGTGTTTATATTTGCTATAAGAGATTATAGTTACTAATAAATAAGTGTTTAATAATTAAAAAGATTGGGTTTCAGTTCTTAGAACTTACCAAGAGCCAGATACTGCAAGTACCACATCTCTGCTAGATCTGACTTCATTTAGGAGACCAAGAACATCCAACAGAAAGACTCCCTTAGTGCCATGGATACCAACAACTAGGCTTTAGCTGGGACTTCAGGAAGAGTGGGAGGATGAAGAACAGGGAGAGGAAGAGAGAGGGGAAGAAGAGAGAGAGAAGAGAATGAAAGAGAAGAGAAGAAGGAAGAGGAGGGGAAAGAAAAGAAGGAGATAGAATAAGAAGGGGGAAGAATAAGAAAGGCTAGATGGTGAGAAGGAGTGGAGGAGAGAGGAGGAAGAGACAGGAGGAGAAGGGGAGCAGAAAGGAGAAACAGTGAACCAGGAGAAATCCTCAAACTGTTTGTTAGAATGAGGACCAGACCCATGAAGGTAACAACAAAGCCCCTGGAGCAGAAGTGCCTGTATAGATTCTGAATTGAGATAAATAGGAAAAGTCAAGAGCCCCCCCTATCAGCCCAGGGGGTGGTGGTGGAGTAAGTAGGCTTTCTGGAGGAAAGACATCTATCTGAGGCTGTGGACTTGGAATTTGAGAAAGCTACAGGAAGGTGATGTTCTTCACCCAGCACACTGCCTGCACAGAGCAGGTGCCTCAGGACACAAGCCGACAAGCGAATGGATGAACTTTGCAGATGGGACTTGCTGGTACCTGTAACATTTGCTACATGTCATTATGACATCTGGTGATTTGGATAACATCTGCTCTCTCCACCAAAAGATCATCTCCATGGTGGCAAGAACTTGCCTGTATCGTCATCACGGAGTCCTTAGTACCTAGCCCAGCACCTGGAATAAGCAACTGCTTAAGAAACGCTCATGGACTCATGGACCAGGGGCAGACAGCGACTCTCCTGAAGTGAGGCAGGAAGAACAGTCTCACAGGAGTGTGGGCCCTTGCTGCGGGCTTGGAAGGCAGCTGCCTGCTTCATCTGTACGGTCTCCTCGCAATTGCAGGCGCCAGCTACACATACAATTACCTTTACCTCAGCTTCCTATTTGGGAGGCTAAGGCCTCTGTGATACACCAAGGATATCCAGTGACACTGCATGAATTAGAAAACCATTGTACTGACTGTATGAGTGCCAACTTGACCCATCAGAGAGGAAGGAGCCTCTGTTAAGCAAATGCCTCCACGAGCTCTAGCTGCTTACATTTTTTCAGTTAGTCATCAATGGGGGAGGGCCCAGCCCATTGTGGGCGGTACCATCCCTGGGCTGGTCATCCTTGGCTCTATAAGAAAGCAGGATAAGCAAGTCATGTAGAGCAAGCCAGTAAGCAGCATTCCTCCATGGCTTCTGCATCAGCTCCTGCCTCCAGGACCCTGCCCTGTTTGAGCTCCTGTTCTGACTTCCTTTAATAATGAACAACAATGTGGAAGTGTAAACTGAATAAACCCTTTTCTTCCCAACTTGCTTTTTGGTCATAGTGTTTCATCACATCAATAGAAATTTTAAGACAGTCATTTACGGCAGATGCAGGGTGTGTCTCCCAGTTCACAGATGGTAGTGACATGAGTGTAACTGAGTGACAGGTGGTTGGCTGTCACCAAGGGTCAGGGAGCCTGTCTTTCCTATTGCCTGCTGGGGTGAGGTTCCCAGAACAGTGGGGTTCTCACTAAGGCACAATGCCTATTGCTTCAGCATGTGCTGCCTGGCGTGCTGACATTCCTTGGATAATTTCCCACTTTGATGATGCCTGAGGTCCTGGAGGTGTCATTCAGATCAGCTGAGTTAGGATGACAGCCCCTAGGGCCCTGGGCATGCTCTATGGAGGGCTGACAAGGGTAAGTGAGCCCTGCTTCTTCTTGTCCTTTAGCCCAGGCTCAGGCTCTGCTCTGTTTCCTTGCATCACCCAGCACTGCTGGAAATTACTACATGCGTTGGCTTGTTATTAAGTGTATAGTCATCCTCCAAAACTAAACTCCTTGGGAGCAGTTCCCCGATCACCGCTGGATCCCCACACTCAGGATTTGTCTAACAACACTGGACCATGGACTATGTGAACAATAAAAACAATGAATGAACAGCTGCCTTCCAAGAAGAAAGATGATAGATCCAGCTTCTTCCCATGATCAGGGAATTGTGTCACATTCAGATCAGGGCAGGGCAAGGTACCACAGTGAGTCCTTGCATGGGAATGGAACAGAGGTCACCAACAGCCATGCAGAAGAAAAATCACCAACATGTCAGGTATAGATTGAGAAAGAGAGTCATACAATAGCCTTGGTTTATAGTTTTGAAGTTTTATTCCACAGAAACTCCATAGTGATCCATATTTAAGAACTGCTCATAGCCTGCAGAGGCCTTGTGACAGAGGGTGGGGACTGCTTTATACGCATCCACCATATTCAAGGGCCTGGACTCTAACGCTGTTGAGTGTCTTCCGTAGAACTACTCAGTCTAAGGGAGACCTGCATGAGGTCATGCCTTCCTGGAGCAATGGTATCCTATGGCTAGGTGGTATGGCTGGCCCCTTTGAAACTAAGGAAAACTTTGAGGGGTGTTCCAATGTCTGCTCTTTGTGGTGTCAGCTATGGCTTGTGTGGCAAGTACATCCAAATTCGATCTCTCCCCTCTGTCCAGTGCTATACATACACCTGACTAGATACTAGGACCACACCCCAACAGGTCTGTTGGCACAGACACTTTAGTATGTCTCTTCCAGGAAACACAAATTAAAATGACACCCATGAAGCATTTTGGAAACCACAAAAGCCCAACTCGGGTTCCTGCCAAGCCAATGGCGTTAGCCCCCATCACCCTGGTCTTCTCTCTACTGGGAGAACAGGGAAAGAGGAGCCTTATCCTCATCACAGGCTGCCACTTGCTGGGTGAGGATGCTGTTGATTCTGGCTCCAGGTTTCACCCTTCTCCAAATGACCAGGTTTCACCTAGCTCCATGACTCTAAGCAAATCTTTTCTGCTTCCTCATTTTTAGCTTTCTGGTTTATAGAATAGGACTCTGGCTTCATCTTTCGCTGGGCACACCCATATATAGAGGGAGTTCTAGAACACAATCTACCCATGCACCAGGCATGGTAGATCTCGGCTATTTACAAGGTGCCTGAGTAACATGTCAATTCATGTAGGGACCCCAAGCATTTGGGTCTGCAGTCCAGCTCGTGGCATGCCTGTTTTTCATATTTACAACAGGGGGATGAGCGTCTGAAACTATGTCTAAAGGCTTGCCCTCCTGCTGCCTCACTTCTCAACAGCCCCGTGGAAGCTTTCAAATTGAAAGATGCTGTTATTAGGCAAAGTGTCTGAAATTTTCTTATCACTAATTCAGATCATCTAGGAACATGCCATTTCCGTAAATCAGCGAGTCACAATAGACCTGCCCAGGCACAGTGTAATGATGACAATAATGAGTGTGTGTATTTATGTGGTGCCTTTGTTCTGCAAAGCAGTGAACAATCGACAATCATTAACTCATTAATCCTACAACTGTCCCTGAAAGACAGGCCCAGACTGGAGTCTCTCCCCTTGAATAGTCAGGGAAATAATACAGGGAGGACTGACCTCTGATGCTGTGTTGGGCTTCCACTCAAGGGCTTTGCAAATAGGAACTCACTTGTAACTTGATGAGGTAGGTACTGGTTGCTACGGTCTGATTATAGTCTTTCCCATGCAGGAACATGTCGAGATTTGATTGCCAATGCAGGTATATTAGGAGATGGGGCTGGTAGAGGGTGTCTAAATCTTGAAGGTGAAACCTCAAGAGTGGCTTAGACCCTTTCTTATAAAGAATGTTACTCTCGTAGGACTGGTTGAGGTTTTGTGAGGATGGGTTGTTATAAAGTGAGTGTTGACACCAAGCTATGCTCTGCCCTAAGTTGCTCTAAATTGTGTAAATCAATGTTTTCTCAGGCTGTGCCTTGCCTTCACAGACTCCATTTTACGAGCAGCTTTTGACTCAATTTTGAGGGAGACTGTGCACCTGGGTGGACATGTAAACAGTTCCATCTGTCCAGCACGTGCGGCACAGACTGATGGGAGATGAAAGGATGCCACCCTATAAACTCACTGGGGTGAACTAGGGCTATAGAAGCAGATGGGTCTACAGAAATCACAGCAGGAAACCGGGGTGAAGAACTCATCAGACACATGAGACCCAGAGAAGAATGCGATGACCTCACCTGCACACCCCATGAGGAAATGGACACTCAACACAGATACATCTCCAGTCACACAACTGTCATCTGACCATCTGCTGCATGTGAAGGAAGGAGAAGCAGGGAACACCCAACTGTTCCAGAGTCTTCAGCTTGACTCCTCTCCATCACTGGTCCATCTGAATATGCTATCCATCCATCCATCCATCCATCCACCCAGTCCTGGTCCTGCCCTTTGCTTCACCTCACTCCTGCAGCTCAAGTCTGACCCCAGAGTGGCTTCTTCATCCAGGAGAGGGGTTCAGTCCAGTTTCTCACCCCTAATAGAGACTACTTTGCATTTCTACCAGTTTCTTAGCTTTGGAATTTTAGCCCTTTTTGAAGATCCTTGCCTCTTTAACCCTATGTAGTCCTTCTGAAACCTACATATCAATAAAAGATAGATAGATCGAAAGATAGATACAGATACATTTACAGTGTGATATTAATGCATGATCTGAGAATAAGAATAAATACTAATAATTAAGATCAGAACAAAAAATTCGTGTTCACTTGAACTGGGCTGTCAAGAAAGCAATATTATGCAAACTACAGCCATCGGCATTGCTGTGCCCTGTGAATTTACTGTTATTCAATAAAGATGTTGCATAAAGACACAGATGTGTTTTTTTCTACATCCTGCTATTGCATGCTCACAGCAGTGAGGCTGTCTCTCTTGTTCCACTCTTTCTGTTGGCTGCCATGCATGAGCCCCTCACCAAAAGTCAAATAGATGTCCTCACAACCAAGCATCTATTCTCTTAAGTCATCTGGACATGGGCCCTGTAATGAACAGAAAGACTAAGACAATATCACAGTTCACACTTCCCAGAGGAGGAGACCAGAATCGACCAGAAGTTAAGGGACTTGACAAAGGAACTAGCAAAGAGTGGAAGAATCAGGATCCAAGCCAGGCTGGCTGACACGGAACCCCTCCCTATACTCTGACACCTGCCCAGATGTGGTACTCATACCAACACAATGTCAACTCACGCCAACAGAATGCCAGAGACCAATACTGAAGCCAGAACTGAGTATGAAGGAGAGCAAGGTGCAGGTCACAGGCTAGTCACATGTGCATGAGCTAGGAGGGGAAGATCAGAATTTCTGACTTCAGAGTAGCTTTTGCCTACGGGCTCATATTGCTTCAGAGCTCCTGAAGTCATTTAGAACTTAACCTGAACGAATTTCAATGTCCCCTTGACATGGACTGGAGAATATGAGAAGGGCCTTGGTAGCAGTGAAGGGGAGGGTGCCATCTAGGCATGAAGGGCAGCCCACTGTCTTCTTTATCTCAAAGACCCACCCACTCATCAATGAATGAATCCAGGTAGCAGCTAGCTTCACCACTTCCTGCCCCATCCTTCTTCTACTCTCCCTCCTTCTGTTTTGCTTTTTGGTGTTGCTTTTGTTTGCTTGCTTGCTGGTTTGTTGACATATAAATCTTTCTCTACATAGCCCAGGCTAACTAGAACTCACTATATACCCAGTCTTACCTTGAACTTAAAATCTTCCTACCTCAGCCTATGAAGTGTATGTACTACCATTTCCAACTCAAAGATCTTAAAAGAAACCAAATCGCAGCACAGCCCTGGTAAAAAGCCATCCAGTGTCTTTCCATGCAAACCCCTTATATACAAGCTCCTATGGGGCCCCACTCTAACCCACTTCTCCAAAGCCCTTCCACGTCCCAAACACACTGGTCCTTTTGGATCCTGTAATGTACTCAGCCTTGTTCCAAATCAGTCATTTCTGTGTGCCAGCTAGAGGAAGCCCTGGTATGTTCTAGACATTTCTACATTGAGTCTCTTCCTGGCTGATTTGTGCCTGTTAATTTTGTCCTTTGTTATTATTTTCATTAAAACATAAGCTCCATGGCTGAGTGTTTTATGCATGTTTTGGTAATGATGCCATGCCCTGCTTGGAGAGCAGCCGGGTCCCTACATGTAATAATTAACACCACAGAGTGCTTGTTATGGGAAATAGCTCCACAGTTTACAGAAGTTGGAGCCCTTCATCCTCCCAGCCTGAAGGGCTGGCTCCCATCAGCGCCTCCATTTTACAGGCAAAGGAGCTGAGGTAGAAAAGTTGATGTACTGTGCCTAAGTCACACACCTGTCAGTGACAGAAGAAGGTCGTGGATGTCAACTGACTAGTCCACACGCCATGCACCACCTCACCAAGACATTCTCCCGGCATTTGGACTCAGCCCAAATGCCTTAAAATAAGGAAGAAGCCTGATATGATCTAATCTTCCCAGTTTTACCTACCATTCCTTGTTGTATACAGTAGGTACCAACCTTGGAGAACCTTCTGGAAGCCTTTTTCTTCTTTTGTCCTGACATTCACTTCCTTGACCCATTAATCCCTTTCTCACCTTTTAGGTCAGGATACACCCTCAAGCTGTGGGACAAAAGAAAACCTTTCTTCCCTAAGCTGCTTTCCTCAGGTACTTTTGTCCTAGCAACAACAAAAACGTAACTAATACACATACTTAATAATTAAATACATGATAAACAGTTACAAACACATTAGTAAACATGTGTTTAAAATATACATACTCCTATATGCACAGAGCTCATTGTAAAACATATAAACAGATAGTTCATTGTAAAATGTACAAAAATAGAGAGTACCCAGAATTAGGAATTAATAGGAAAATGTGTTCTGGAACATTCCTTTAGTTCTCCATCCTGAACTCTTGTTTTGGAAAACAGAGACTCAGCTTGGCTTGGCATAAAAGGAGAAAGCGCAGACACAGAAAGAAGCACATCCCTGACCCGAGGTAATTAAGACAGGCACCCAACAATGATTTGTCCAGTGACTCGAGCCACAGGGTTTGGCGGACATTGAGTAAGTCCAGGAGAAACAAGTCATTTTCTAATTGTGGGCCTCAGTTTCTCCATCTGTAAACATGGGGTGTTATCTAAGCTCCCAGGGACTTCCTTGAGCCCAGAGTCCAGACAGGTACTGCACCCTAGGTTCATATCTTTCTACCTGAACCTTGCCACTTTCCCATGTGCAGGCAATGTCTGACTTATAGTAAGATGTGTAGCTAAGTTCTTCTGTGGTTAGTGTTTTCATTTTCTGGCTTCTTTTTATTGTCTGAATCTCTCTCTCTCTCTCTCTCTCTCTCTCTCTCTCTCTGGGTGTGTGTGTCTTTCTCTCTCTGTCTCTCTTTTTGTCTCTGTCTCTCTGTGTGTGTGTGGTTTTATGGACAGGAAAAAGAAATCACAAATAAAGAAAACAAAGGCACTCCCATAGCAAATTATGCATAGATTCGGGAGTATAATGAAATCCATAAAACACCACCTGAGATAAGAGCTCTTAACCTTCCATAATCTTTGATGATAAAACACAGAACAGCACACCAGTTACGCACATTCATAAATAGTAGGCTTGTTAGCCAACACTCTGATCAGAATTTAGTGGGCCATTCTGCACCTCAGGGGATAAAGGCAGGTCCTTTAGGTGTCACAGGTAAATCTCAGAATCATACCACACGATGCCAGGGTTGCAAGGGACCAGAGAATTCTGTTCTGCTGTATGTTAGAGGGGCCTTGTGGGGTGCTAGAATGACCGTGGGCAAGCATTTTGCCCAGAAAAGAACTTGAACTCAGAGAAGTTAACCAGTTTCAGAGCTCTGTAGCAAGGAGGAGAGTGGCCCAAAGCCAACACTCTCTAGCAGCCTGTTAAACCAATCCTTATTCTTCTGGAAGACTCTACATGCTCCTGAGGAAGATCCATCTTTGTCATCTCTGTAACTCCCACTGCCCCAGCAAAGCCTTTGGGTGCTGATGCTAAGCTAGTTGGGATAACCATTGTTCTCAGTATACATCCCCGGTACTCTTCCAACAACCGTGTAGAATGACATCACTGTCATCTCCATTGCATGGAAGGAGAAACAGGCTCAAAGGGCCTTAGTGACTTAGCCTGGCGTCAGTCACTCAGCGGACAGCTGGTATACTTAGGTTTCCAGTTTTCATAGCTCTGGTGCTCACCCACCACATTACAATGCCTGCCATTGGGACCACTTCTTGAATTCCTTCCTTCTCTTACTGTGTACCGTGAGTAGGTGCAGCATTCATGTGATGTGGCATATCCCAGATACTCCTGTTTTGCAGCCTCCCAGGAAGCCTGATGCTGTCTACAGGGCAAAGCATGTAGCCAACACCTGTCAGGGAATATTTTCACAAGTTGCCGAAGACCATGCTCACTCCCCAAAACAGACATAGCCAGAAAAGTTGTAGATTCAGTTAGGAGCATTCGTGCTGGAAAACTAAAAGGGGGCCAGAGAGAAGATTAGCCGGAACCAGTAAGTTTGAGGAGGGATAAAAACCTGTCAAAAAAACCAAGGGTGTCAAAGTGGGAGCTACAGAGAGGGAAAGTTCTCCTTTACGGGGAACGACAGCCCTGACACTACTGATTACATGCTATGATCTGTCTGAAAACCGTGGCTCCTCGCCTGTAAAACAAAGTTAACAAATAGCACCCATCCGGGAGAGTGTTTGAAAAGATGAAACACATTAAAAGTTGCTTTAAACACAGGAAGGACCCAGCACACAGGAAGCACTCAGTGAGTAATAGAAGTGGTGCTGTGGAACGGTCCTGCTAAATGAGCGCAAAGCAGGGGAGAGAGGATAAGGGAGAGGATAAGTAGGTAAGATCTAAAGAGGGAGCACTAACATCACCTCTCAATCTTTGGGGAACATGAGGTTCATGTATCATATCTGCTTATGGATAAGGCAGAGAGAGAGGAGAGAGAAAGAGAGAGAGAGAGAGAGAGAGAGAGAGAGAGAGAGAGAGAGAGAGAGAAATATCAAGGGACAGGCTGTGCTGAGTCACAGGCATTTTCTGGACAAGAACCATGGCTGAATCGTCTGCCACTCCAGCCCCTAGCATTAGTTTCATACAAAGGGAGTTCTCCACTAATGAATGAGAAATTTACAAGTGACTGACTTCCCTGAAGTCTATAAGGATTTTGTATTCCTTCCTTTCTTCATTCATCTAGTTCTCTTTTATTTCCCTGTTGACAATTCATCTCTCTTCTTCCAGTGGTTCTCAAGCTTCTATTGTGTATCACAGTCCTTCTGGAAAACTAGGAAGTATTAAAAGAAGTCTGAGATCGAGCTGTAATTGAAGCAACCAAACTTAAACAGTGAATAATTGAAACATGAAGTATTTCTTACCCTTGGTCACCTCTCACTGCCTACACCAAACAAGGCCTTTCCTCTTGTGAGCCATGAGTGAAATCCTAATTTCACTCACAGTTTTTGTCTTGCTGATTCCCAAACCATCCAGTCCTCAATAGGCACTTGAGAAGGAAGACCAGGGTGTGGTCTATCAGCATAGGAAGTAGTTGCTTATCTAACCAAGAACATCAGAATTCAAAACCACAATAAGAATCGGAAACAGAGCCTGCCACCTTAAGGGTACCCACTCCTCTACTTCAGTGAAGAGCTGAAGGTCACTTCCATCTGGTCATCACTGCCAATGGCTCTTCTGAATCCTTTCACCAGCAAGTTGGTCCTGCAAGATCGAAAACATTTCTATGGGGATCTAAGGTGAGAGTCACTCCAGTGGGCTATATACAGGCAGAGACCACGATGTGCTCATGGGTTCTACCCCTGTGGCAGGGATGAGTGGCAGCAGAATTGTATTGAGTGGGAAGTTCGGTTGTGATGAATTCTTATTGCAGCCCTCAGCCCAGTCTATAGTGTGCTATAGAGATGAGACCTCTCTTCAGACTTGTCCTGAGTTGGTGTCTGCAAGTCGGGGCTTATTGTCAATGGACCATGGATGTGGGCCACGGAGGGAGGGATGTTACTGGTTCAGGGTCTCTCTCGAATAGGGCAATTTCCAAAGAAAGCTGAATATGGGAGGTACACAGAATTTAGTCCAGGAAGAAACTCTGAGTGGCATCTCTGGATTTAGGATGGCCCAGGAACTAGCCACCCACTCCTCTACTTCAGTGAAGAGCTAAAACACAAGAGGAGCAGTTGAGATGTTGGCCTCTGAGTTCAGATGGGGCTCACATGGAACAGACACCCTATGTCTTTAAGCCCCTCGATAACACAATGGATCTGCTGCTGCCACTGTCTCACATTTAGCTCATGTTAGGTTGGCTGGAACAGTCTATACACCTGACAGATTGGCCATACAGCGCTTACTGCCTTCATCAAAAGCAAAAAAATGACTTCCTCCAACCTTCCCCAAAGCCACCTGCACACTCCACCCTAAGCCTTCCTTCCCTAGAGGCCCAGGATGGAATACAACCCCCTGTCACCAGTGAATTTGGACATGAGAGTGGGAAAGATCATCAAAGGAAGATTCACCACAGGGAACAATGGCTGCTGGGGTTTGAGCTGAGCAGTGCCTGAGGAAAACACACAAGGAGATCTGAGCTACAAACCAAGAAGTTCACAGCCATCTTCTTCTGTGAGGGTCTCCGAGCACTCACTCTGTCTGTTATGTACAAACACTACTTGTAGTCCCTCTGTCGCAGAAGGCTGGATGGAGCTGTAGCAGTGAGAGAAAAAGATTTAATGCAGTTCCTTTAGAAAATGACAGGAAGAATGAGGACACAGAGAAGTGTGCAAGTGCCCAGATATGGAGGCCTGACCTTGACCTCGGTGTGTGGAGGATCCCAGGCCTGGAGCAGAAGGAGAGAAAGGAGCCAAGCTAGGCTTCAAAGCCAACCCCAGGGCAGGGAGAACCCTGCAGGGATCCAGGACAGATCACCTGTGTGAGCAGCAGGGCCACAGGAATGTAGGCTAGATAAATAGGGCAGTTCTGTAGCCTGGCTATGTCTGCTACAAAGGCAGCAGAGCTAGAAGAGGTGGAAAAAGCAATGGAGTCTGCAGGAGGTCTCAAAGCCTCCAATGAAGAAAAGGGGTAGAAAAGGGTATGAGACAGGGGGGCTGCAAGGCCATTGAGAAGGGGTTAGGGCTGGCACCAGCACCTTCCTCACCTACCCCTGTCACAGAAAACAGGACTCAAGGCTCAAGAGCTATTCCCAACCATGAGTGTAGGGTGCAGTGTGGTTCACCCAAATCTCCTCTAACCTGGAGACATGTTAATACTCCTGCCCCAAAGCCCTCTCGCCCTCAGGATTCCTGAGTACACAGCATGGCCAGGCTTCCACTTGCTGGGCTATGCATTCAATTTTTCCACAAATATTTAAGGAACATGAATAGAAGGTCCTGGGCTGGGGGGTGGGAAAGATGCTGAGCTGCAGGATCACCCTTGTTTCTAGGACTCCAAAGAGAGAAAATAGGGAGACATGTAGTCCAGACCCCTGGAACCTGAAGCATGGATTCATCTCTCTTTGGCTCTATGACCAGGGCTGGGCAAGTCACACAGGCTTGGTGATTACATCTCACTTTCTTTATGTGAACAGTGGAGGAGTGTGGAAACAGGACTCTGAGTGAAGACGATAAAGAGGCAACAGTGGCCAAAACAAGGCCTTTTCAGACCATCAGGGCTGCTGGTTATGAAGTATCAACACTATGTCCTCAATGTATAAATGTTCCGTGGACATCCTCTTGAACCTCATGGTCACCCCACAAGGTGAGAAGCACCATGCTTATGTCTCTGTGTAATTCAACAGCATGTGGGAAACTGCCTAGTGTGACTCTGATACAGACACAGTCCAAGTGAGGTTGATGTGGCATTAAGTCATTCTCACAACACAAATTGGCTTATCATGTGCTCAACATTGTCCTAGGACAATGGTTCTCAACTAAAGGTGACTTTGCTTCTCTCCTAGAGGACATTTAGCAATGTCTAGAGACATTGGTGATTTTTTTTTTTCATAGATTTTCAAGACTCAAGGGGATTGGGTCTTGAAACCCAATTATCCACCATTATCTAAGAGGTAAAAGTCAAGAATGCTGCTCAACATTTACCAGTTCAAGAGACAGTCCCACAACAAAGAATTATCCAGTCCCAAATGTCAGTAGTATGGGCTTATAATAACAACGTACCAATAGACCTGGTCTCATTCTAGGACAAGAGACAGACAATGAACAAATAAATGTTTACAAGTCCACTAACGAAAAGGCACTAAGGAAAATACAACTAAGAAACAGTGGTGGAGTAATCAGAGACCTAAAAGAGGAGAGACTGAAGGAATGTGAGCAGACAACACGTAGGTACCCTATGTAAGGGACAGAGGACTCAGGGCCGAGCATCCTTAGGTGTGGCAGGAGGGCCATATAATGGGAATATGTTGAGGGACGAGGTCAGAGAATTACAATGACAACCTGGCTAGCCGTATGACCAGCTTAAGACTCTCCGAGGACACAGGTCATTCCCAGTATCCAGCTGCTTGGTGCCACACATTTTCTGGAACTAAGCTGAAGGAGATGCCAAGTTGAGGTGCACTTTGGCTCAGAGCAGGCAGTTTCCTGTATTATGAAATTTACATGAGACAAATTGTCCCTGCTTTGTTCTGGTCTGGGGCAGGAAGTGAATTTAGATGTGCTGGCACTTTTGCCTTGTAATTTCTGGTTGGCAGTCATGCCTTTAGAAGAGAGTATGTAATGACACATAGCACAGAAGAGGGAGATGCAGAATACAAACTGATCCTGAGGCCAGTTTCAACCCTTTCCTCTTAGAACCTATGGAGAAAACAGGCACATCCATTGATCCAACAAGTAGGCATGAAGCTCACTACAGGGCAGAGTTAGGGTGATGCAGAGATGAATCAAATACAGATTGGAGTAGCAAAAAACTTAAGACATCTAATGGCATAAGGTAGAAAGGACCAATTGTCTCAAGGTAACAAAGAACTATGAAGCAGACAAGATGACTTTGCATAAGGTGAACAGCTCCTACCCACATGTCAGTCCTAATCAGGAGTGTCGAGAAGTCTGAAGTCTTATCTAGTGAAAAGAAGTTCTTCTGTGTTCAATTATTTATGTCTGCCATGTGGGAGACAGATTGGGCATCTCAGCCATCTAAGCTTGAGTGGAGACCAAACAAAAGGAAATGTATTTTTAAGAATGAATTGTGTTCTTCCTCTGAAGATGTGACATGGAGATATATATATGTATGTAACATACTGCATTGTCAGGTGAAACTTCATAAGCCACCTTGAGTATTGAGAGAAGAGGGAAAGGCTGTGTGTGATAACATAACACCTGTGACACCAGAACTCCAGAGCCTGAGGTGGAGAGAACCACCAATTCAAGGCAAGCCTGGGCTACAATGGCATACTCTTTCTCAAATGAAGACTGATAAACAAGAAAATACTCTGGTACTAACCCAGTAACATAAGGTAGAGCCAGACATTACTGCTTCAAACTGAAAGGGTGATAGCTCAGAAGCAAGACGAACTCTGGGCCTCTTAGTCAAAAATCCCTGTCTCGATCCCTCCCTGCCCCATTTCTTGTTGCCAAGAGCCTACCAGGGTCAGACCATAGAGCAGTGGAGGCTCATTCTAGACCTGTATTTGCCAGCCAAATCCCTTTTTCCTGCAGTCTTCTTACCCTACCTAGCCCTAGCCACAGGGTCAGGCATATTTTCTACATCTCCTTTGATGGGGGTCCTGATCACAGCCTTTCTTTGGGGCACATTAAGTACCCTATAAACAGGGAAGTCACTTGGAGATAGGATTTAGTCTAGATGGATTCAGTCAAGTTCCAGGATGTTCACCCTGCTTGTCACTCAAGCTGGGATGGTGCTAAGGGCAGAGCATAGGACTCAGGGTCCAGAAAGAGATGGGAGTGTTTTACTATTAACAGAAAGCATAGGGTGAAGAGTGCTATCGTTTGAGGTGTAAGATGTGTCTTAAAACACAGGCAATGGGAAAGGAAGGGGGGGAGGCATCTCTGCTCATAATCAGATGATCTGAGGGCTGCCATATTGGAAGAGGTACCTGCCCTTCTTGGACAGAATGGAGAGTCAAGAGGAGTTAACAGGGTCCACCTGCCTAGACTGATGACCTCGAAGACTCAAGAAAGAAGGTGACAGGACAGAGCCATAGTCCAGGGGTCAAGCACTTATATAATAAAATTTGAAAAGAATAAACATCCATTTTTGAAGGACATCCAAAGCAACACTTTGGAGAGCTAGCTATGTGGTCCTTAAAGTACATCACTTCCCAAGACCCATGTTGAGCATCCTCACCACAGTGCCTATCACAGAGCCTGGCTGCAAAGCCTTCTGTCCTTTCCTCAATTCCGATAGCCAGAGCTTTTATTTTTATCTCCCCTCCCCTTTTTAAAGAAAGGGGTAAAATGGGAAGGAGTGCCAGAAAAAGTAGTCACACATTCCTAAACCCATGTACAGAAATGGCAAGGCATGAGGAACATGTCTGACTTGTCCTACAGTCCTGATTAAGTGTCTACTGTGTGCCAGGCCTTTGTCCCTAAGGTTGGGGGCTTGGTGGCTGTGAAAGAAGACAGGAAAAGAGCTACATGGACACTTAGGAAGAGCTGAAAGAAGTTCTGGTGGGCAAGTGGATAGCAAGCTTCTGAAAACCTGTGTAGGACACCACAAAGGGACCCAGGTTTCATTGTGTGGAAGTCATGAACCATCAGGTAGGGACAAGAGGCAATGGCATTTGAGAGATATGGGTCAATATATCCTCTATACATCACCTTGATGGGGACTGGGGAAAACCCCTTACACTGTCACAAAAATGATAATGAGGAACAAAGGGAAAACATCAGTTACCGAAAGGTATGCTTTTAATCATTTTCCATCATTTAATTCTTACAAGAGTCTTCCGGGATTCATAGCATCCTCTCTGCTCTATAGAGAAATGGAGGCTCAGGTTCACATGGCCATGGAGTGAGTCAGAACTGAGGCCAAGTTCATCTGACATCAGGTTTATGATTTTTTTAAATCATGCCTCACCTTCTCCTAGCACTATGAGGCACCTTCAAGGTGCCCCTACTGTGAGCACACCACATAATTTGCACAGTAAAATGTATTGGCTTTTATTTTCTAAAAGTAAGGTTTAGCAGAGAGCCCAAAGCAAAAGGAAAAGCTAGAGGGCAAAAAAAAAAAAAAAAAAAAAACTAGCATATACAAGAATGTGATCTGTGATCAAGTAGGAGTGGGGCTGGAGAGATGGCTCAGAGGTGAAGACAACTTGTTTCTCTTTCAGAGGATCTCAGTTCCATTCCCAGTACTCGTGCTGGGCAACTCACAACTATCTGTAACTCCAGCTCCAGCTGTTCTGACACTCACCTTTGGTCCCCAAGGGCACCACCACCACACACATACATAAATAAAAATAAATATTTTGTTAAAAGGTTGGGTAGAAGTTTGGTAAAAGAAAGATCCCATGTTAATGTCTGCCTCCCTTGATGAACATGGATCCTTCCCATATATCACACATAAATGTATATGAAAAATCCACATGTGTATCTGGGAGTGCTATAGTCCTTGCCTAGTATCCATGAAGCCCTGAGTTTGATCCATGAAGTCCTGGGTTTGTGGTAAAAACTCAGTGTGATATTGCATTCCTATAATCCCAGCACTAGAGAGATAGAGGAGGAAGCTCAGGAATTTATGACAATCCTCAGATGTAATTTAAGTTCAAGGTCAGCATGGGCTACATGAGACCCTGCCTCAAAACAGAACAAACACCTATGTGCGAAAACTCTAAACAGGAGGAAGCGTGAGAGAATGTCTTGGTGGACTTAGAAAGTCTTCCTAAATTAGATTCCAACCAACCAACAGCAGAAGTAGGAAGTGAGACAGAAAAATGGCTCAGTGACATGAGTGGGAAGTCTACAAAACGGGGAGTGAGAATTGTCAATAAGTGTCTAAAATGATGCTTATGACCATCACCAGTAATGGGAGACACAAAAACGAAGTTAACCACAAAGTTCCTTACTCTAATCAACGGCCTGGGAAGGTCAGAATGCAATTTTCAACACTAAGCACACATAAACGTTACAAACCAATACGCTCAATGCTGGGTGTGGAGCAGAGAGAGATACTTGCATGGGTCACCAGGGAATATGTCAGCTCTGAGGTCCATGGTGGCAGAGAGCTGGAGGTAACCAAGAAGGGACAGATATAAAACATGGTAGTGGCTTCCTGTGTGATAGTCCCCAGATCTGTTTGCCAATTGGTTTCAATGTTCCTCCTGTTAGATTCCTTGCCATTTCCACCCCTTATAAAGTTAACAATGGCATGTGATTTATTTTAGACCCTTTTTGGACAGATGGGTTTCAAAAATCTTTATGCCACTTATCCCCTTATGGGCAGAGACTGTATGGGCACCGAGTATCTTGCCACTCCCTCCTCAGCCATGATGATGGAGGAGGCTCCAACAGCCCCCCATTGCTCAAGCAGAGACCACAATAAACCCATGAACATGCAGTATGTCCAAACAGCAAATCTCCATGCTTCCCAGATGTTAGCACTGTGCTGATATTATGGCACGGAACTTCAATGGCCTTGACTGGCTCAACTATACAGTTTTTTAGAAATTGATGACTTAGTCATTCAGCCAATATCGTGGGTAGATCTTTTAAAAATGTAACACGGATAAAAGCAGAACAAACTTCTTTATGCAGTGCTATTTTCTAAAAGTCAATAAACCACACACACACACACACACACACACACACACACACACAGCACTATTGCATGTTTCAAGAAGGTATATACGTGCTCACCAGCATGTATTAAGAGCCACGAATGGGTAGCAATGATGGAGAGGAGATTGAAGATGGAGAGAGTGTCCCTGAAATCTGAAACGAGGGAGGCTACACTAATGGTGGTAAAGTGACCATGAACTTACGACTGAGAATAGCTCAATTATCTGTTGTATGTGAGACCCATAGAGAAAAGGAATGAAGCAAATGTAGGAACCTCTATTCCACTGTGTTTTAAATCCTTCATGTGACTCAGCCTTGTGCAAGCATGTAGCCTCCACTTCGCTACCAGGTTATAACAGACCCCAGCAGGTGCTCATGCTATGACCTCCAGGTGACCACACCTTGGCATGAAAGGACAGGCTACATCTACCACAGCTCCCAGAGTTCCCCAGTACATTGAGAGCTAAAGGATGTTACTTTTTAGAGAGGGTACAATGTAGCCTGGAGAGATGGCTCAGAGGTTCAGAGCACTGACGGTTATTCTAGAGGACTCAGTTTGATTGCCAGCACCCACATGGCAGCTCACGACCATATATAATTCCAGTTCCAGGAGATCTGACACTCTCTTCTGACTTTTGCAGGCACTGTACAAGTATGGTGCACAGACATACATGTAGGCAAAACACTCATATATGATAAAATAAAACATTTTAAGAGGGCACAAGACAGCAGGTAGGCAGAGACGGGGGCGAAGAAAACAGGGATGATTCATTGTGGCAAACACAAGGCGGGTGGCTCTGGTCCCCAGTGGGTCATCCTGCTCAGACACACACTACAGGAATGGAGGTAGCCTCTCAGGGGTTTGTTCCTGGCAACTCCGTCATATTTACTGTTTTCCCTCTGGGAGAGGCCTGCATGGAAATCTGTTGCCTAACTTCATTACAGCAACAATATGAAAGACAAGAGTGTGTGAGACAAGGAAAGTTCACCAGGGGGGCTCCCCACCACTGTGTTCATTTATTTCTACTTGGAAAGGCAGACATAGGTTTGGATTCAGCCCACCATCCAGGGAGAAGGTGCACCATCAGCTCTTTGGAGGCAGGAAGCAGGAATCATTTGACTTGGTATCTCTAGCACCTCCTCGGTTTATTTAATGAATGAAATAATAATTGAGTGAATTTATTAACAAATTACATTTTGTTTTAATGGTCTCTATGCTCTCTGCCCCTTGGCACCAAGTTAGTTCTGACAATGGGCTCTTGCTCTCGGTGTCTAGCAACTGTTTGAGCACTCAGTAGAAGCCTATAAATATTCGTATGGGCTTACTTATTCAGTACTATTTACATGCATTTCTTTCATATACAACTCTCTAAGTACATTTATCTTATTTGTGGCAGCCTTCTTGAATGCAAATAAGAAATTTCAGTGATCAGACCGATGAACATTTGTACAAGGCTCTTTGATATTCATGATTAAGATTAATCTTCATATCAGCTCTCTCTTACTATGCTCTTTATGTAGATAAATGAAACAAAGTACAAAAGCACACACCATTGGCCACGGGTTTTAGAATCTGAGTTAGTAACCATGGAAGGAGCCATGCAGGGAGAAGGCCATCATTGGTTGGTCCCCATGTGATCCCATATCCAAGTTAAAATCACTGCTGGACGATAGAGCTTTGGGGAAAGGGCTGTTGGGGAACAGAGGATGTTCACGTGATTTCCAAGTGTCATTCAAATGATACTTAATGAGTGCAATGAATTACAATGGCAAGATCTTGGAGCCACTGACTCTAACCAAAGGATCCAAGAGGAGGTCTTCAATTCTCAGACTACCAAGCATGATGCAATAAGGTCATGGCAGGCAGTGTCTTCAGGAGTCCCTGCCAAATGCACTCTACTTTAGCATCTCCATGAGGAAGCCATCAGTCTAGTACACAATGTGAGACATCCCTTAACATACCTGGAACTTCTTCCCTTCAAAACCAGTCAGCTACGAAAACATAAAAAGGCAAGGGATTGACCTGGATTAAAAGAGACTAGAGCACCTTGGAGATCAAATGGGATGCACTGGCTCTTAGATTCTCTAAAAGAAGTAAAAGTCAGTCCTGTGACACATGAGGAAAATCAAATAAGGACTCCAAAGCAGCTGGTATTAATGAACTTGTGTTCACTGTCTTTGGTCATGTTTCTGCTAAATCTCTTGGTTTTAATAATGGCCTTGGAGTAAGAGTTATCCATATTCTCATGAAATACAGCTGAAGCATTTAGGATGAAGATGACATGATGTATAAAAATATTTTAGTGTATTTTATGTGTTTGGATATTTTGTCTGCATGTGTGTCTGTGTATTACATACATGCCTAGTACCTGTGGAGGCTAGAAGAGGGTGATGGATACCCTAGAACTGAAGTTTTAAACAGTTGTGAGCTGACATGTGGGTGCTGGGAATTAAACCTGGGTCCTCTGGAAGAGCAGCAAGTGGTTACACTGAGTCACCTCTCCAGCCCCTGAGACTTAGCTTTAAATTATACAGCAGAAGAAAAAAATAGAGAGGGTATAGAAAGTGAGGGAGAGAACACTGCAATGTGAAAAGAGGCACCCAATAAATGAGTTAAGGTCAAGACTATGCAAGTATTAGTGTGGGTGCAGGCCCTCCTCCTGTATACCTGCCATTATGTCTCCTTCCTACCCAACAGTTGTAACTGGTAATCCAGATGAAGAGGCTCATTTCCTTTTTGCTCATAATATACATATATTGTGTCGACGGACTATAAAATTGTCTATTTTCCACCTCGTTTTCATTTCCATAGTAAAATACATTTGCTAAATATGCCAATTAGAGGCTGAAGAAAAGACCATCCTTTACTCTTAAAAGCTATATTTGTACTCATTTGGTTGCTAGTTAAGGGAAGAAAAGAGACTGGCAGCTCCCAGGCACCAATGCTGCCTCCTCCTAGGCTGTTCCCCAGCAGGCATGACTAATCGATCATGCTACACATTCTCCCTCAGCCACAGCATTTCTACACCCTTAACTTGTACCCTATAGAGTTGTTTTCTGGTGGGGTTTTCCCTTTTCATCTTCATTTTCCTTTTTAAAAGACATTAGACAAAATGAAGAATGTTCACTTTTTCATTCCCAGGAGACTCATTGATCTACAAAATTTTACTTAGGATTCTTGAATTCTCAAGGTTCCTGATTTCCTCCCTTAGTTATTCATTCAACAAGCATTTGCTAGCTGCCTCCTGGGTCCAGGTATCCTAGGGTGCCAAGAACTGAAAGATATCAGCAAGAAGCTCAAATGAGGATACAAAGCAAGGAGTGCACCTTACTGGACAGGGAAGGGGGACATTTCAAAGAAGAGGTGGACATTTTCAGAAGCTTCCAGAATAGCAAGTACACTTTCAAAGGGGCTCACAGTAGCCATGTTATGAAGGATGTGAATTGTGTTCTCACACTGGAATATTCCTGTTCTGGCTTCCCAAGCTCCCATGGACACCTGAGCTGGTTGTTACAGGGTCACAGTTTACAGCAGTAGTTGGCCGCCAGGCATCCAGCTGTAACTGGTGAAGCCTTTTGCTCTGTGATGATTCCATTGCTTTGAGTAGCTCTTTATTGCAGAAGGTAAGATAGACTCATCTGCTGTGATTCCTGCACTGCCACGCTGGGACCACTCAAGGTAGTAAGATGTCTCTTTCCTAATGCTAAAAATTCCATCTTGTCATGGAAATGGTAGTAAGGGAGGAGATGACAGGGTAGCACTGGGAAAGGAACACTGAAAACTGGCATTTACAGAGCAGCTACCTCTGTCCATGCTGGTGGGTACTTCCAACAGCTCATGCAGGCTGCAGAAACCTTAGGAGGCAATAGGGGTGACATGTGGTGCCTTTGAGAACAGTACCCAGCTCACAGCAAGCACAAAATAAGTGTGAGCCATTGTTCCTGAAGGCTGGCGCCACCAAAATACAATTTTCATTCTTGTGCTTTCCAGAAAACACAAAATCCCTGGGAGCTGGGTCAAGATCACAGCCCGATACACTGATGAACAAAGTGAAGAGAAGAGAAAAGTATTTAAACTTTGGGTGCATTTAAATTTTGGGTGCCACTCTTTGCCATGTTTTCTGTGTACATGGTCTTTTCAGACCCTCAGAGCCTCTAGGGTATGGATTATCTTTCTTCTTTTACAGACTGGCCAACAGGAGGCTCAGAATTTTCTCACCACCGACTCCACACCGGCAGAAACAGTCACAGCCTAGGGACCCTTCGCTTCGCATCAGGCTGGGCAAACATTTCATATCTACTGCGCTATTTTTATTATCATAACAATCCTTTGACGTGGGCCTTACACATTTTCACTTGTGAAGCTTTTGAACCTAAGAAAGGTCAGATAATCTGGTGCTACGGTTTGGATCTGAAATGTCTCCCAAAGTCTGGAGTTAAAAGGTTTGGTCTCCAGCTCATGGCACCAGGGGGAGGTGGCAGACCTTCACAGGGTGGGCAGAGTTGAAGGAAGTTAGCTCAGTAGGAGTGCTCCCTTGAAGGACATGCTGTGAGCCTGTCTTCCTTCCTCTTTGCTAGCTCTGCTGTACGACAGAGGCACAAAGTGACACAGCCAGCTGACTATAGGCTGAAATCCTGACATCATGAACCAAAATAAGCCCATCTTTATAAGTCCATTTTGTCACAGTGATAGAAGATAATACCCATCCAGTAGGTGCTGGGTCTGGGATTCTAACTGAGGTCCATCTGATTCTAAGCCCAGGTTCAGATTTGAGATCTGTCTGTTCCTGCAACATAACCCAATGTCTCTCTCTCTCAGTTAGGGATTCTGTTGCTATAATGAAACCCCATAACCAAAGCAAGTTGGGGAGGCAAGGACTTATTCAGCTTACACTTCCACATCACTGTTCATCCCTGAAGGAAGTCAGGATGGGAATTCAAACAGGGCAGGAACCTGAAAGCAGGAGCTGATGCAGAAGCCACAGAGGGTACTGCTTCCTGGCTTGCTCATCCTTTGTTGTTCAGCCTGCTTATAGAGCCCAGGACCACCAGGCCAGGGATGGCACCATCCACTATGGACTAGGCCCTCTCTCATTGATCACTAATTAAGAAAATGCTCTGCAGTTTTGCCTACAGACTGATCTTAGGGAGACATTTTCTCAGTTGAGGCTCCCTCCTCTCTGATGACTCCAGCTTGTGTCAGGTTGGCATAAACCAGCCAGTACAGCTGCCTCGCCCTTACTAGCAGTTGTCAACTCTTCAGGTGAGCTCTGTTTCAAGGAGAGCTGATATTTTCTCACTTTATATATGGGACACTAAAGCACAGAAGAGTTAGGGAATTTGTCAAAAAAAAAAAAACCCTCAAGAAAGGAGACCCCAGAACCTTTTTATTCAGCCAGTACTCATGGAGTGTGTATGTGTGTGAATATGTATGTATGTGTGTGTGTTTGCATGTATGTGTGTATGAGTGTGTATGTGTGTGTATTTGCATATATGTGTGTATGTGTATGTATATGTATATGTGTGCACGTGTGTATATGTGTGTGTGTTCACATATATGTGAACACAGGTGTGTTCATGTATGTATACATGCATGTGAAAGCCTGAGGTTGATGTGATTTGTGTTCTTTAATCACTTCTCACCTTATATATTAAGGCAGGGTTTCTCCTTAAACCCAGAGCTTACCCTTAAGGCTAGCCTAGCCTAGCCAGCTTACCAGGGAGAGTTCCTGTCTCTGCTTCCTTGGTGTTGGGGTTATGGTTGGCCACCGCACCCACCTGATTTTTACATGGGTTCTTGAAATCCCAACTCCAGTCCTCAAGTTTGCACGGTAAGCACTGTACTCACTAAGCAATCTGTCCAGTATAGCAGCCATGTTTTTAATGTTACTTGCTAAATGTGCCATCTGAAATGTACCAGAGCCCCAAGCAAACACTGTGAAACTGAACAGTACCTTCCCAGAGAGTTCACAGGGTCCTCTTTGGGTGTGCAGGGATTGTTTCTTTGGTTAAATCCAAAAATGAAGACAAACAAGCTTCCATAAAACATAAAATACTTTGGCAGGGCCAACCTCCAGCAATGGGAACTTTAACCCTTGCTTCTTATGTGCCAGACACTGTTTGAGGAGATGCTCCACAACCAACTGCAAACAGTTTATGGCTCCCCAATATTCCCAGTTTTCCTATGCTTCTGGACTCTCCCCATTCCAAATTCACTCTAACTGATAAGATGCAAACAGTGACTTGTGGTTTATGATTTGGGTCACTGTCTTTGGAAGCTGTGAGGAGCCAGTCCATAATGCTCCATTGTCTGTCTTCCTGATCATATCAAGAATGGGAGAATGTTGGCAGGAGGGGCTATGAAGTTGGAGCAGCTTGAAGTACAGTGAGCTCCCTGACACCTAGGTGCAACTGCTGTGGTGTCACCCAGCTCTTCAAGGGAATCATAAGAATAAAAATTCAAGCTCCTTTGTAGGAAACCCTCATTGGGATCGGCAGCATCAACTAGCTTATCCTGACCAATAGCTATTGGTCAGATCCTCATATCAACTGAATGATGTAAATGCGTTATTATCACTTCACAGACAAGAAACTAGAACACAGAAGAATCAATAGCTGGCCAAAGATTGCACAGCTCATTAAGAGAGAAACAGCTGTGAACCTCAAGAATGGGGACCCCAGAGCAATTACTCTTATCCCATGCTCCACATTTACTCACTGGCATTATTTTAAACCATCAGAAATGCTAATGCATAAATATCTAGCTCTAAAAATTCCTCAGTGTACCTTAGCCAATGTTTATAGAATAAGAGAATCATAACAACATATAATTAAGAAACACCAAAATCACTTGCTTTAAAGGGGGAAACATAGCTTAGTTTCAGTTTATAAGGTAATTGAAAGTGAAAATGGGTCATAACCTAGGGGACTGTTTTCTAGGTAGTTGTTTGAATGATAGGAAGCCATTTAAATGCTCAGCTGCTTTTTTTTTTTCACCCAAATCCTTAAAGTCTACACTAAAGAGCGATAGATAATTAATAGCATAAAGCATGCTACTTCCCCTCCCAAAATGTATGCTTTCTAATAAAAAAAATTGCTTCTTGAGCTATGGAGATGATGGCTCACCAGGTCACCAAGTCTGTCAACTTGAGTTTGATACCCAGGCTTCACATGGTGGAAAGACAGAACTTACTAGCACAAGTTACCTCTGACACACACACACACACACACACACACACACACACACACACACACTGTGGTGTGTGATCATCCCCCCCCAAATAAATAAATTAAAATGTTCTTTAACTTATTCACTGTTCTCTTCCTAAATCAAAGCAGATCCTTAATGAGTTAATCCAATGTTTGAGTCAAAATGGAGCCTTAGGAAACTTTCTGTTGTGAACTTGAGTGTGTCTCTCTAGGTCCCCTTGTCATTGTCCTCTGCTGTGTGTGGTCCATCATAATTACTGCTTGTGATAATTGGGGACATTTGGTGAAGTGGTTCTTTCAGAAGCAATTAATGAGCACTCACAGGAATAGGGCAGGTCTGAAGGTCAGCCTCAGAGCCACCAGGGGAGGCCAGTGCTAGTTCAACCTGGGGGATGCGGACAATGTGGCAGGCTTTGTTCTTTGCTGGCTCTTTGTCTAGTATAAAGGTCTCAAGCCTTTCAAAAGTCAGTGGCACCGAAGGGCAGAAGGGCTCAGTCTTGGCAAAGAGAGTATTCTTTTCAGTTGGGTACCTGAGCCAGAAGCCTGCCTTCTTCAGCTCCTAGCTTGGAGATTTGAAGGCAGGAGACCACCCTCAAAGCCTCAGTTGCTCATCCATGAGATGGGGGTGGACACAATGTCTGTCTGTTATTAGGACAGGCAAAAAGCCTAGAATAACACTCAGCTCCAAGTAGCTATCATTTCATAGTTATTGCTAAAGAACATGACTCCCCTCTTCCAATGTATCCTGATTTGAGGGGGACATCCACTTCTCTAACACTCATGCCATTTTTACCTTTTAGATTTATTTTTATTTTGTGTATAGAGCTATTTGACTTGCATGTATGTTTGTGTACCACGTGTGTGCTTGGTGCCTGTGGAGGCCAGGAGGCAGTGTTGGATCCCCTGGGACTGGTATTAGAGTTGATTGTGAGCCATCCTGTGGGTGCTGGGAATCAAACACAGGTCCTCTTCAAAAGCAGCCAGTTCTCTCAACCTCTGATCCTTCTCTCCAGCTTGCCCTCCCTAACTCTCACCCCAACCTGCAATTCTTTACACCTTTCTTTACTCTTTCCTTGGGGTAGTGGGATGATCCATCTGGTTCCTGAATTTGGGAGGGAGAGCAAGGTAGGCCCAGCTTGGCCCTTCCCTTGTATCCTCCTTGGGAACCCCATCATGGCCACAGTTCCCTGGACAAGGGCTGTAGTTTTCCATCATAGCCAAGAGTGGGTCCTTCACACCCGCCAGCTCCAACACAGGCTGCAGTATTAGGATGCCATTTGTTGCGCGCTTAGCTACTGCTGTAGCCAAATTGCTGCAGACCGGGTGGGTCATACAACAAGCACATGCCTCCTAGAACTGCAGGCCATGAACCCCAAAACTCAACATGCCAGCAGACTTGGGGGCCGGTGAGGGTTTTCTTCCTTGTTCACAGAGAGCACTTCTCACAGTGTTCCACGTAGAGTGCATGGCAAGGTCCTCTCATGGTATCTCATTTCATTCATGTGGACACCACTTTCATGACTTGATACCTTTCACGGGCCTCACTTGGAGAACAATCCAGTGTAGGAATTTTGGAGTTGTGAGAAGTTAGTCAATCTACATGAATCTACAGCTTCCTGAACCTACAGCAGCTCCACGCCCCCAGACTAGACAGAACGCCCTGTTCTCCATCTGCCAGTTACCTTATCTACTTAATAACCAGTGTAGGGAAAGGAACCGCTGTTGACCCAGCTCTCTCAGACTCTCAATCTCAGCCATTGCAGTCTTCCTAGAAGGCATTCAAGGTCCTTTGTGAGCTGGATGGTTGGATCTTGTGGTTCCATGTTGAGGACTTTAGTCTTGGGATATAATTAATCAACTGTGTATAAAGAGCTCTACTTTGAGATAATCCATCCCAGAGTTCTTTTTTATTATCAATAATAAAACTATTTTATTATCAATAAGAAGAAATTATAGTCAATCTAAATGTCCAATGGAGAACTGACCATAAGACTGAACATCATGCATCCATGTTTAGTAATGACATCAAAGAATGTGACAACACATGATGATATTCATGGTCTAAGTGGGGAAAAACGGAAACAGAGCACTGTGTGCAGTATGATTCTATTTGGGGAAAAAATGTAAATGCAGGAAAACACCTGAAAAGGATACTTCAAATTGCTAACCGTTTTTGGTAATCTCTCGATGGTGAACCATGTGTATTTTTTTCTTCTATTACTTATATAAATACTCTAAATTTTCTCTCACGTGGACACAAGCATATAGAAGTAGGAAATGAGGGTGTTTTAAAAGCCAGATGCCTGGCAACCAATGTTCAGAACACCTTGCCTTGCTGTGGGCCTGCATCTCATAGGAAAAAGAGTTGCTAGATGAACAGGAGCAGGCTCGAATATTCCAGTGCCCTGCTTAACCTCACTCCCTGAGAGCCTGGCCGTTCAGGTTCTACTCTGATCAAAGTAAGGAGAGGATTCTTGTACATCCTGGGGCCCTTATGGAACACCCAGGAAGGAGAGATGGTAACCAAAGCAAGGTGTTTAGACAGCCTAAAACAATTTTCTCAACATGGACAGCTTGACTGTGGGGTCTCACTCCACTGTATCACATTGGAAGTCTTTATTCTCTGGCCTCAGACATGACATTCTCATATCACATGACTTTATCATATCACATTTCCCTACTGACTGGGCCATAGATCAACAAAACACTTGCAGCTCTCCAGACATCCATTCTCTAGTCCTCAGCCGCTTCTGGTGAGCTGTTTCTTCTCTCTGTCCTCTTCCACCTTCCATCTCTTTCTGATAGACTCCTATTCATACCATAAAGCCCAAGTCAGCTGACGCCTCTTCTGGGAAACTGTGATGGTAACCATTGATTGCCAAGTGAACAGGAAGTCTGTGGCCATGAATGAAAGGGATTATGTAGGTTAGATTCATCAAGGCGAGGTGGGAAGAGAAACTCTAAATGTGGGTGACAGTATTCTGTGGGCTAGGGACCTGGGGTGCATAAGGAAGAGAAAGCAACTGGATATGAGCATCTGCTATCACTCCACTGCTGTAATGAGGGCAATATGATCAACCGTCTCACCCTTCTGCTACCTTGCTTTCCCAACATGATAGACTTCTCAGCCTGTAAGCTAAAACAAATTCTCCTCTCTTAAATTGCTTCTTCCCAGCATTTGGTCACACTAATGAGGAAAGTAACTACTATAGAAGCCTTAAATTATCTACACTCCCAGGGTACATCTTGCAGACCCTGGCTACAGCGGTACCTATACTATCTAGAAGTGTGACTAGGTTCTCCACCAGTCTTTAGGATGGAGTTTTGAGAGTAGAGACCACTTTTTACCACTGGCTTCTCATGAGCCAGTATAAGTCTGCTAATCTTGGGTACCTGTGATGGTTCACGTCAATTATCAACCTGACAGTATTTAGAATCACCTAGGCTTCTGAGGTTTGGGCGATTCTCTTTTGCGAGGTTGTTTGAAGTGGAAGGGCCTGCCCACTGTGGGTGGCACCATTCTCTAGAACCTGGACTACGTAAGAGTAGAAGAGGCTCACAGAGCACTAGCATGTGTTCCTTCATTGCATTCTGTTCCTTGACTACGAGTGCCATGTGACCGGCTGTCACCAGCTCCTGCTGCTGGGACATCCCACCGAGGATGGACTGCAATCTGCAACTGAGAGCTAAAACAAACCCTTTCTCTCCTAAGCTTCTTCTGTCAGGCTATTTATGACAATTATTAGACAAGAAACTTAAGATGGCATTGATCTGTTTTTTGAGGTTAATAAAAAGGAGAAAGGAATGACAGCAGCAATAGAGGGGAGGGTGTGGCAGGAGAAAAGGTAGGAAGAGAAGGAAGAGATTAACAGGCAGTTACCTGTCACACTGGTGCCCAAGCCACAGGCTGGCAGGTGACTCCCACAGTAGCAGAGGGAACCAACAGGACCCTTGACCTTGGCTTTAAACCCAGGCAAACTACATTCATTTCCCAAGTCGTGGTTTTACTGTCCAAAAAATGAGAATAGAGGCACCCACATGATGTCATCAGGAATTGTGTCTGTGGAGCTGAGAAGACTCAACAGGTATACACACTTGCTGGATAGCCTGATCACACGAGTTTGAGCCCCAGGACCAACACTGTAGGAGAGAACTAACTCCTGAAAGCTGTCTTCTACGTACTTTGCATGTGTACTTACACACACACACACACACACACACACACACACACACACACTTGTAATTTCTTTCAAAAGTCAGGTCTATTAATAAGCTGACATATGGGGCACCTGAAAGCCATCATTTGGTGACTCACAGGTGCCGTGGAGTGACTCAAGAAGTTTGCAGAGACAAAAACAAAGTCATAAGTGACACGCAGGTCAGTCGGGTAGCAGGCTGGTGCCCATCTTCCCAAAGCTTTTATTTTAATAGGACATCATAAGGATGCTGCCACTCCTGCCACTAGGGTTCTGCTCCACTTGGAGCTTGTCCATCACCAGTACCCCAACATCTGGAGAGCAGCAGGCTGTCTGGGAATCTGAGGCCACGAGCCTGCAGGCAGTCCACATGTGAGCGGGCATTCTGAAGCAGGAAGACCTGTGGCCACCCACAGGATCTAATTAGCCTCACCTCCTATTTACAAACCTAATTCTTCCCACCCTCAAATGGGAGGCCTGTCTCGCATGTCCCAAGGGCCTTCTCGCACTGACCACCAACGATTCCATCCTGTGTACCTGTACCCATTCATTCCACTTTCTACCACAGCTGCTGCCTGACCTCTGAGAACAGGCAGGGGATCTGGCTTCTTTATTAATTAGTCCGAATGTCAGTTTCCATACACGGGGATGCTGGTGTTTCTTGGAATCAGGAGGTCAGGTCAACAATGATGACCCATTCCATCTCAAACCTCACCAGCGGCTACTTATAGTCTGTAGAACACAGGAGAGGCCAGTGAGCTGACTTAGCTTGGAGTCTGAACAATAATACTGCTCACATTCTAGGGGGCATCACAATCCTAAAACAGACTGTGGACTTCATAGCCACAGTTCCTTATTCAGTAGGTTTGGGGTACTTTAAGTACCAAACTTAGGGAATTGGTAAGTGAGTCTAGATTCTAAATTCTTTCTGAGGTCTGACTACATCCTATACTTTCCACCCTGTTATCTGTCTCCTGGTTCAAACCAGCCAGCTGCTTCACTAAGGCCCAAATCAGTGCCTTCCTGCCTGAGGGCTCCTGCCTCCCTGCCGAGGGCTCCTGCTTCCCTGCCTGAGGGCTCCTGCATCCCCGCCTGAGGGCTCCTGCCTCTCTGCCTGAAGGCTCCTGCATCCCTGCCTGAGGGCTCCTGCCTCCCCACCTGAGGGCTCCTGCATCCCTGCCTGAAGGCTCCTGCATCCCTTCCTGAGGCTGCAGCACAAACTGTTCCTCCTGCCCAGAAGGCCCTTCTCACTGTGTGTACAGGTCTTTTTCTGACTTCTTTGGAGACCTTCTACAGTATCATTCTTTCATTGATGTTCTCTCCTAGCACCCCAGCTAAAATAAAAATCCTCCATCATTTATTACCCTCATTGCTGGCTTTGTTCTCTGGAACACATACCTCCACCTGGCATACTCTATATTTTATGTTAAGAATTGAACTCACACCTTTCTTCCTTTAATAGAATGCTACCTCCATTGAGGGCAAGAGATTTTGTTTGTACTCTTTTCTTGTAGATCTCAAAACAGTGCCAGATACAATTTAATTTAATTTAATGAATATATATATAATATATAATTTAATATTTGTGGCAAAAAAAGAAAGTAGAAAAGAGAGAGAAGGGGGATGGAGGAAGGAACAAGGACAAGATGGGAAAAAGGAAGGAATTCTTCAGAAATGCAGGATCTTTCTCATGGAGAATGTCAGTCCTCAATTTCTCTATGCTAGCTACAACTGTCCGAAATCCTACGCAGGGCTGGGGAGATAGCTCGGTCAGTAGTGTGCTATGCAAACACAATGACCTAAGCTTAATCCTCGGGACTCATGTTAAACACCGGCTATAGTGGAGTGTTCTTGTAATCTCAGTGCTTGAATGGTGGAGACCAGTGATCTCTGGAGCTCATTGGCCAGCCAGCCTGTCCTGCTTGGTGAAGAATGAACCAGTCAGAATAGCCTCTGCAAGTACACACACACACACACACACACACACACACACACACACACACATACAATTTGTGCACACGAGAGTACATGTGCAGATACTTGTACATATGCATGTGCACACACTGTAGGGATCTCCTCCTCGCTGCCAGAGTCCTCATATATCAGTGAGTATGAACAGTGGTCCTCCCTTCTGTCAATCAGAAAACGTAATTATTACTCATTCTTCTTGTAACAACTTACCCATTCTGAGCACATGCCGACCAGGAGCTATGACACATGACGGTCTACAGAGGGACCGGACTATAGGCAGGTCTCTGTTCACCGCATTGTATCATCCCCCAGCTGCAGCCTGCCTCCCACCAACAGCCAGGGGTAGGTCTAGGTGATCCACGGATAAACATTTTTATTTCGATTATGCATATTTTAATGTCTTAACTACAAACACGACTGGCCCATCAGACCCTCTGTGTCACAAGCTTTGCGTAGAAAATTTTATGCTGAACAAAGGATGTTAGACAAGTCATAGTTCAATGACAAAAGGCTCCCACGAGGAACTACACAGGTGACAAAGGTCTAGGACAGACTGGCAGAAGATTTGAATCCCATCCCTGTGGCCCACCAGCAATGTCACATTAAAGGAGTGACTTTGGTTACTCAGCAACTAAAAGCAACTGTCTACAGTGATGGTTCTGATCTTGGCTGGTGCAAATTCACCATCATTTTTATTTTTGCTCCATTGTACCCCCCACCCCCACGCCTGCAATAGAAAACTGGAGAAGCGCTTCCTTGGAGGAAGAAAATGGGGTTCTGAGCTCTGAAGTTAAGCAGCCGGCGGTGAAGAGATGAAAATAGATAACAGGATAAGAAAATGGCTTTGTGCATGTCAGCCCCAGGAGCTGCCGGGTTCCCCGATGAGACAGGGGACAGCTGGACAGCGGGACAGCGGTGCCCAGGCCTCCCAAACACCAGCTGTCCCAGGAAGTCCAGACCCCACCTGCTGTCACAGGCTGCAGCCCATACGCTGCCTTCCGTGCATGGCCTGTCATTTACGACACAGAAAGTCTAAACCCACAAATGTGCCAGCTCTGAGGCCCCGGGCTCAGGAGCCTGCAAAACCAGCCTGGCAGCCTGAGGAGATGTGGAAAAGACCTTGCAAGCTAGAAGTCTGACTGGCTAGGGAGAGCACTTGGTCTGTGATTCCTCTGTATGGAAGAGTAGCCCCTCACCCCCCCCCCCCCCAGGATGATACATCCAGAGACCCAATGCTACTCAGCAATCAAAAGCAGCAGCATCCTCTGCTGCTGCAAGAAAGGCTTCTGTTAGCTGGAATGAGTGCAGTGTGACTTGTCCTGGGGAGACATGGACAAGTGAACAGTCAGTCCACTAGGGTGCCAACAGCAGACCAACGAAGCGATTCCCGCTCCTAAAGTATCTCCTCACCTCCCTGAGTCACAGGAGGAAGCAAGAAGCCTGGGCTCATGCACGTAGGCCTGGGCAGCCCTGTGGCTCCAATTTGTTCACTTCTCTGCATTCCCACTGCCTCCAGAGAACCTTTGTCTCCTCCTCTGACTCCAAGCCTCTGACTGCCAGTCTTCCTGCTCCTTTATGCCACAAACCCAGGAGCCAGAGAAAAGCCAGAACAAAGTTTAAATCCACTTGTGCTATCCTGAGTTCCAGAATGGCACAGCTCCAAGGCCCCTTGATAGGATGGGGGCCGAGGTGCACCCAGAACCCCCACATTGCCTTTGTTGGACAATCTTATGCAAGATACAACCTGGATGGTCAACTGGAGAAGCCTCATCTGACCTGTCTGCCCACTGCTCTGAAAACAAA
>CAJQZJ010001638.1:245389-264440 GCA_907164525.1 Lophiomys imhausi
GTGTGTGTGTGTGTGTGTGTGTGTGTGTGTGTGTGTGTGTGTGTGTGAGATCCTCTTCTCCAAATGCCAATCTCTGACCAGGCTAGAAGAGGCTACTTATAGCATTGCAGTAACTTGTTAATATTGCACTAACATTCAAAGTGTATAATCAATACAGGTAGTTATTAAATGAACAAATGAAGATGCAAGGGAATGGAACAAAGGTTCAAATCCTCCTAACTCTGCCTGACTCATCATTCTAAGGAGGAAGGGACTCCCACAAATCACATAGTTCCATAAAACTCACTTGGATGGTGGTGGAGAGAGGCACTGGAATCAAGCCAATCCTCCTCTTACTACAGCCCTCAGAAAGAACAGTGGGAGGGGGGGACACTTCTTAGGGGTCAAATAATATAAGATCTCGGCCTCACAGGGAAGCAGGTTATTGAATGATCTCCTTCATACCAGAGAAATGCAGGGATCACGATAAGGAAACCAATATGAGTCCCCACCCCTAATGTTTAGCTTCCCTTCTACATTTAAATAGTCCATAGAAAGTAAAACTTGTCTGTTTCTGGGTCAACAAAGGTCAGCCTTTGCTTAGAGAGAGAAGAAAATAGAGATCAGGTTCCCAGATGGATGAGTAGATGGAAAAGCAAATTCGGGATGTCTGGGCTCTGTGACATCCAACACATGGTCATGGCAGGAGGAGAGGATACTGGACAAGCCTGCCAGGAATCAGTCAGGGTGGACCAGAATTTGTCTTATGAGGCCAAATGAAGACAGATGAGACTGATGTGTGTGTGTGTGTGTGTGTGTGTGTGTGTGTGTGTGTGTGTGTCCATCCCAGCTCTCTGTGTGTACCCGGGTCTTATCACTCACCACACAATGCTGCTTCCGTGTTCCTCTAAAGCAGTGGTTCTCAACCTTCCTAATGCTGTGACCCTTTACTATGGCACCTCATGTTGTGGTGACCGGCAGCCATAAGATTACTTCACTGTTACTTCATAACTGTGATATTGCTACTGTTAAGATTCATAATGTAACTATGATATGGGACCCCAAAGGGGTCGTAACCCACAGGTTGAGAACCACTGCAATGTGTGACTTCCTCTAAAGCAGGCATTTCAAAGTAGGAGGTGGGGACACACTGGGAGTATAGCCTAAAGGCACTCTACTGCTGAGCTGGAGCCCTGGCCTTTTGTTTAGTTTTCTTTTGTTTTTGTTTTTTCCGTGGCAGGGTTTCTCTGTGTGTAGCCCTGGCTGTCTGGAACTTGCTTAGGCCTGGCCTTTTTTTTTTTTTTTTTTTTTAAGTGTTTACAGTTAAAAGCCAGGATGTGGTCAAAACAGAACGCTGGTAAAATGTAATGTTCAGGACACAATAAAAAGAATTTCTTGCTTATGTGATGTTCAGACTTAATCTTTTTGTTTGTCAAGTTTGGTGAACTTATTCCAGGATACCCACTTTACAGTAGAAGAAACAGATTTTAAATCAAATAAACAGTTGAGGTACCGCAGCTGAACAGGGAGGGTGAAACCTTATCCACTGCCTTGGTTGTGTTGTGCTGTGTGTGGAGAATGAATTTGAGAAGGTGAGTGGCCAGGGAACCTGCCTGCAGCTTAGCTCTGAGTCACCATTCCCTGTGGGAAGCCCAGCACACTTCCTTATTAGTGAAATCACTCACGGAGCTGACGTCCCACATTCTGCTTGAGAAAGGTCCAGCTGCTAGAGGACAGTGATGTGAGGAGGCCAGACTCTCCACAAGTGAAAACAAGCCTCAAGGTGCCAGAAACTGCAGCAGGGGGAGGCAGCTAACATAGCAAGTTTCTCACCCCTGCAGCCGTCATCCAGGACTTGGGACTCAAAGGCTGACCATCTGCCACCCACAGCCACCCTCAAGTCAGCTGCAGATCAAGGGTGCTAGATACGTACTTAGACTCCACGCTTGCTCCAGCCCCAGGAATTTGGGGAGCCCAGCACTTAACAAAACACAGGTTTGGAGAGGAACCACAATGCAAAGAAAAGATGAGCCTCGGGTGGGTTACAACACACGGTACCAAAAGCCTTTCCTACAATCCTCCCCTCTGCCTGAAACTCTACCCTAGAAGATCTCATTTCTGCTAAATGTCACTCTCTAGGGAAAATGCACCCCCCCCCCCAGCTGTACTCTCTAGAACAGCGTGCCAGAACTTGGCATGGTGGCTCAACACTGACCCTTACAGCACTTGGGAGGCTGAGGCAGAGTGACTGACATGAGTTTGAGGCCAGCCTGGATTACAGAGTGAGACCCTGTCTCAAACAACATAAAATAAAATCAAGAGGAAAACTAAAATAGCATCCTTGGTTCTGTTTCCTTACTGCCTGCTGTTGCCATGACTTCCCTGCCATGGTGGACCGTATCCTTTCTGTGATGCCAGAGGGGCCCCACTCCTAAACTCAAAACAATATTAAGAGACTAACAAAACCAAGCATCCCACCTCTGGGAGCTAGGATGATTCCAATGGGACAATACAGGACCCTATATTTCCTGGATTTTGTGTTTTCTGGAGCCACTGATTGACATAATGGAGCTACTTTTGTCTGAACATTGTATTTTCAACATCCTTGTGAATGTAGTATCTTCTAGGACTGAGCAATTCCAGGCTAAATATGGTGTGATGTGGGGATTCCTGTCACTTTCTACACCAGCGAATCCAGTTCCTCAGTCAGTGGACAGGAGCAGGAGAGTTTTGTGGTCACTGTTACGCAGGAACTACGCCTCAACAGCAAGACGTTATTAAGACTGATCACCATCCTCTGGCTCTCTCAAAAGATTTCTGGATCACAGCTCTTGGGAAACATTTGATGCAAGAGAGAAAGGCTTCAAAATAGGAAATGAAAGAAATCAGCTGGAAGAGAGGAAGGCTGGATAACACACACACACACACACACACACACACACACACACACACACACCACTACAAACATCACCACCAACAGCAACCAGGCCAGCATGTAACAGATAGAGCATGAGAAGCATACTTTTTGCATTATACAAATGATCCCAAAAGTCCATGGTATGTTAATTACCCAAAGAAGCTACCTTATGTGACAAAACAAACCCCCATTCTTCACACAGCACCGTGGAACCTTCCTCCAGCTCTGGCCCACTTCCTCCTCGGAAGTACATTCTTTCATAATAAACTGTCTGATTCTGCCACATAAAAAGAAAGAAAGAAGAAAGGAAGTAAGGAAAGAAAAAAGAAAGAAAAGAAAAGAAAGCCACCTTTTATCATATAGCTCTACTTGAAATGACATCCCATATTAAAACATTAGTTTGTTTTCTAGCCTCCATCATAGACTAGGTCTCTCTGACTGCTTTTTTCCTTTATCACATAAGGTGTCATCTGGCAGACATGAGGCATTCAGGGTATATTAACTGGAAGGCTAAGAACTCTAAGAATATAAATATAAATGTATATATATTTGTATATGGATATATACATATCTATGGGTTTACATATATTTCTGTGTGTACATATGTAAGTACATAACCCATGTACACACACCCTGAATATGCATATGTAAAACATAAACCCAATTGCAATTAAGTCCAAGCAATTAATCATGGGGGAAGGCTTACTGGATAAAACTCTCATGAGGATTGAGGATACCCCCCCCCCCCCCCGCCTCTGCCACCTCCACCACCACTCCAAATACGCTGACGCCTCTCTCTGGAACATACAAGCTATTCGTTTTCCAGAAGTCAGTTGCCTTTCTCTTAGAACGCTCTGTGTCTCTGTCCCCACCCAACTTGGAAGCCTATTGCTCGGTCCCTGGTGCTCTCGTTGTTGTGGTCATTACCCTGCCTTATGACTAACTAGATAGTAGCCCCCCTTTGTGTGTGTATGTCCAGGTATGTATGCACATGTGTGTGTGTGGATGTCCAAGATCCCTTTCCTCAGGATCCTTCTGCCTTCTTTTTTGAGACAGTATGGAACTTGCTCTTTCAGCTGGCTAGGCTGGCTGGCCGGTGAGGCATAGGGATTCACCTGTCTCCATTTCCTCATTGCTAGAGTGACAAGTACATACCACCACACACAACATCTTTATGTGAGTTCTGGGGATGAAACTCGGGTCCTCATGCATGCATGACAAACATTTTACCAGCGGAGTCACCTCTCAGCCCCTGAATAGTACATTCTGATGTCCTAGCTGGCCAACCATTTTCCAAAGAGGCAAAGTCTCCTGAGCACACACACTCTGTCAGCATGACTTTGTCACTGCCTTCTCTTCTGGCCAAGGATGAAAGTGATGTCACCCTACTTTTGGACAGGGATTTTAACCATTCCTGTCTCTTAGAAGCCAACATCATGGAAGAGTATGACTGCCCCAAGGAAACCCTGCTTTGAGAAGCCCAAGCCATGTGTCTGTTAAGCCCTGGAAAACAAGATATAATGCAGAGACGAGTCCAGAAGCACCAAGAGACCAAATGCATGAGTACAGATGTCATCATGGGAACACATTTATCAGCCCCAGCCACCAAGTTAGCCCCATGACATCCCAGATGAACTGCCCACCGTTGCAGAGCCCATCCCTAGCTCCTGACACACAAAACTGAGATCAAAGTAAAATCGTTTGCTACTATGTTTTAGGGTGTGTGTGTATGTGCATGTATGTGTTCACGTGTGTATGCATGTGTGGGGGCATGTGTGTGTATGTGTTGTATGTGTATATATGTCAGTTAGTCTTGGGTATCATTCCTCAGGAACTACCTACCGTGATTCTTTGAGACAGAGTCTCTCATTGGCCTGGAGTTTACTAAGCAGCCTAGACTGGCTGGTCACTGAGCCTCAGGAATCCCATTTCTGCATCCCAGTACTGGAATTATAAGTGTGTGTGTGTCACCATCATTTTATGTGGGTTCTGGGAGTAGAACTCAGGTCCTCATGCTTGTTTGTCTAGCAAGCAAGCACTTTAGGAGCTGAGCTATCTTTTCGGTCCTCTTGGGGTTGTTTATTATGCAGCAATTTTTAACTGAAACCTTGTCAATGACAAAGAGTCCATCTTATTTAATACTGTACCTCCCAGTCTAAAACAGGGCAAAGGATCATATGTGACTCCATAAATTTCAGGCACACAGAACTAGTTTGTGCTAAATTAACTAAATTAACATCCCCCCAAGGCATACAGACTGCTTTAGTAAGTAAAACCCCAGCATCTTAGCTATCAGCTGAAGCAACTCCCTGGCCCCAGTGAAAATAGAAGTGTTGGAGTTGTAGATATTTGCTGAACATGCCATGATGCTTTAAATGATGGTATTCTGGAGAGAATAGATGAAACCCCAATTACTCCCAGTGAGTTTTAAGGAGAACTGCTGGCTATCACAGTCACTATAAAACATCACATAAACACTACATTTTTGTGCTTGGTCCCTGAGAGCCATGACACACTTCCTTAGTCCTGAAAGGGCAGAAGGAATGGGACTGCTTCTGGTAAGGGCTCACCCAGCAGCCAGCAGCCAACAGCCAACATCCAGCAGCCAGCAGCCAGCAGCCAAGGGTTCTGCCTCCAGTAAAAGCTATACTGCTTATTAGCTAAAGTGTGGGGCAGTCTAATGTGAAGGACCAATCATCTCTGGTTCCTGAGACATCTGACTTCCAAATGCCTTCTCTGTACTACCACAAAAGGCTGTGTCGTGACCTGGCGTACCCCTGCTCATGGATCCCTTAGTTTCCTTCAGTGAGGCTCTTCCACAAAGTCCTCTAAGTTCAGCCTTTGCCCAAATCCAGAATTTCTGTCTTCCTGAATTCTGATGGAAAAGAACCTCAGAAGCACCTCGTTCAGCTCAGAATGGAATCACTGTCTGGACCTCTCCCAGGATGTGGGGGGAGTGACAGGCCTAGGCTCCACTCTCAGCAGTCCAAGGTGAACCCTGATTCTGCTGCTTACTGATGGAAGGGTCTCAGACATGTCACTTGACCTCATCAGTAAGCTGGGCTGCTGACAGCTCGTACCTCAGGGGACCCAATCACCCTGAAGATTAAATGAGACACTGTGAAACGCTGGGGATATAGTCATTCTGGAATGAACAAAACTCCTATTTGAGGCCACAAAGCCCAGAAGTGGGTGGTCAGCTCTTCTCTAGCTCATCTTTTTTTCTACTCTCTGTTCCCTCTTAGCTCATAGCTTATGCTTTGTCCTTTCCCACTCCTGTCCCAAAGCCAACCCCAATACCTGCCCAAACTCAGCTCAAATTTGGGAGAATACAACATCATTTGAAGACTGCTGTTGTCATTGCTCTCATTGTATTCCCATGTTTCTCAGCTTTCCTTTTGGGAGTTCAACATCTCCTCTACTCATGAAGTCCTGGAACAGTTGACCCCAGTCCCAGCCCCAAAAGCGTGCCCATGGGCCATCAAACTGCAATGTGAGTTTTAGGGGGGACAGGTCATATCCAAACAGTGGAACCCGCCTGCAGGCATGCTTCCTTGCCCTTCATTATTCTTCATTTTGTGTAAGGTGTATAATGGATTTATTGGACTATGTATATAAGATGTGATTATTGGAGATAAAGTAGCCATCTTAGGACTATGAGGCTACCTTGAAACTGGGAACCATGTGCTAATGATGACAGGGTAGCAACACAGAAGGAACTTAGGATGTAGCACAATTCATGTAGTACAACTCCTAGCCATGGACTATCTACCTGCCTTGGACTATTGTAAGACAGAAAATTAACTCCCTACCTTGTTTAAGTCACCTTGTTTTGGTTTGATGTCTGCCAAATGTAATCTGGAATTAGGCTATCCAATGAATTTAAATCAAGTATCATTATTGGTCAAGTGTGACACATTCAACTCTGGAGAGTCCTTTAATTGAGAGGGAGTCTGTGCTCTAAGTGGCGGAATATTGATCGGGAGGCATCCTCGGTGAATGGAGAGCAGGAAAGACACAGAGTAACTCTAAAATCTCAACTGGGCTTTTGAAGATCCTGTGGCTTCAGGAAGAGTCAGGCATAGCCACAAGCATCAAAGGGCTTCCAACAATGTAAGGTATGGATGATGCACTACCAAGGTGCCTTGCAGACAGCAAGCAATACCTGTGGAATCTCAGAGAAGAGTAAGAGATGCAGGCCTGAGTTGGAGAGTAGGGCTAAGAGGGCAGGAATTGAATCAGTCCACGTACGCACCTTGAATAGAAGCTTGGAATTAGGAACGCAAGTGGGGATGGGGGTATCTGTTGTTGAGAAGTCCTCAAACATTTCATTCCTCAAAGGCAGGACCAGGGGTGTCAAGGTGAAGAGCTTGTGCACTTGACCCTGCAGCCATTAAGGGATGGCCCAGGATGTCAGTCATGATAAACTAGGATGGGGAGAGAGGAGAAGGTTAAAGGAAGGCTCTAGTATGAAGGCTGCCTGTGGTTCAGAGGTTCCTAGGATGTTCTGAGTAGGGGCAGTGAACAGGGCTCACTGGACAGCATGGCTCTTGGACAGCATATCTCTTGGACACCATGGCAGACGGAATAAGACTGGTAGTACAACCATGTGGTCCTTCCACCTGAGAGCCTTTCTGGAAGGACTGAGCAAGCCCTCACCATGTTTCCTCCTATTCTCTTCCTTCAAGTGAGCACCTTAATGTCTCATCTTCAGAACTGTCCAGGTACCCATTACACCATGTCCACCCATGTCGTGGATACACAGCCTGGCTGAGGGCAGGCACACAGCACAGTCTTGCTGTTTCTCTTCAGCGGGTTCTTAGTGATCAAGAAAACACCCCAATAGACATGTCCAAAGGCCAATATGATGGAGGCAACTGAAGATTTTAGGTTTCCTCTTCCTAGATGTGTCAAGGTAATAAGTGAAGCTAACTACGGCAGGACTCAATCCTGGGGACTCTCTGGTGAGTCTTCCACAAGGGCTTTAAAGGGGGGGGCGGGGGGAGGGAATCCTACCAGGTACTTGTCTCTTCTGCTCTCTACAGTGGGAAGTTGGCCTGACCATGTAGCTCTTAGAACTATTCCAGGGCTCTAATAAATTATGAAAACAAGAAGCCACACCACAGTGCCCCTCCCGACCTCCAGGTGTCTGAGACTGAACATCTAACAGTTCAGATCCACAGACTTCACTGCGTCAGAAGGAAAGAGGCAGAAAGAAGCATCTGGCTCTGTTTGGTCCCAGCTTCGCACTATATCCTGTTGACAGCTACAGAGCACAGTGTGTGATGAATACGTGTCGTGAGAACGTTGGCAATGCCTCAGCTGGGGAAGGAGATTCTTGGAGGAGCATGTCTCAGGCCAGTCTCCACTGGGCTCCTTGATGATGAAGCAAAGAACCATTTTGTTCCACAAAGTAACTTGGTTCTTGGACCCAAGAAAGGAGCCAATAACTTCAGTGATTATCTTTGAACATTGTGGACTGCAAAACCAGAATCAATAACTGCAATGAAGTAGCCAAACTCTTAGTGTGAAGTCAACAGACATGCATAGCCACTCCATTATGTTTGGAAAAAACAAAGAGTGCTTACATTTTACTCATTTTGCGTGGATTCTGAATCAGAACCTCCCTATCAAGCATGAATATGCTCTTGAAGTAAATAATATGCAAAGCAAAACATCATGCACTTTCAGTATTCACTGTGAATACAATGGGGTGTGTTTGTTGGAGGTGAGGGTTTATGAAGACCCCAATATTTCCTCCATGATTGTATACAAATGTTAGGCAACAAAACTCAACCGGAACTCAGTAAAGACAATGTATTAGTCAGGGTTCTCTAGAGGAATAGAACTGATAGAGTAAGCCTATATAGAGAGACAAAGGGTATTCATTAGAGCGGCTTGGGGACTGTGGTCCCGCTGGTCAGCAATGGATACCTACGAATGCAACGTCCAACAATCCAGTAGTTGTTCAGCCCACAAGGCTAAACGTCTCATCTGGTCTTCAGTGTATCCTGGAATCCTGAAGCCAGTGAAGCCTCTAATGCCAGTGAAGGAATGGACTTTCCATGAGAGGGAAGGCAAGCAGAGAGCTTCCTTCTTCCATGTCTTTATATAGACTTCCACCACATGGTATGGCCCAGCTTAAGGGTAGATCTTCTTACCTCAAAGGATCCGGTTTAAAAGTAGGTCTTCTCATTTCAGACGATTTAAGAAAAGAAATCCTTCACAGGTGTAGCCAACTGACAATTAAGAATAGCTATCAATACCAACTGATATCATAGCAAGCCAGACTTCAGACAATTCTGCTAAGCTAACATAGGCACTTGTGTATTCATACTTACACACTCATGTGTAAATGGGAATTCAGTACACTCACACACACAGATGTGCACACACAGATGCTCAAAGCATGTACACATACAGCACATGCCCACACATTTCTGAGCACATGTACTTACACACAGCAACATAGCACATGTATGTATGTATACACCCAGGTGTGCTGCACAAACACACAATGCATGTGCACATGACTACATAAAATATATACACAGACATTTATAAGCACATACACACTTGTACACACAAAAACACAACACATGTGTGAAAATACATACACGCACAAAGCATGTGCCTGTATCTGTACACACAGAAAGAGAAAACAGTCATGCGTATTCATGAGAACACACTCAGGCTGACTATTCTCTGTACTCCCGCAGCACAAATACCTCCCATTATGTCATCCAAATGGAAGCACAGCTGTTCTTGATGGTTTCAAGGATGGATGCAGACTCACTCACCTGCTTCACCTGTCATAGCAAACTCTTTTTACCTGAAGGAAAACCTGGTGCATGATTAAGAACCAAAGCAGAGACTCCATGAATAGGATGCATAAGAATTCTGGCATGTGACAGTTGAGCAGCATGGGCCAATTTAACATGTGGACAGAAGGTAGACTGCACACTAGACTCCATGAGCTTCTACATGTGTGTGTTCCTTCAGGAGGAGTCTGATTGGAATGAGCCCTGATTCTTCAGGGAAGGCTGGGAATGGGAAAGGTCCAGCGTGCTTGAGGTGGTGATCCATTATTTCTGAGCTAATGGAAAGTCAGCTAGCTCAGTGTCCCCCGGCAGGGCACCACAAAAACCCCAAAGATCACCTGAGGTTGCCTCCCTCCAGCCCTTTCCTCTTTCCAGAGATCATGTATCAAGGGCGCCCTGACCATCAAGAAGTTGCATCTAAGGCCCAAAACAAGCTGATTTCAGTGTTTCTAGGGAATGTTTCTGCCTTCCATTGCCAAAGAAGGAAGGGTGAGACTATGGCAGACACAATTGGACCCACAGAGCTTACACTCCAGGGTAGGGGACAGAGTATCTCCACCATCTGAGATACCCAAAGGCTAGGGTCAACTGTGTGTCCTGACCACCCTTCAGATGAGGCCATGGGGTTGGATGCACCATAGGATGCTCCATCTGGGTTCTCTAAACATCTGAGCCCAGCAATGTGCAAAGGTGCTACCCAGAAATACAGAAAGCAGATTAGGAGCCCAAAAGACACCCAGGCTGCTGGTCACTGACAACCCTGAGTGAGATACTTGGTATCTCCCACTCTGATTCCTCCTAAGTAAATTAGAATATGAGCAACTATGTTGGGTGGTTGATGTGAACACAAATAGAAATGAGTAATGGGCTTTGGAAGCCATGCACATGTAAGGAATCAGGAAGGATAAGATTCTAAGGGTCCAAAATTACATATAGTCCGCATATGCTGATAAATACCATACATGTTCTTCCATCTTCCAGGGGCCCCTTATCTCAGTTCCACCCCCATAGCAAGTGGGCTTAGTCTCCAGTGGGGAGGGAGGAGAAAACAGGCTTCAGTGAGTCCACAGAATCTCTAGATCGAACCAGCTCAAATACAGTGTTTGAATCAGTAAGTGTCATGGTTCTCTGAGGGCAGAATGGCTAGAGTCCTTCCAATCATGAAGCCAGCAGTGACACTGGCAATACTCTATGCTTGTCTGGTGCTTAGTAGGACTGAATCATTTCGCAGGTGAAGGATTTGAACAGTGTTTCTCAACATGTGGGTCATGACCCCTGCAGGGATCGAATGACCCTTTCATGGGAGTCATATGTCCGATATTTACATTATGGCTCATAACAGCAGCAAAATTACAGTTATGAAGTAGTAACAAAATAATTTTATGGTTGGGGGTTGCCATAGCATGATGAACAGTATCAAAGGGTCGCAGCATTAGGAGAGTTGAGAACCACTGTATTACAAAGAACAGCAGAGACAAAACCACAAACAAGGAGTCTTATGGGAGACTGAGCAAGTGGCTGCTTTCTTTGTAAGTCTACATTTCCAATCTGATCGAATTGATACTTCACCTAATAGCTTCCTCCTCCCACTCCCACTCCACTTCATGGAATTGAACTGCTGCTTAGGGCTGTGTCTCACATCATCAGAGCATTTAAGTGTGTTGACTATAAGCCAGGAGTGGTAGTGCATGCCTTTATTCCCAGCACATGTATCTCCCTAAGTTCAAGGCCACCCTAGTCTACATAGCAAGTTCCAGGCTAGACAGAGCTATCCGGTGAGACCCTCTCTCAACCCCCTTCCCCCAGAAAGAATATTGATGGTGCCTCAATGAAGCCTTGTAATGAGCAGCCAACATGGCTCACAGCAGGGTATGGTGTGATGGCCGGCTGGGTGGCCAGAGTTGCACCCAGCTGCCAGGTCCTCACTGTATAGCTTTCCTCAGCAGCCAGTCTGAGTTTTCCAGGCTGGGCAGTGAACATCTTGGTGGCACAGGAGCAATTAAATGACATGGTAGTGGGATAGTGTTCAACAGAGGCTGGTACCTGACTGGCTCACAGAACAAGATCACAGGTAAGGACAGAGAACGATGCCTTGTTGCTTTTTTTTCCCTCCAAGGCACACGCATCATGGAGACACCAACCTGGGGGATTTAGAGAGTTGAGCTTCATGTTTGGCTGGGCTGTGAGGACTTTCAGTCTCTCAGGTTCAGCATCCTCCTTTACCCACCACACTCACCTGCTAGCAGCTGTGACCCCAGGTAAATCTATGAATCCCCCAGTTCCCAAGTGTCTAGTCTATAAATCCCAGCTGACAACCAGACTGCATGAAGGCGTGGGTTACACGGAGCTTCTCTCAGCTCGAAGATCCAAGAACCCATACTGACATGGTAGCTGAGTCTGAATTAGGGTATGTGTCATCTCTCACTCAAAGGGTAGGGGGGATGACAAAGAAATAATAAGTGCTCCTCTCTTTCTGCTCTTCAAAGAGAAGCAAGCTCTGAACTGCAGAGTTTTTCAGGGCTGAGAATTCAGAAAACCCAAGACAGAACCCAGCTAGCCAACTAGGCCATGGTTAGCTTGCTAAGTGTTTATAAACAGCAGGTTATTTCATTTTAGCCCCCAAAACACTGAGGTGGCCACACAGCCAAGGAAAGAAACAGAATCTTCAAGAAAACCTTCCCAAAGCTGTACAGCTGGTAAAGAACAGTGCCGAGACTGAACCCAGACTATCTGATCACAGACTGAAGGTGAAAAAACAAAACAAACAAAAAACCCAACAGAACAGACAGTTCTGTGAATAAATAACTTAGGCAACATGAGTCTCAGTGCCCTCAAAGTCCCCATTTGTTTACACCAGGGCCTGGGAATCAGGATTGATCCTGTCTGGTCAGCCACAAAACCTTTTAGGATGTAAAGCAAACCTCTCTGAGTTCCAGAGGCAAGCCAGTTTTAAAAGACAGCTTTCTCAGAGCCACAGAACAGATGCTGCTGCTGGCCTTGACAAATGACAGCAAGCAGGTTGGCTAGGAAGGTTGAGAAGCAGAAGCGTCTGGCTGGACAGGGCTATTTTTGGTTCAGAGATGACTTTGATGAGTTCTGCCTCTGCTCCCTGGAATCAGAAGTGCCACCTGGGGCATAAGGATGTGACACAGAAGGGGGGCATATTCCTTCTCTGCATCCTTGAAAAACAGAATCCCTAAGGACCAGAGAACACCTCCTACTTTGAAGCATCTAGCTGTTTGAAGCTACCAGCCGGGTTTAGTTCCAATTGTGGGTCTCTTCCATTGATTTTTTTTTCCACATCTGGAGCTCTGTAAAAGGGTTCCAAGCTCAGAATACATCTCTTTCTCTTTCCGCTCCAAACCCTCTGGCTCAGTTGCTTCTGGAAGCCTCAGCATTGTGCTTTGGGGTTCCAAGCTTAGGGTCCTGGAGCCTTTGGGATATTAGAGGCCTATGCTTTCAAATTGAGTGTCTGTACAAAAGGCCAGTACCAATAAAATACATGAGAGTGGAGTGAGCCTCAGGCAGAATAGGGACTGGGAATCTCTTTACCTCCCCCAACCCCTGAAGTCCCTAAGGTCCTTTATGGAGCCTGGGAGTGATGAAGCCTATAGAGCAAGCCTCAAGGGTGACATACAGAGGGCACGTTCCCTCTACCCTATTGGGTGAGCATCCTCTGGCTCATGATAGATGGTGTAGTTCTGTTGTGCACACTGCTTCTGCTTCTTCCTCAGGTCTGAGGAACCCTATAAGCACCAAGGCAGAAACACCCCTGGGCATAGTAAGCAAGTCACTGCCCAGGGGCCCCTGCTGAGGTCACACTGTGATCTGATGAAGGCAGTGACTCTCTGAGAAGACATAGAGGAGGACACGGGCTTGGACTATATGGTGTCCTGTACTCACATATATGATCATCAGAATCAAGAAGCTATCCCCTGTTGTTTACTCTGAAGGTCTTCTGAGGACCTCTTAATGGCCCCTGGGCAATTCAGGTCTCACCACTGTGTTTTAACAGTTCAAAGTCCAAGCTCTGGAGCCCAAATCCCAAACCCCTTGCTTACAGTAGTGGGGCAGTTCACACCAGCAGCTGGACTTAGTGGAGCCTTAGTTTCCTCCCCAGGAAAATGGAGACCTGAAGCATGCATTTCATAAGATCTATCTGAAGATGAAACAGTGTCATAGGGAAGATGTGGAAACCTAGAACAGTACCTGGTCCAGCCAGTGACAGTTCCCCTATATGAACAAAAAGCATGGGATGTCAGAGGAGAAACGGCAGGCACTCGGTACACTCTTCCTGAACTTCTTGGGGTTTGAGTCTCTCAAGCCTGTACTTCCCCATGCCTGAGAGCATCATAATTCTTCACTGGTAAGCCACACCACATCCAGCACAGGAAGACACCATCAGTAATAATAACGATAAGGACAGCAGCTGTTAAATGTGTGCTGTGGTTGAGCAAGCAGAATGAACACCTCATATTTATTATAACACATTGATCTTCACATTCTTTTTTTTTTTTTTTTGGTTTTTTGAGACAGGGTTTCTCTGTATAACAGCTCTGGCTGTACTGGACTCACTTTGTAGACCAGGCTGGCCTTGAACTCACAGAGATCCGCCTGCCTCTGCCTCCCAAGTGCTGGGATTAAAGGCATGCGCCACCACCACCCAGCCGCGATCTTCACATTCTTAAGGAAGCGCAGAGAGAATGACATGCAACTGCAGTCTGGCCACTTGTAAATCATGCCACTTTAAGCAAACTCAACTTTCCGTTCCTCAACTTCCCAACCTAAAGAATGGCCTTGGTAATAATACCTAGTTACTGGTATTGAAGTGGATAGATATCTAAAGCGTTTATGTCCCTGTGAGAGTGTAAAGTTGGGGTTAGAGTCATTAGCTACTTATCAAGAGGCCGTAATCCCCAGCCCTTTTGCATCTAGTTAGGACCATGTGTCAGAGTAGTGGTCATTGGAATATAGAAGGGATTGATTTACTCACACTCAGAACACTCCCACAAAAAAACCTCCCATGCAACAGCTCTGATGTTCTTACTCCTATCACTAGCTGGACTTTAAATGAAAAACAAAACAAAGTTTGTTGTTGGTTTTTGCAGTGCTACAGATCAAAGGTATTGTGTGTGCTGGGCAAATGCTCTACCACTGAGCTAGTACTACCCAGCCCAGAAAACAATTTTACTATGTTCTGCCATTAAGATATTAGGATTGACCTGATACATCAGTTAGTCTTGCTCTAACTAACATAGAAATTGTTACCAGAAGTGAGGTGCTTAATATATGTGACATTATTAGAAGGCAGAACACTGGGTCCCCATGATATGCAGTAGTTGAACTGTCGTCTGCAGTAATTTAGACATCAGGACTAATCCCCAATGAGCTGTAGCTCTGTAGAAAGAGGTTAGGGGAGATAATGGTAATAGGATGTGATGATGAGCCCTATCTGGGTTTAGCAGTTATTAGCAGAGGCACAATAAGCCAGTTTGCAAGTCAAATTAGAAAGGAATAGGGGAGAGGTGAAAAAGACAACAATTTCTAGACCCCCACACAATAAGAGAAAAGATTAAGAAGACTTGTAAGTGAAATAAATACAAGATTAGGGTTGTAAACCTCCATATAAACCTAGTAGCTTCAATGTGCTCTCCATGAACTTGACAAAGAACGAGATGTAGGGGTGTTAAGAAGCAAAGCACAATCCAGGCTATAAAATTTGATCCAGAAAATAACTCTGAGTATAGATACTAACACTTCAGATGTCTGCTGGGTGTGGTAGGAGTATCCACCACAAGTTCATGCTGATTAAAATCTTGATTCCCAAGATGGCACTTCTGAGAGGTGGTACCTAGTTGAAGTACTCTGAGTCACTGTGGGTGTGCCTTTGGAAGGTGGCTGGGTAACTTTTTGGTAGTTCACCTAAGAAGGATTTTAAAAGCTCAAGTTTAGTTCCACCTCTCAGTCTTGGTCCTTGGCTTAAAAGGTGACCCCACTCCAACAGGAACTTTATTATTGACATCTGGAATTGCAATTTCCATAGAGTTCTTGGCAGAAGATAGACAATACAGGCACCAAGAACTCGCATGAGTTAAATAAACCTTTTTTCTTTGTAAATTTACTTGCTTCATGTATTTCAGCATAATGACTCAAAGCTGACTAATACAATGGCATAGATGACATCCCACTACATTGTACTGGCAAAAATCTCTAAGCTTGGATTTTAAAGGTCTTATTGTTAGAGCCCTGTTGGTGCCTAAAAGTTCAAGGGAAGGAACTGTACTACAAAAGACTCAGAGCCTTCAAAGAAGTCGTACCTTACAAGACCCACTTTGAGTGTGGCCAAGAAGAATAAAGGAGAAATAAAATCCTTATGCTGAATAGAGTTGGAAGTGAGAAGAACAATGAATCAGCAAATTCTTCCCAAAGAGTAGAACACAGTCCTAATGCAAACGTCACCCATGGCCATGCATGCAGGGTTTAGTTGGAAAGCTCTCGTAAAGACTAATGACCAGTGCCTGTCACAGATCTCTCACTAGTCCCTTTAGTAAGAAGGTTTTTCACTGTAGTTCTGCCATCCTGTCGCAACATGGTGTGTGACTGTAGACAGGTGGGTAACATATCACTTTGGCTGGAGGTCCCTAAGCTATGATTAGTCCCTTTAAATGCAGTAAGTGAGACCAAGCACCATTCAGAGATCTTGAATACAAAGTCAAGAGCAACGTTCAAAGAGAAAATAAAATGATGTGAAGACATGCATACATGTTTGGTAACAAGACAGATGTGGCTACACATGGCTAGTGATACGTGAACAAACTGACTTGTCCTGTGAGCAGCTTTCTTGAGACACCTCATCTTGTCATGTTTCCTCAGTCTGTCTGCTGGATGAACATGAACACAAAGGAGGTACCACTAGCTACACACTGAAGATACACAAAGCAAAACTCCTCATCCGGTAGGGCTCGATACCTAAATGACGCTGCTGACTCCGCCAGCCCACATTAAACATCCAACCAGAGTTTAAATGAACAAGAATGACTTTCTACTGATATTTGGAAATTGTCTTTCATAATAACCAATGTGACTCTAACAATTATAGTACATAGAAGTCATTTAAAACAGTGGCTGGTCCAGAATAAGCCCTGCGAGTGTAGCTATTTTTTCTACGGCAGATACCCATTTTACATACGGGAAACCTGGGGGTGACAGGGATGTCTGACCCCAGAGTCAATTACAGGCTTGTATTTACCTCTCAGTGAATGATAATCAGACCCATTTTATAGGTGGGCTTGTTATCTGGCTCAAGGCCACAGGAAAAACAACAGGCTCAGAGTCAGGAGCTTTCTTCTAATTCAGAGGCCATCAGGCACCCGAATTGTGACCTCAAGCCTCCAACTGAGCCTGCTTTGTTTCATTGGGTCATTATTATGATGGTTCATGAAACACACAACTTGCAAACTGATACTCCTGCACAGAAGACACGAATAACCCTCTACTGACCTAAATTCCTGGCTTTAATTTACAAAGAGCCAGTTAATTAAAAATGTGCTTTGAGACCAAAGGCACCACTCAGTGGGGGTTCCTGAGACTGCTTTGTGCCTCCCTGAAGGCGCGGAGTTCCTCATGAGACATTTGTCCAGCCCGGCCACAGCACAACTAGTTCCACAACGGTAAAACTGCTGAGCAAACATTTAGTGCAGACTCAGAGTCCATGGGGTGACAGAAAAACCAAGGACATGCAAGCCAACCTACCCACCTCACCAGTGCTGCTTGCTGCTGCAAGGGCTCAGATTAATCAATGTTTATAAAGTGACTGGGGATCCCAGAGAGGTAAGATACTATGCAGAAACCCCCAAAGCATTGTTATTACCAGCCAGAATAATCTGCTTTTTAAAAGGAAGCTGTTACTAGAAAGTGCCTACTATGAGTCAGGTACTTCCCCAGACCAGATCTAGTCTAATCCTGTAGTTGTCCTCCATGGTAGGTTTGCATTTTCTTCAGTTTTTTAAATGTGTGTTTTTCTTTTCTATGTGATCCTTATCACACGTTTGTGGAAAAGAAATTCATCACAATAACTCACCTGCCTGAAGACAGAGGAACCAAGATTGAAGTCTGGATGTTTCTAAGCAGAAACTTCTCTCCTTTGGCCAAACTAATAGGCCTCTTCCAGCCTTCCCTGCAAATTTTTCTGCATGTATAACAAAGTTTCATGTAAGATCGCTGTGGTGTTTGTGGGGGCATGCCTCATTTTTCCCTGAGGGGTATCTTACAATACAGAGAAATGCAAAAAGCTAAATTTCATGATCAGGTACATTTGGACAAATATCGATAGATATCTCTATTAACATAAGGGACATTTCTATCGCTCTGGAAGTTCCCTGGTGCACCTTCACTTAAGAAATCCTTTTTTTTTTTTTTGGTTATTTTTATTTTAAAAATGAACTAAAGTAAGCTTTTTCCTTTTAGCCACAACAACCTTCTGGTGACTTAGGCCATGGAGCTATGTTCATAGGTCAGTTCCTGAAGTAGGTACACTGAACTGTATGATCATGACCATTGAGACAGACAGACAGGGGGGAGAGAGAGAGAGAGAGAGAGAGAGAGAGAGAGAGAGAGACCTGAAGTGTTGTGCCCTGTGGGATCCCTCCACACTGAGCATATGGAGACATCGATTCAGGATGATAGAGAAGGGAGGTACTACAATACCAGATTATCATCACAGCTGCCACCTTTATCTTAGCCCCCACCAGGTACCAGAGTGACATCCTTAGGACAGACAATCTCATGACTATGAACCTCATTTTACAGCTAAGGGATGTCCCCGGAACTCCCAAGAACGAACAACTGGAAAATGGCAGCCATGGAATCCAAATCCAGGAGGTGGGACTTTGGACGCTGATATCATAGCAAATGCCCTTACAGAGGCCACGTTTGACACTCTGAAGACTGGATGGGCTGACTCTATTCATTTAGTCAACAAGTAGAAAGTATTTACTTTATGCCAGGCATTCAGAAGGGGAACCAGGAGGAAGACATGGGATGGACAGGTGTAGAGGAGGAGCTGCATCCTCTTAAGGAGAAGGAAAGACCACTGCTGAGCCAGGACTTCAAGGCTGAGTGGGAAACGACTAGTTCTGAGGGTATTTAAGATGTGGTGATTAATGACAAGAGCCTTCTGCCCCCTCCTTATTTTCAGCATTAGTGGAATGCTCACACTCCACAGAAACCCCATCAGTCCCTGGGGTCTCTTTCCTGCTCCCTAGATTCTTCAAAACACCTAAAAATTAACACACACACACACACACACACACACACACACACACACACACACACA
>CAJQZJ010001638.1:267615-278649 GCA_907164525.1 Lophiomys imhausi
TGTGTGTGTGTGTGTGTGTGTGTGTGTGTGTGTGTGTGTGTGTGTGTATGTGCCCTGCCTGGCTCTGGCAAAGAAATGCAAAAGAGTATCCCGGATCAAAGCTGATCCCAGCCCCTCCCCCAACACACACACACACACTCACACACGCACGCACGCATGCACACACGCACACACGCACACACGCACACACGCACACGATAGCTTTGCTCTTTTCTTTCCCTTCCCCACGATGATTACAACCAGGTGAAGGGATTCAGTCAGAGTCCATCAGGGTAAATTTACAAACGGTTAAAGCTGGAGCCTGCTGACTCCCTCCTTCGCACACTCACAAGGCACTTGCACACACATGCGCGGTCACACCCACACTCACACTCTTGGCACCCCAGAGGCCGAGCCACGCCAGACGCATCTCTCCTTTGACTTGGAGGAAGCAGACAGGCTGCGACATGAATGAAATCTACCCAGAAAGGCTGCTTTTTCGCTCCGACCGCGCAATCTCAGGCCAAACCGCCTGGAATACATAACAAAGTTTTATTTCGCTTTTAGAGTCTCCAGTTACTCTTCTACCATTTCCTGTGGAAAATTGAAGCTTTGAAGTGTGTAGCTCAGGCTTTCAAAGACAGGGACCGCCAGCGGGAGCCCCGGAAAAACAAGCGCCCCAACACCACCCGCCTGTGCCTCCAGGATCTTATATTCAAACCCACCCAGCGCCCTCCAGTGGGGCGCGATGAGGGGATTTTGGAACTGGCTTAAAAGAACTCCCTTAGCTGATAAACCCCTCCCTCCGGTCTGGGTCCCTAGGGCTTCTCCTTCAGCCAAGTGACAGATGTAAATCGCCCGCCAGAGGCTGGACTCCTCAGCCTTGACGGTTGCTAGCCACCCCCACCCTCTCCGCCAGCCCTGGATTCAGGTCCCCAGAAACTGCTCCGAAAACTTGGAGTTACGCAATGTCTCCGTCCCACCATTACACCACCACACACATACACCTCCGCGAACATGTTTAGGCCCACCCGGCTCTACCCTTTCACCTTCACCACCCGGTAGCTGGCGCACCTACAGCGACCCCAGAGGGCCTGGGGCAAGTGAGAGAACTGCGTGGCAGAGAAGCGAACTCGCCTCCTGCAGATCTTAGCCAAACTCGAGCACTGGGATGTAGCCCCTTAAAGATCAAAACAGGGTTCTAGAAGATATGCACTAGACTCAAACGTCTCGAGCCTGATCCGAATAAAATGCCATACTAAATTAAATGTAAAATAAAATGGGGTTGGATTCTGCTCGCGTCCTGCGGGAGGCAGTCGTCTCCTGGCCCTGCACAGGAGGGCGGAACCCTGTGTGCTCTGGGACCTTTACTACCAGTGTCAACTACGCAGATCCCAAGCGCAAGAGTGAGATTACAGGTTTCTGGCTGTCTCCAGTCTGGCCCCCACCTCAAAGCCTGTGGGCAGTTCGAGTGGCCAGAAAGACGCGGGAGGGGAACACGAGGCAAACTTGAGCCCGGAGTTGACCGAGTCGGGTGGGAGAAAGGAGGCATCCCACAGCCACTTACCACTGGCGTTCTTCCCACAGATGAGGTGCTGGTAGGGCTGCAGGAGCCCCCAGATTTCCGAGTCGTTGTTGACCGTGTGCTCCAGGGTCTCCACGGTGAATTTGGGCGCTTCGTGAAGCACGTGGTGGTGGTGGTGATGGTTGGCGGCGGCAGCAGCGGCGGTGGCTGTGGCTGGCGGGACTGCGGTCGCCGCCGCCGTGGCTGGCGGGGCGCAACAGCTACTGCCCCCGCTGGCGCTGCTGGCCGCGCTGCAAGGGCCACCGCTCGCCGCTCCCCCTCCCGGCGTATCGCGCTCCTTATCCACGACAGGGGCACCCGGGCCTGAGCCGGGGCCTGGGCCAGAACCCGAGCTGGAACCAGGGCCCGCACCGCTACAGCTGCGGGGTAGCCCCGAGGCCAGCACCCGCGTGTAGATGTCCCGGAAGAGGCTCTCCATACAGGCGGTCAGGTAGATGGCGGCATGCTCGTGGATGCGCAGCGCCACGCGGCTGTCCACCATCCAGCGGTACACGCGGCCCACTGAGAAGGTGAGGCCGCAGCGCGCCGACTTGCCACGGCCCAAGCGATCGCCGCCAGCGCTGCTCATGTTATAGAGGGACAGCGCGGCCAGCGCGGCAGCGGTGCAGTGAGCCGCCAGGCCCCAGGACAGCACGATCTCCATGGCACTCTGGATCTCATACTTGGTGCACTTGGCGAAGCGCAGGCTCAGGCGCTGCGCCTCTTTGGCGATGCGCACCAGAGCCCGGCTTACCAGCATCGAGAGCTTGGCCAGCGCGTCCTTGGGCAGGCTGCCGGGGGCCGCTGGGCCTGCCCGGGGATCCCGCGAGCGCAGCAGCAGCAACTCCAGTTCCTGGAGGGTCCAGGGGACCTCGTCGAGGTCCGGCAGCAACCGCGAGCAGTGCTGACCGGCGCAGTCCAGCCCCTCGGAGTCCTCCACCAGGGCAGTGTTGACAGTGTCAAAGCTGTTGTGCCGGCTGTGCATGGAGTCAGCTAGAGGCGGCCAGCAGCTCGCGCCATACGGGGACGCCGGGTGCGAGTCAGAACAGCACAGAGATAAGTTGGAGGAGCGCACAGAGTCCGCCGCGCCACCATAACCCGAGTCCAGCGTCAGATCTTCCAGCGTTCGCACCACCGGCTTCTTACCTCTCCTGGCCATCGCTGGGCCACTTCATGCTGCAGCCGCCGGGGAGCCCAGGGGAAGGAAAAGCAAGGAGCTGTGGGCACCGGGGTCCGCGGGGACAGCGGGGCTCCTCGTCGGCAGGCTCGCTTCCCCACCTGGCCTTGCCAGCAAGTGTTACTACTTTCGCCTGCCTCCCGGAGCCGTCATCGCTGGAAGAAACCCGGCTGATCCTGAAGTCATCTTCTGGAGTCGGGGCCAGAGCTGGGGCGCACCGAGCCGCGAGCCAGGCCCCGAGGGAAGCTCCGGCCAGGACCCACGCCTTTCATCCAAGAGAAAAGTGTCTGGCCGCTCTTTCCTGGGGCCAGACGAATGCAGGAGCCTCTGAGCGCCGGCCACAGTGTCGAGGGGACCGAGATCGCCACAGTTACGGCCGCTGCAGCTCGGCGGCCAGCCGGCTCCCCGATCCGGGATCCCGGCGGCGGCTCTGAGCTCCCGCTCGGCACTGAAGCACCGTAGCCCGGCGGCTGCAAAACCCTGCTGAGCCCCAGCAAACCCGGGCAGTGAGAGGGCGGGTGCATGCAAAGCAGGACTGTCGAAGAGCCAATGGAATCTGAGGATGCTAATTACTTAGGGTTTTTTTATTTTTTAATTTCTCCTCTTCTCTCGGCACCGCCCCTCAGACACGCCCCCCCAGCCTTGACCGGGGCTGCAGCTTGGAGTGAGGCGCGGCCTAGGAAACCCAGACCAGTGGAAGCATGGAGAAGGAGACAAGGAAGCCGCCATCCTGCGACTGTCTCTCCTCTAGTCCCCGCTTTTGCAGAATCGGTAGACGACCTTCCTATCGTCATTTGTTCCACTCAGAGGTTCAGAAAACGTTTGCCTGACTGAGGATCACTTTCTGTTCTGGGATTTTGGGTTTCTCTTTCCCTCCCACCATCCCATACAAGAAGCATGTTTCTCCTCCTCCCTCTTCAGGTGCCCTGACTAATTTATGCATCTTGTCTCAGCCTGGGTTTACTCCAGCGAGGAGGGAAATAGCCGGGGATAGTGGAGGGAGCAGGCTGATGGATGCAACCGGGAAGCGAATCTCCAGTCATAAACCACCTGGCAAGGGGACTCACTAGGTTTTATTTCAGTAGGCGGGGATCTACACCCACATTTCAAAGTCCCACGGTTTGCCCGGGGCAGAATAGTTCCAAGCCACTTTGTGGTTCTGGTGGACAATCTTATAGGCAGCTCAGCTTTAAAAAGGGTAGATTTGTTCAGAAGGAGAATATTATTTTTCAACTAAAGAAAGATGCAATATTTATCTTTTTGGATTTATCTGATGCAGCTTGATTTTGCTGCATTACTGTGCCTAATGGCATTGCTTTGGTTATTTGTCTACCCTAGGAGAAATCTTATTCAGCTTAGAATCTACAGTTTCCCTATACCATGCTGTTCTTACAAGAAGCCCACCGAGATCTCCCAAAACTACCTTGGTGCTTCCATCACCCACCTTCTTCGATGGATTCAAATTTCTGGGCCATTGGTACTCTGGTTTGCTACCATCTATTTATTTGTCTGGATTCCACTTGGGCTAGGGAGTTGTGGTAAACATTATGAGTTGATGAGGGAAGGACATGATTTGAACTGCTGATTTGAAGTTCAACAATGGCCAACAGGGATGCGAAAAGACGCTCAGCACCACTGGTCAACGGGGAAACTTCAAATCAAGACCATAACGAGCTGTCAGCAAGTGTCTGCTATGATTGCAATTATCAAAAAAAAAAAAAAGTAAATAGATTACAAGCATCATCAAGGGTGTGAAGAAAAAAGAACCTCGTACTCTACCGATGGGAAGGGGAATCTATATGGCCATTATAAAAGATAATGAAAATTAGAAGTGCCATATGATCCGATAATCCTCCACCTGGATATTTATTGAAAACAAATAAAGTCACTATCTGAAAGATCCATTTGCCCTTGCCCCTTGTTCACTGAAGCATAATAGCCGAGACATAAAATATTGTTCAGACTCCAAAAAGAAGACAATCTTGCCATTTATGACAAATGACTGGTCTGAAAGGCATCATCAAGTTAAGGGAAATATCTCACTCGCATGTGACTCTAAAAAGAATCACACTCACAGTAACAGACAGCAGAGCGGGTGATGGTGACTGGGAGCTGGGAGGGAGAGGAGGACCTGTCCAACGCACAGACTTGCAGTTGAAGATGATTGAATTCTACAGACATTATGCACAGCATGGCATCCATAGTAAATAATGACATATGTGGGACGTTCTCTATGTTCTTATCAAGCAGGGGAAAAGGTCACAAGCATGAGTTGAGCAATATGTCAATTATCTTGATTATAGTAATAATTCACAACACATATATTAAACACCACATAGTACACCTTAAATGACTATAATCTTTGATTGCCATTCATATCTCGGTAAAGATGGGAGTGAGGGAGTGGGGTTCCTGTGGATTACCTGCTATTTATCCCACATGTCCTACATCATCCTGTCGCTTCCATCCTGATTCATATCCATGTCAATGTGTCCCCTCTACTGTTTTGTACAAACTAATGTGAGAATCTTCCAAAAGTTTAGTTCTTATTTTGTCATACAAAAACAAAAACCAAAACCAAACAAAATGTGAGGGCTTTTTCTTCTTCTTCTTTCTTCTTTCTTCTTTCTTCTTTCTTCTTTCTTCTTTCTTCTTCTTCTTCTTCTTCTTCTTCTTCTTCTTCTCCTCCTCCTCCTCCTCCTCCTCCTCCTCCTCCTCCTCCTCCTCCTTCTTCTTCTTCTTGTCTCAAAAGTACCTAAAGTTCACACTATTAGCTGGCTTTCAGGAATCCCACACTATTCTCAAACTCCCTGTCCATAATTTCATATGCTTTGGATAAGATTTAATGACCTGATCCCTGCATCCTTCTCTGGCCTCCTAATACACCAGACTACACACACACACACACACACACACACACACACACACACACACACACAGAAAGAGAGAGAGAGAGACAGAGACAGAGAGACAGAGAAGGGGCATCTCTCACACAAACATTGCAGGCTCTGGACTCCATCCCTCCTGTGGTCTGCTGCTCCCAGTCAGCATGCTGCCTCTTCCATGACCCGCAATGCCTTTGCAGATACTGTTCCCTTTGTGAAGATGTCCAGTTCCCCTCTTCTCGTCCTGGAAAATGCCTCCCTCCTCATTCTCTAGGACTCAGCTCCAATTGGCAGAAGCCACAGAGTTTTTTGTTTGTTTGTTTCCTGATGCTGCCTGCTCTCCACCCAGTCAGGAGACAGTGCCCCCCATCCACATAGCTCAGTGCTTGCTCTAGAGCCCTTTTCAATTCTCTGCATAATTTCCTGATCATTTTGTCGACCTCAAGCCTAGATGCTGAAGTGGTGAGTGCCTAGTGGAGCACGGAGAGCAAAGACCAGACGTATGTGGAGGAAACTCACCCCAAAGCAACTCACATCACACTGATTCATTTTCTTCCCTGGTCTGAGGTCAACCTGGCACTGGCTATCTTTGCCACTTCCCCAGCCATATGTCCCAAGATCATCCTTTCCATCCATTTTCCACTTCTGTTTTCTTATCTCTGAGATGCTCCAATCAACCTGCCATATAGAATTATGCAACTGAAATAAGGCTCCACATTTTATAATAGCTCTGAACATATTTGTTAGTACATTTTACACTTCCCTATTTTTTTTTCCACAAAGCACTTACTACTTATGGAATCAGAAGAATGGAAAATAAGTGTTACTTATAAAATAAAGCTACCTCAACTTGTGGGCATGCCGTATCTATAAACATTTCTTCTCTTCTGAGGCTTCAGGTGTACATTGTTTCCTTCCCCTTCCACATGGCATGCTCCTTAAAAGCTAGGACCTCATCTAAGGTAGGGCCAGTACTGATGATAAATGAAACTCTATCTCCAAGTGTTTCACGAAGGCAAAAATCCTTTGTAATAACATTAAATGACCAAGAGTGAGTAACAGAAAACACTGCCAAGGATAGCACACCAGCAGAGTGATAGAGGTCCCATGGGATTAGAAAGTTCAGTCTGCAAGAAGAGGAAAAGAGAAAAGGTGGGGGGGGGGTTAGGAGGAGAAGGAGGAGAAATAAACCATTCAAAATCCTACTTGACAGAGATAACCAATCTTAACAGTTTGTATTGCCTTCTCTTTTAAATTTTACCATGGTTGTTTTCTTCAGAAGGTGTATGTGTGTGTCATGTTTATGAGTGTATCAACACAGTTGGGATTTGTATTAGTTACTTTTCTCTTGCTGTTATAAAACACCATGACCAAGGCCACTTACAGAAGAGTTTGTTTAGGCTAACAGTTCCAGAGTGGTTGAGTCTCAGAAGGTTACCAAAGTGCCTATGGTAACCTTCATCAGGAATCAAACAATCCAGTCAATGAACGGGGTAATGGGGCCAGGAGAGCAACCTACAGTTCTCAAAAGTTGGAATACAAGAGGCCAATGAAAGTATGAAAAGAATGTTTGACCTCATTAGCCATCAGAGAAATGCGAACTAGAATTACCATGAGATTCCATCTCCTCCTGGTCACGGTGGCAGCCAGTAAGAAAAATAACAGCAAATGCTGGCCCAGATGTGGGTAAAAGGGAACCTTTTTACACAGCTAGTGGAGATGTGAAGTGTCTGTATCTGTGGAAATAAGTGTGGTGGTTCCTCACAAAACTACAAATAGATCTACCACGTGGTTCCAAAGGACTCCAGGCAAGTATTCCACAGAGATCCTTGCACATCATTGTTTCCCGTGCCACTATTCAGAATAGCCGAATTACAGAGCTAAGTTAGATGGTCAACAGCAGAGGAATGGGTAAGGAAAACAAGGTGTGCATATAAGAAGAATAAAATGTTATTGCTTGCAGAAAGACGGATGCAACTGAAGACGATCATTTAAAATAAGTTAAGTTAGTTTCAGACAAGTGTCATATGATTTCTCTCAGATACTGCTCCTTGGTTACAATAGATACATTTATCTATATCTGACATGCAAATAGAAATAGAACCATCAAGGAGAACAAAAGGGACTGATGGGGGTATAAGGGGAGAGAGAGGTAAAGGGGAGTGTGCTCAATGTGTGTTTTATATAGGTATGAAAATGTTCTGACACACTACAGTACAGTATATGCTGAATATGCACAAAAATTAAAAATCCCATTGCTTGTTTTTACCTTGATACATTGATTCTCGATTTGGTTATTTTTGCTCATTTATTCACTGATGTGCGTAATTTTAGGATGGGTCTTTTTGCACCTAAATAAGGCTTCAAAATGTCTCCTCCATATCCGCTACCTTTTTAGAAATGCAAATATATAACACACATGTACTAAAGATAAAAAAGGAAACAAAAGCCATGATATGATATAAATGAGGTCATCTGGCCTAATGAATACCAAAGCTTTAGAAAGGTTTTGCAACAGTTATCCTCTCATTGCAGAGACAAAACCCCTGACAATAGCAACGTAAGGAAGGAAGGGTTTGCCTTGTACCTCAAGGGTGAATTTCCCCATCTTGATGGGGGGAATCCTGGTGGCAAGAACATTTGGTCCCATTGCATCCAGACTCAGGAAGCAAAGAGAGACAAACAGTAGCTGAGCTTGTGCTCACTTCCCTGTTTTCTTCTGCCTCAGTCCATGGACCATCATGAGTCTTCCCACCTCAGTGAACCCAACTGGGAAACTTCCTCACAGATGTGTCCAACGAGTTGTCTCCTAGGTGATTCTAGATCCTGTCAAGTTGTCATGACCATCACAGGTATCTAGCTGGCTGCGTTCCCTGACACAATACAGGAGCTATCCTCAGGGAGAGTGCTTGCTAGTGTGCTTCAAACACACATCCCTGTAACTTTCCAAAAAGTATTACCCTGAATGCTCCTTGCATAATTTTCAAAAGCAACATAAGTGCTTTAGATAATTCTGTTTTAACAAAGTGTCTCGGTTAGGGTTTCTATTGCCATGAAGAGACACCATGACCATGGCAACTCTTTTTTAAAAAACAAAAGCATTTAATTGGGGCTGGCTTATACTTTCAGAGGTTTAGTCCATTATCATCATGATGGGAAACAAAGTGGTATGCAGGCAGACATGGTGCTGGAGACGTAGCTGAAAGTTCTACATCTTGATCCACAGGCAGCAAAAGGAGACTGTGTATCTACCACACTGGGCATACCTTGAACACAGGGAACCTCAAAGCCCACCCACACCCGGACATACTACCAATAAGGCCACACCTCCTAATAGTGCCACTCCCTATAGCCAAGCATTCAAACACATGAATCTATGGGGGCCATTCCTGTTCAAACAACCACAGATAGGATTTTGGAAAACAATGCGTGTCTTTCAGTAAAGCAAATTGGAATGAATATTAAGCAGTTACAAAAAGTAACAACAGAGACCTTCATTTCCACAGCCTCTCATGTCGCTAGGCAGAGACGTGTTTTAAGTGTGGGCTTTGGGGGACACAAAATGTGACCACACATGTGACCTTACTTGCAGAAAAATGCTTGATGAAGAACTAATACATGCATGACTAAGGGCTTCTTGAAAGGATGGGGATGCTATAAACAGGTTTGTTGGATCTGTACTTGGTTTTTATTTTTAAATTTTTTTCAAGCAATATATTTTATCATTTTCTTTCCCCTCCCCCAACTTCTCCCAGAGTTTTTTTTATTCTAGTCTATTTTGTTATATCTAGCCTGATGTTTTCTTCTTTATATTTTTCTATTTTTAAAAAGTTCTAGCCAGGCATAGTGGTCCATGTCTTTAATCCTAGCACTCAGGAGGCAGAGACAGATGGATTTCTGTGAGTTCAAGGCCAGCTTGGTCTACTAGTGAATTACAGGACAGCCAGGGCTATGAAGAGACTCTATCTAAACAAAAGAAAACAAAACAAAACAAAAATCTAAACTGTTTACAATAGACATGTGCCATTTTTTAACAGAATCATAAAACTGTTTTCAATAGAAAATAAGTTTATTTTCTGCCATAATTCTGAACCCTTCCTGTCAATCCAAGTAGTGAGGAACTTCACCCTTCAGCAGACTAGAAATAGAAAAGAGTGTTGAGGATGCGAAGCAGCACCATTCACCATGGATCATCAAGTTTTTCCCAAGAATCTGCCACTCACGATTGTACCAAGTGATGCCACTTGGGTTTTAGAGCCTGGCTCTGCTCCTTACTCAAGCAGGCTGTAGCCCCAAGCAAGTTCCTCAGCCTCACGGTGCCTAACCGTGCCTTCACCATAACTGGGGTTAAAAACACAGTGTTCCTCAAAAGCTCAGCTGCGAGATTTAAAAGGCAGGATCAGGACTCTCAGGTAGGACAATAGCTGCTGCTGCTGCTGGGGTCAGATGACAGACAGCTTGAGGTTGGGGGGCGGGGCCCTAAACTCCACCCACCGCTGTTTTCTGCCTAGGCACCCCCACAGGTTAGCCCTGCCGAGTCTCTGGAGGTTGGAGAGTCTGGGAAAGGAAGTTCCTCGTGAATCAGGTAGGCAAGACAAGACACTGGAAGGACCGGAATGAGCTGTGAGCCCAGGAAGATGAGCCATTCGGACGCATCCCGGTACTGCAAGCCATGTGTGTCTATTGCGGCGAGTCGCACTGCAACACCACACGTTTTAAGAGGCTGAAGCGTCGTCACCAGTGTTTCCACCCCATTCCCTCTATCCTTACTCTGGTAACAGCTCCTGCACACAATTCCCAGGAGCCCCTCATGGGGTCTCATTTCCCCTCAGACTCTATTCTGCCGGTGGGATCATTTTTCCATCAACAATTTTCATCAGTGTCAGAAAGAAATAGTGCTAGTCTCTGTCCAGCTTCGCTATCATCCCTCCGGGTTAGCCGGCAGGTGCCTCTCTCCCTAAACTCATTACAGTTTCTTAAACACAGGAAGCGCCTTTACACACACGGCCCCCTTAGTATTAAACACTAGTACTTAAAAAGTGAATGCGCCTGTTGAATTCTCTTACATATCTTTCAAAATCTAGCTCACCACTCTCCTGTTCTGCCCTTTGGAGCTACCTCCTCTGCTGGCCACTTCTTTGAAACCTTGAACACGCATCTCTATGACAGGCCTTGCCAGTAATTGCCTGCTATAGGCAACACCAACAGCTGCTGCTACTATAGTTAGTTGCCTTTTGCATTTTTATCTGTGTGGCGAAACAATGTTTATAAATGTTAGACCTTGAGTTTAACATTTAACCAGGTTTAAATACTGGCAGTGTGATTTTTTTTCAGTTATATTTCTTTTTTTTTTGAGGTTTTTTTATAATTTATTTTTTATTTCTTCAAGTTACATCTCAATCACAATTCCCTCCCTACTCCCCCCCCCC
>CAJQZJ010001638.1:287169-297329 GCA_907164525.1 Lophiomys imhausi
CATTATTTGTTTAACATATAGAGAGTTTTCCATTGTGTGTTCCACAGAACATTAGTCCTATGAAATGAAAAGCAAAAAATAATGAATCTTGGAAGTTTGTGAGCCAGTGAATACTGTCTCCCACTTTGGAGATTCATGACAAACACTTGCACATAAAATGCCTCCCTTAGGGACTGGTGAAATGGCTCAGGGGACTGCCCCAGAGGCATTGCAGACATGGCCACTGTGTCACACGTGCATCAGTAGGCAGCAGAGAGGAAAGGGCTATGTCTACATTCAGTGACCTATGAACATCTGAATGAATAATAGCCTAACATTCCCAGAAAAAAGCAAGCCAGAGACCAACACCAGTTCAGCACCACAGGGCCCAGACAGGGAGCTAGCCACCACCAGTCCAGCATCAAGCAAGCAACAGATGAGTTCCCCAGACAGAAAGCAAGCCAGAGACTAGAAGAACCCTGCCTAGCCCTGGATGTGGGGTTGTGGGCGAGCTAGCCTTGAGGGAGGGAGTGTGGGAGATCCAGCCCTGAGGGAGTGAGTGTGGAAGAGCCAGGCCTGTCTTTTGTATCCTATATTGTGGTGTTGGCAAGAGAGAGATCCCCTCACCTCCCTTTTGCCCTCACCACCAGTGGCAGACAGGAGATCTGGCCCTGATGGGAGTCACAAGAGCAGGAGAGCTGTCCTGGCCCCTCACATGCTGCAGCACTCAGGAGAGCAGGCTTTGCACCTCACCTGGGTAGCACAATAGAATTGGCCCTAGATGTGGGGGTTTCAGGCCCAGAACAAGAACTTTGAGTTGGCCCACCCCAACATATACTCCATGGATGATTTGCTGGAGTACATGAAGAGGACATTCCTACAGATCCAAAATTACGGGATCTCCACAACACAGGACAACAATAGGACATCTGGGAGGAGTTCCAGTGAGGTTCCAGGATTGACAAAGTAGCAGAAGCCAGAGGCCTCATACCAGACCAAGGAGTCATTATAATGAACATTTGAAAGCAAAAATGTGTGGACAAAAGGGAATGTTGTGGGGTGGAACACACTGAGACACACTACAGCTTCCACAATGAGATTTTTTTTTTTAATGTTGGAGAGATTGCAAGGGTAGAGAGTGGGTCTGAGGAGCAGTGGGAGATGAGAGGGAACAGGGTGCATGATGTGAAATTCATAAAATAAAAAGGAAGAAACAAAGAAAGAAAGAAATGGCTCAGGGGGTAAATGCACTTGCTGCCAAGTCTGACAACTTGAGGTCAGTTCCCAAGATCCACATGGTAAAAAGAGAAAACATAAGTGCCACAAGTTGTACTGTGACCTCCACATTTACACTGTGGCATGTACTTGGACGGACACACACACACACACACACACACACACACACACCAAACAAATAAACAAACAAATAAAAATAATGAAAAAGTAAGGTCCCTGTTAATTTCTTCACCATGGAAACAGGTTTTATAGTAATTAACTCCATAAGGGTAGAAATAAGGTTTTAAAAATTATTATTTTATTTTATTTCCGATTATGTATATATGTGTCTGTCTGCATCTGGGTTTATACATGGTAGTGCAGTGCCTGAGGAGGGCAAAAGAAGGCATCAGATTCCCTGGAGCTTTTCACAGGTGTTTGTGAACCACCCTACATGGGTGTGAAGAACTCAACTCAGGTCCTCTGCATAGTGGCTCTAAACAATCCCTTCAGTTCCCAGAATTTAAGTTCTATTGTGATCACTCATATGTCCTAGGGACCTCACAGAGGGCTCTTGCATATTTATTGAATAAACAAAGGACCATAGTAATTACCTACTGCTGAATAAAGTATTATTCTAGAGCGTGGAGCTTTAAAACAGCAAACATTTATTATCTCACAGGTTATAAGCTCAGGTTAGATGGGACCTCTCCTTCAGAATCCCATGGACTTCAGAACAAGAGAGTCGGCTGAGCTATAGACTCTTCAAATCTCATTTCAGGAGATCCACTTGCAAGCACACTCTGATAGCTGTTGGCTGGGGGCTTTGGTACCTTGTTATGGGGACAGTTCCCAAGCAGATAACAAGTTTGCAGCAACAGAATAATTAGGACACAGTTCTTTCAGTGATGCATATTTATTAAGAAAACAAATATGGGGGGAGGAGGGTGGAAGGGTGGGACTGGGGGGGGAGTAGGGAGGGGATTGTGATTGAGATGTAACTTGAAGAAATAAAAAATAAATTATTAAAAAAAAGAAAACAAATATGTTGAAGTGGCTGGCAACACCCCTTAAACCTCTTTTGGGTGAGTTCACGTATGTTTGCAGTTGGACAGGTTAGCCCTTTTAGAACACAACACTTTGATATAGATGTTGGTGGGCAGTGTAACAATTAAATGACAAGGAAGAGGAAGACTTTGGACATCTGTGTGGCCTCCTGCTTGATGAGCATGTGCTTCTTGGTAAATCACTCAGAATGACTTATATGTGGCCAATGGGATAGTTACACCAAGACTGTGAATTTTGAACAAATGACATGGAATACAGATTCGGTGATCAAATAGTTAGGGACGGTATTGCAGGTTTGGAGACACCAAAGATCACACACTTCTTTTTTGGAGTGCTTAGTAGAATTCAATGCCCCAGCACCCTAAGAGATCAGGCGTGGTCGAGTGGCCTGTCTACTCAGTGAAGTGTGAGGAAGATAGAGCAAGCCTTGCATCAGAAACTCTAAGAGGTAATGTGCATGTAGACTGACACCTTTCTTTCTTCCAACTTCTGGGATTGAGGAGCACAAAACTGAGTTGGAGCTTAGGGCCATTAGCAACTCTGAGGACAGGAAAGCTAAATTGAAAACACAAGGAGACTAGAAAATCAACCTCTACCATCTAAGACATGGCATTGCAGGGGCTGTTTGCTATTACAGAATTCTGTGGTGAACCTCAGCATTCAGTGCCCAAGAGTGGAGACTGGGTGCACAGAAATGTGTAGACAGTGGTGGCAGCTTATCAACCATGACTTTGGTTGTGTATTTCCTGGGTCACCTTTCTTGGTTCCTATGTTACAAAACTTTAGCTCTATCCTGCCAGTAAGTCCCTTTCTTGCTCAAGTTACACAAGGTAGGATTCTGTTGCTTACAACCCAAAACCATCCTAATATTAATTCTGTTTCATCCAACAGGAATCTATTGATCCCTGTATGCTCATTACTCTCCTAACCACAGCCAGCGCAGTCATGTTTAATATTGGAACTCAATAATGAATAAGGGATACTCCTAATCTCAAGTAATTTGCAATCTCATTAGACAAACGATATGCATACAAATGAAATTGGTACTGAAAATTAAAATAAAAATGCAACAGTGAAGGCACAAGTGTTTTCTTCACCTAGCAGCTTTCAGAAGAAAAAAAAGATGTAGATTAAAAACAGGGGGTAAACAATTTAACTTCTTTGTGCTTCTCCTTACTTATCATAATCAAAGTCTTGTATTTGAATGATACTTTCTCAACACAGTATTATGTACCAGTGCCTGGAACACTGTAAGCACTAAATGTTGATTCGTTGAATAACTAAAATACATGAATGTGATCAAGGGTACACAGGCTTTGCAGTCAATGGCCAAGATTTTGAGTCTTGCTCTACCACTTCTTAGCTCCTTGGGGTTTCTGTAATTTTGCCAGTGGAGGCGTACAAATCCCTTGCCACAGCACTGGCACCTTTCGTATCTTCACAGGAAATGCTGAAGAAGTGACCAGATGCTGTGTGGCTCAGCTACAGAAAGCATACAACCAACAGAACATATAGTTACCTGGTGTGCACAAGCTTTCCAGATTCCATTTCATCTTATCTATTATTTCCATTGGAAACCATTGCCTGGCATTGCCAATAGGCTGCATACACTGCTAGACACTGAGAATCAGTCAGGAGATTCATGAACCTTGTAAGAAGTGAAACTCAGGGAACTGAGTTTGTATCACAGAGGAAGTCTAACCTGGCCATTGCTAAAAATATAGCAGTCCTCTCCTTTGTGTTTTTCCACAATCTTGGGAGTTCCCCAAGTCCCACCTCTACTCTTCTTTTGGAGAACAAAACCGGAGGCCAGAAGTGGGTGATGCTTTAATTCAACTGCTCAGGATACGTTTCTTCTTTTCTCTGATAGATTTTGATTTTCCTAAGAGTGGAACAGTAAGACCCTATTTCCTAATGTCTCCTGGAACTGGGTAGCCTTATGACTCAGCTCCGGCTAAAGGTGTGCAGAACTGTGTGGCGCATGAGCAGATCTGTCTGTCTACATCCATCCCCGTGTAGCTGGGACCTCTGTCTTCCCAGGTACTTCATTGTTTTAGGAGGACCTAGAACACAACAGAAAGGCCATAGGTGAAGTGAACCTCATGGGCTTGCAGGAACTCCTTGAGGAGAAAGAAAAAGACATCTATTAGAAAACTGGAGGAGCCAGGAACCTGGCAGCATCGGGAAGCCGCCATACTGGCCACCAATAAGGCACTATTGTTTGAACTTTCAGTTGTCTGGGAAATTCTAGACATTTTATATAATAGTGGTCTAATCAACATTTACTCAGACTCTCCTATGAGCAAGTCACTATTCCCAATGGTGAGGATATGACAGAGAACAACAAAAGGCAAGTAAATTGCTATGGAGATATAAGAACAGAAATAAGATAGCAAACGTATGTTGGATTGATTACTGAACAAGAGAAGCATCAAGCATGCAGGAAGGACTGAAGCTGTCAAAGGGAGTGGTACGCAGTTGAAATGGAGGGATCTGGGACACAGCTGCTGAGAGGTGGGTAAGGGAGGAAGCCGCAAAGGGAAGATGGCTCCAGCTGAGAACCAGCCAGTGTCTAGGCCAAGAGGAAGGATGTGTGATGAGGCAAAGGAGCAGGGAAGAGTCTCAGGTGATGTAGCAAAGGAAGGAAGGATGAGACAGGGTCTGACAGCAGGGAGTGGGGAAGAGAGGATTGTGTAAGGCAGGGACCAATGGGCTTCTTCCATAATAAGACAATTGTCGATATTCTAGGTTCTATGAGACATGATCTGGGCTGTTACAGCTGCCCAGACAGCTAGAGAGAGGACCTAGGTCATGTATGTACAAATGAGTATGGCAGCATGCCCAGACTTTATTTACAAAGCAGGTTGGCAGACGGGGAACTTGGATGGAGGGCCATGGTTTGGAGATCTGCTTAGGTTTAGATATTGAGCCCTGGTGTGCCAATATGAAAAGGTGGTGTGGAGCCCTTAAGAACCCTAGAGCAAGCTCATTCAGAGAGGACACTGCCCTTGGGAGAGACAATGTAGCTCTAGTGGATACTGGTTAGTACTCAAGAGAAGGTTGTTACAAAAGAGCAAGCCTGTGATCCTTCTTCTCACAGTGGACATGTGCTACAACCAGATAGACCCGTGCCACGCTGTTTAGATTTTCAGCTTGAGCTAAACAACCCTATTTTCCTTATAAGTTTTCCAAAATTGGGCATTTTTGTCATGTCAACAGAAAATGGAGACTTTGGCCTTTTCTAGAAGTAGTTGGTTAGCTTTTGGAATAATTTGACATGATAGGAATTGCATCTTAATAGGATCGCTTTGGATGTATGAAAGAGAATAGAAAATAAAAAGGGAGGAGTTGAGCAGCAGTGAAAAACAACAACTGGGGAGGAAGTTAGGGGGCTACTGCAATATCCAAGGCCATGCCATACCAAATATTCCACTGGCTTCCAGTCACTGGAACAATATGATATTGCTACTCAAATGATTTATTCTACCATGGCTCATGCATAGTTAATGTTAACTACCTCCCTTCCAATTCAAAAGGTTCCCGAGAACTTAGCAACCTGATTTACCAAGCAGAACATGAAGAAGACAGTGTCCAATTGAAAGAGTGGCAGAGGTCAGGGGAATTTTTAAATAGGCAACATGCTATTGATCAAATTAGAACCAATACAGGACATCAAAACACACACACACACACACACACACACACACACACCAGCCCAGCCCAGCTCCAAGTTCAAGTACATAACAAGAAGAATAAGGCCTGGATAGGGTCATTTTGTTGACTTCATAATAGGGCAAATTCATCACCAATACTGAGATTTGGACAGTGGTGGAGTTAATTTCCTTACTTCTACTATGAAGATTACAGGGATCTTGGGGTCAAGATTGAGCTTTTATAGAGAGTAGCCATGTCTACTACAGGGGTAGCCAAGATGGAGACTGTAGAAATAATTATTTAAATTATTTACCAGTATTTGTATTATAGTTAATTGGTTGGTGGTGTTAATCCTTAACCCGCCATTATAAATGAGCACTCACAGACACCTGATGGATTTTAACAAGCCTTAGCCTGGATTGTGCAATCTTGGTCCAAATAAGATAGCTTATAATTCTATTCCACAAATAAAACCCCATAACATATACATATGTCCCCTTGGGCTGTTATTCTCCACACTCTGCCCAATGTTCCAGGCCATGTGCCATAATCCTCTTTCATCTACCCCATCATGTGTCACCTTCTTCCTCCTCCTGGCTTCTTCTTCCCATCATCTCTCCTTTCTCTTCCTTACTTCTTCTTCCATCTACCTCCCTGCTCCAAAGGCCCTCGCACCTAAGCCCCACCTGCCTCTCTCTTTGCCCAATCTCAGGCCTCAGCATTTATTTAACCAATCAGAGACAATGGTTGGCAAGCAAGGTAACACAGCTTCACTTGGTGTACTTATGGCCTGGCACACCAAGCAGGCCTCTGGGAGCAGATTAATTAACATAAAGAATACATAACAGACCACTGCATCAGGAGATGCTTCATGGCCATCTGCTGGAGAGCTGTGTTGAGGAATGAGATGAAAAGTCTGTGATTGACAGATGTCATTGTCATGTTCCCATCTCTATTCACCACTTCACACTAGAGGCATCATTGTCTTTGTTCTTCCCAGTCTGAACAGAAGGGTCCTCCAGGCAGGTGGAGCTTGGACCTGTCTCAGAATGAATTGTTGCAAATCATAAGGCTCCCACTCCCCTGGGTCAGTGTTGTGTCTATGAAGAGCCTTCTAGCTGCTGTTGTTCAGGGAGGTGCAACAGTTTTTGCAGAAAAATACAGCCCCTCTGCTGTGCTCTAAAACCCATCACTGGTACATTACGTGGTCTGCTTTCAGCCAGCCACTGAACATGGCAGAAAACCCAACAATTCTAAGAACTCTGGAACAAAGTAATAGGTGAGTAAGAGAATTCATTTGCTTCTGGAAAGAAATGGTGAGGTACTGGAGAAGATATGCTTTGGTCCTGTGGTGCATCCGCATTCCTGGAGAGAAAACAGTATCTAATCATATCAGAACCACTCTGAATTGTCCAGGCTGGGATCCCTGCAGAAAACAACAATGAGGACCTCACTGGGGACCAAATACTGGCACAAAATCACAGGGCCTCTCAGCATGCAGGAAACACTTTGGCCTGAGCTGACATAATACTTTAACCCCAAAACTGCTCTCTTCGAGACTGTCAGATAATAATAGCCCATGATGTGTGCTGATCACAGTTTGTGGCAGCCTCTGCTCCAGCACACCGTAGAGAAATTTCATTTCATCTAGCAAATTGGTGTCACCCCCCCAGTTATGGATGAGGAAACCGAGGCTCAGAAAAGTTGAGTAAGTTGGTTAACCATACACAGTTAGGAAATTACAAAGCCAGAATAAAATCCCAGTATTTTGAATCCAGAGGTAACTTCTCCTGGCATCATTTTCTTCTTTTTCAAGACTCTTGTAATTTCCTCATTTAAAAAAAATAAATAAATAGAAGGGCAGATAGCATTTGCATTTGCAGCTCTGTGGACTGTCTCACTCAGTTGCATCTACTCAATTCTGCTACTGGAGCACAAAGCAGACAATACATAAGTGAGGCAGAGCAATGCTGTTCCATTAAAATTGTACTTAGAAAAACACTCAGTTGGCTGAGGGTGTGGCTCAGTTAGGAGAGTCCCAGCCCAGTGTACATGAAGCCCAGATCTCCAGCAAGGGTAAATCAGGGATGATGGTGTGCCACTTTAATTCTGACACTGGGAGCTGGGGGTAAGAGGATAAGAGGGTTAAGGCCATTTTCAGCTACACTGTGACTCTGAGGCTGTCCCAACATGCATGTAACCCTGCCTCAAAAATAGAACCAAACCAAAAGAAATAAAATAAAACAGGATGTGAACTGACCCAGCCTGTGGGCCATCATTGCTTGCTGACCTTCCATGACAACATCACTCACTTGATCCTTCTCTGTGCTTCCCCCTTCTTTTGCGATCCCTCTTTACTTCCTGGCTTCCACATGCTAGACATCTATACTTCACCCCGCCCTTCCTCTGTGATATTTCTGCTTTACCACAGGCCTAAAAGCAATGGAGGCAGCCAACTGTGGTCTGAGACCTTTGGTACTGTGGACCAAAATCTTTTCTCTCTTCAGCTATTTCTCTCATGCATTTGTAGCAGCAATGAAAAAAGGTCTACATTTAAAATCTTCATAAGGAAACAATCTTATCAACACATCACTCTCCTGTTTTTCCTCGTGTCAGTTGGCACCGAAATGAGGGGATTTTGGAGATCTGGGCAAATAAGACCTGAGTCTAGGAAGATATCTAAATGAATGGGGTACTAATTCTAACATCTAAATGAATAGGGTAGGGAGGTCGAGTTTCTCAGGGAAGGTAAAGGGAAGTGAATATTCCAAGTCAAGCTGAGCTTGGAGGAATTGTCTAGGACCTGTTATGGATGGGTTTGCAGTGGTGGTAAGGCGTTTAGGTTTACTCTGGTTGCCACTAACAGTTTTTTTTTTTGTTTTCAGTTTTTACTGGTATGTGTATGTATGCATGTGGTATGTGTGTGTGGCACAGTGTACATGGGAAAGTCGGAGGGCAACCCTGGGGAGGCAGTTCCCTTCATTTACTGTAGGATCCAGGGATCAAACTTAGGTCTTCAGGCTTGCTTGGTAAGTGCTTTTAGTCACTGGCTCATCTTCCGAACCCCCAAAGTATTGCTTTCCAATCGCATTTTAATGCATCAGTAAATTGGTAGGAATGGTAAAGTTTCCATTTGATTGATTTCTTACAGTTAGAGCAACTACAGCCTTAGATCTTATTCTTTTCCTTTCTCTACATCCACACCCTTCTTCACAAGGCTTTCCCATTTCCATCAGCACTAATGTTCACCCAGAATCTAGGCTCCATGTGTGATTTTACCAAAGGACCATCAGGAATGGAATGCAAGCAGAGACTTGATGAAGCACTTGCTTATTTCTATTTATTTGACGTCACCTCAAAAGCATCTCCTGTCCTGCTAGGAGAAAGGCACCAGCCAGAACAAAGATCAAATCATCTCATTCAAGGTCATCACGGCTCAGTCAATAAGGCAGTGATGTCATCTATGAGTGAGCATGCCCACATGAGCAGAGCGTACCAGCTGAAGTCCAGCTGACCACAACCATGTGTGTGAGCCCAGCTCAGCCCAGAACTGCTAAACCAGGCAGACTGGTGAGCTACATATTTATGGTGACATATCATTGAGGTTCCTGGTTATTACCCAGCCTTACAGTGGCAAGGTAGATAACTGATTCGTGTCTCAAACTCAAACTGTTTAAACCTAAACTCTTCTAACCTCAAGGTGAAAGAGCTCAGATTGCATTGTGGATGCATTAGTTCCTCCAGTATGAGTGTTAGATCCCTAGAGTCCTGAAGGCTGATCTGCTTTTTATCATCTGTGTTAATACTTTGTGTCTTAGTTAGGGTTGCCATTGCTGTGTTGAAACACCATGACCAAAAGCAAGTTGGCGAGGAAACAGTTTCATGTAACAGTTCATCATCAAAAGTAGTGAGGGCAGGAATTTACCCAGGGTAGGAACCTAGAGGTGGAAGCTGATGCAGAGGCCATGGAGGGGAGCTGCTTACTGACTTGGCCCCCATGGCTTGCTCAGCCTGCTTTCTTATAGAACCCAGAACCACCAGCCCAGGAGTGGTCCCCCATGAATCACTAATTAACAAAATGCCCTACAGACTTGCCTGCAGTCCAGTCTTATGAAGGCATTTTCTTAATTGAGGTCCCGTTCTTTCAGTGAGGTTAGTTTGTGTAAGTTGACATAAAATTAGCCTGCACAATTTGTGGTGTGTGTGTGTGTGTGTGTGTGTGTGTGTGTGTGTGTGTGTGTGTG
>CAJQZJ010001638.1:297339-363937 GCA_907164525.1 Lophiomys imhausi
TGTGTGTGTGTGTGTGTGTGTGTGTGTGTGTGTGTGTGTGTGTGTGTTCTATTTATTATCTATGTCAACACTATGTGGTGCTGGTACATGCTTTGTGTGTGTGTGTGTACATGTATACACGTGTGCCCATGCAGATGACTTGCTTAGTTACTCTCTACCTTATTTTTTGAGGTAAGTTCACTTGCTTGTTGCCCTCAACTTGGCTTGACTGTCAGGACACAAAGCTTCTCACATCCATCTGTCTCTGCAGCCCTGTGGTGAAAGCTGCTTGCTGCTGTGCCCGGCTTTTTATAAGAGTGCTGTGGAGAAAATTGTATTTAGGCAGCAAAACATATTTCACCAACTGAACCATCTCCCCAGCAGCCCCATGTTGATATTTATATGCTAGTTCCTCTCTGAACCCCAGTTCCTTTACTCTGAACCCCAGTTTCTTTATTCATAGAATGTGTTTTAAGAATCGTATCTACCCAGCAGGGGTTGGTTGTTAGAAGTATCAAGCCAGGAAACATGTTGTCAATGTTAAACTTTCCCTGCAGTGTGTATTGATAGTCATCAACCTTTGCATGTACGGAGAACACAGCATAACAGCAAAGGAAATTAAAGCATCTCCTGACAGTGTGCCTTAGGGGACAGGTACAAGAAGGGGCTGAGGACCTGCACTGAGAATGCATTCCTGCTAGGAAACTCGATCTGTTGCAAAGAAGGACAGCCTTTTACAAGGAACATAATGTGCTGGGTTGTAAGTCATTTTCAGGTGATGGATTGAAAAGGAAAGCCAGAAGCTAAGAAACTGTCTGGTTAGTGTCACCTGAGGACCAGAGGGCCAGCATTAACTGTCCAGTACAAAGACTTGGCCTAATTGTCAGACAGGGTCCCTGAGCTGTCCACGTAGATGCAGGTAGATGCAGATGAATCAGATGAATCAGTTTGATTCATGCTAGTCAGGTGGGGTGATCTCTCCCCTTGTTTCCTGGTGTGCTTTGCCTGGGCTTCCTGTCTTGGCCCTCAAAGCCCCACTTTTTTGCTGCAGCCCTAGAATACAAAGATGCTGGGCCCTTACTCTTCCTCCCTCGCCACCACGTCTCCCTGGTTCTCCACTCACAGCTCAGGAGCATCTGCCTCCACACTGTTTCTGGTCTCCAGTAATCCCAATCACATAGATACCTTCAGTTTTTGAAAGTTGACAACCAGGTCAGTCTTTAATGACTGGGCTCCCAGGAGACAAACTCTAGGGTGCAGAATGCTGCTGTTCTCTGTGTGGAATTGTGGCCTTACTTCCTAGATGCAAGAGGCCCAGACAAACATGGCGGGCCTCAGAAAATAAAGAATCCCACGGTGCACCTAATACTGGCTGCAGGCTGATTTGGAAGGTACCTGTGGCTTTGTTATGCTGAGGATCCTCTTTTGAGACATTTGGGCATCATTAGCAAGGAACACAGGAGAGGATTCTGGAAGCGGGAACTCTCTGCTGGTCTGTATTATGGACTAGCTGCAATGCTTTCTTCTGTGGCTGCTTTCAATTTTCCTATGGCCTCCTGCATTGAACAATGTCTGCTGGTCTCCTGGAAGCTCCAGACCATGAACTAGGTGTCTCATCCTCCCAAATTACATGTGGTCTCGGCAGCCAGCAAAGCCCTTGGCTCAAAGAACTGAGGGGAGGGAAGGAAAGACACAGCTCCAACCACTGGAGCGTCGGATAATTCTTTAACACCACTGTACTTGTGTTTGCACATGTGTGTTCATGTGTGGGCACGTGTGTGTTTGCATTATGATGTTAGGCATCTTTTTCAATCACTCCTTACCTGAGTGTGTGTGTGTGTGTGTGTGTGTGTGTGTGTGTGTGTATATGAGTGTGTGCCTGTGTGTGCATGTGTGTGTGATGTATCTATGTACATGTTTTTATACATATGTATGTAGGCACACAGGTTTGTATATGTGTATGTGTGTTTGTACATGTGTACGTATTGGTTTGTGGAGGTGAGACGTCCATGGGTGTCTTTCTTTATTGTGTTCCACTTTGGATTGTGGGATTTATAGACAAAGTCCCTCATTGAACTCAGAACTCACTGATTCACTAAACTGGCTGGCCAGTGAGCTCCAAGGATCTTTCTGTCTCCATCTTCTCATCACTAGAGTTACAGCTGTATACCACTGAGCTCATCTTTTACATGGGTGCTGGGCATCTTAACTTAAGTCCTCATATCTTAGGCTAGACTGGCTAGCTAACAAGCCACCAAAGGATACGCCTGTCTTCTCTCCAGGGCTTGGATTAAAGGTGAGCCCCACCGAGCCTGGCTTTTTGTATGGATGCTGGGAGGAAAACTCAAATCTTCATGATTGTGTGGCAAGTATTTCACCAACTGAGCATCTTTCCAGCCCTCTTTAGCACTGTTCTTACAGGACTTACTATAATAATCTCTAACTGTGACTCTGTGCTGAGCACCTGTACACTATTCATGGGCTTATGGGATTCTTACAGCAGTCCTGCACATCATTTCCATGATCAGGATAAGTCCCTACCTGTGACGAGACAAGTCCAAGGCTCCAGTGGCTTAGCCCAGTGACAGCTTGTTGATATTCAAGTCCACCAAGTGATCTGGGGAAGGGGAGGAGCTCTGCTCTCTTCCAGGAAATTGTGTAGGGACTCAGGATCTCCCAACATCCTCCAGGATCCCAGGGTTCCTGTCCACATGGAAAACCTGAAAAAGGAGCAGAATCGCCCATAGAAGCCATTTCATCAACTGAAAGAAACATCACTTCTATTGAGGTCAAAGGACAAGCCACTCATGTGCCATACCTAACTACAGATACAGGCAGTTGTGCCCAGGAGGAAGAGGAGATCTACTCCTTGGCAAACCCCAACAGCCCCCATGAGTCTCTTCCTGTATTCAGATGGATGAAGAAAAGTCCAGAGAAGCCATGTCACTTACCTAATGTCACAACCTACTCAATGGCAGCTCTAAGCATCAAACCTACTCTAGTCTGGCATTGAAGTGCACCTTTCTCCACTGTTCTACAAAGTTCTTCATCCCTACCTCCCACCCCATTCCCCCAAACAAAGTCTCACTTTGTAGCCTAGGATAGTCTAGAAATTGAAGTCCTCCTGCCTCAGCACCCCTGAGTTGTGGGATTATAGGTGTACCTACCACATTTCTTGATCCATTTATCATTAATGGATGTGACATGCCCACTCCATTTGCATGTGGAGAATTTTTGTTGGCTTAGCAACCGAAGGATTTTACCTAAAGAGGTTCTCATCTTGAATCTAAACTTCTCTAAAGAGGCAACCACTGCTTGTTGTAAGAGAGAACAAGGAGGGAGTTGGCCTCTGTAATGCACACCATTTTGTCCATCAATGTTTCCCTGGTCACTCTTGGACTGGGGCCGTGCCTCTTCTCACTGTCAGCTTGCATGTTGCTTCCCCCATTCCTGGCTTGACATGGTGTTGAGTTTCATGTATCCAGAATTTCTGAAGCCTTACTTCAGACTACGCACATCATAGATGCCTATTTGTGTATGTTGACTGATAAGTCAGGTGTTTTATAAGGTCCATACAAATCGGTACAGAAGCTTGGAGTCTAGTTAGTCTGGTTGGAAACCTCACTGTTACTTTTTTCTTGAATCACTCCCACTGTCCCAACCCAGTCTTGCACAGTAGACTTGCCTAGTGTTCCTGGTTCATCCTTTTCCAGACTCTGGCTTCTCATGCACTCCCCTTCCCCACATTCTCCACAACTGCATGTTTCAAGATTGCCTGTAAATTTAATTATGTGTTTTACATCTTCCTACCTCCCCCAAACTGAAAACTCACAAGCAAGGCAGAGATTTCAGTTTTCTTTTTGTCTGTCTGTCTGCCCGCCCACCCGTCCATTCATCCATCTATCCATCTATCCATCCATCCATCCATCCATCCACCAACCCTGCAGTGTCTACACAGGCACAGTCTACCTCCCTGCAGTGCTGGGGTTATAGGTTTGCAGGAACCCAGACTGTTATATGAATGCTGGAATCCAAAATGTGGTCTTCATGATCGTGTAACAAATGCTTTTAACCTCTGAGCCATCCCTCCACTCCCAGAGCTCGTGTTTTCCTTAGTCACTTGTCTATCAGTCAGCTAATGCCTCATGATAAACAGTCTTTAAAGTCAGTAATTTACAATAAAAATTGTATCATCTCACTAGCATGTCTGCCAGTTCAGTGGCTCTTCATTGATCTAGAAAGTTTGCAAACATCACAGCACAGCTAAGACCTGCATAATTTAACCACCATTGCTAATTTAACTGAATCTAACTCCAAGTCAGAGGTTTTTCTTATTCTTCAGAGAGAGACCTGCTGGCCTGATATTCTCATGTCAATGACAGAAGCATAAGAAGCAGCAGAAATCAAACCTCCTAAAGTCTAGTCTTGGAACTGGCACACAGTTCCCCTCTGTCCATAATATATTGGCTAAAGCAGGCCACATGGTCAAGCCTAGTCTCTGTAGGGTAACAGGACATGCTCTGCTCCCCATAGGAGCAACTGAAAATTCACACATGGGGGTGAAGATATAATATGACTGAACATGTTCAAGCAATTCTGCAGTGTATCACATGGCTGCATCTCCATTAGGCAGCAAGCAGTTTGCAATGCACAGCACAGCTGTAAATTTGTGTCATTTGAATGAATGTATAGGATATGCCAACTCAATTAACCTCTCAGGGCTGAAAAAGAACAAATCAGTAGAGGGTAAGGATGGACTAATGGAGCAGGGTAATGCATGAAGAGATTGATTTGTGTTCATTCTTCCCTTTCCTCCAGCAGGGAAGCTGGGTGGAGCTTGGGTGCAGCCTCCACAGGGAAGATGCTAGAAACATCTAGCATCCTGAGGATTCTCCAAGCTTTTATTCATGTCTCAGCCAGAGAAAAGGGAGAATGTCACCTGACAGAGCAGAAGGTACACACACACACACACACACACACACACACACACACACATGCGCCGATGCTACATAAATACCACACATACGCATAAACATAGCACACAAATTCACATCACACACATATATACATACACCACACTCACATCACACACACACAACACATACACACATACCACACACATATCATACACACCAAACACACACATCCCTCACATGCTCACACATAACATATACCGCACACACCACACATACCACACACAACATAAACATACACCATACCACATATGCCCCCACACCACACATACTCACACACCACAATTACTACACACACACCACAATATTGCACACACAACACAAACTAAACACCACCCACACACACACACCACACCAAACCACTCAAACATACCACAAAACATACACATATCTCACAGAGTTCTTGTTCTGACAACATGAAAGGACTTCAGAAAGGATGATGATTACATTGCATGAGGCAGAAAGATCTTGCATTTTCCTGGAAATCATCCTGAACCCTATGAATGGCCCCAGGATAGAACACTCTGAACATGAAGGACCACCTCCAACTTAGGTAGCGAAGACAGTGAACACCCTACCTAAGCATCTCAGATCCTGAGACTGTGGGGCACGAGGGAGTCTTTGATAAGGTTTGAGAATTTCTCACATTTCAGCGGAAATCAGAGTGTTGTGTCATAACTGCATTGATTTAAAGGAAATATTAAATCAATGAATAATCATTCACATCCATTAAAGTGTACCAAAGTATAAGCTGGGAATATAAAAATGGTATTTAAGTATGCGGAGGACATTTGTTACTGTTTGTATATGAAATCTTATAATGCAAAGTCCTGTACATTACTCCAGGGGATAGGTTTATATAATAGGACAGAGGACCTCCCCCACCCAGGCGTTGAGGGCTCTTTGTAAAACCTACGCAATCACAGATTGTGAAGTTGAATTAGAAATAATGTTTAAATTATGCAGGTTCCCAGCTGTGCTATGATGTTTGCACACTTTCTAGGAAATGACTAATTATAATTAGTGCTCAAATACAAAAGAGGTGCTGTCATTAACTGGGGAGAGCAAAACAAGAGTGCTGGCTATTTTCATCCTTGTCACACTGGGGCTGCGGGCTGCAGGAATGATGCCGGTGCTCACACTCCAGGTGAAAAGATGGATTTGGATGTGTGTGGGTCATGGGAGGACACCAGACACAGAACAAGTCCCAGCAGTAAGAATCTGATGTCGGGGACACAGTGAGGAGGAGCTGCTAGAACTGAGTGGTTCCCAGAGCTGGGCTGCCAAGTTCTGTCTCCCATAGCTATCTGTGTGTGGGGGGGGGGGGAGGGGGGGTCAGATAGCTTCTCCAAAGGCTTGGTTTCCTAATTCAAAGAAGAGCCAAACCGTGACTGTGTGAATGGCAAGCTTTCTCATATATCTTCCAAAACAATAGCCACTATTTATTTTGAAATTGTCATACATATATACAATGTATCTTGGTTGGTACAATGTATCATCCCCAATTCTGTCCCTTCAGCTCCTTCCACCTCCTTCCTAACTTCCATGTTGGTTTTTTGTTTGTTTGCTTTTGGGTTTTGTTTTTTAACACACTAAGTCCAATTAGTGCTAACTTATATGTGTATGTGTGTGGAGTCAACCACTGGGGCATGAGCAAGCTACCAATGACAAATTTCCCCTCTCTGACGAAAAATGACTTCCTCCCTTGGCAGCCATCAGCTGCTCTGCTTTAGAAGTTTTGATTCCCTCGATCTTGTGGAGATCTTGTGTAGATAGCCACAGGTATTGTGAATTCATCTCCACAGCAGCCTTGTTATGTCCAGAGACAGCAGTCTCCCCCACACCCTCTGGCTCTTACAGTCTTTCCATCCCCTGTTCCATTATGTCCCCTGAACCTTGAAAAGGGTGAGATGGCGTAATAATGTAGATATTCCATCTACTAGTGACTACTTGTAGTTGCTTATTCTTAGCCACCATTTTTCAAGTACTTACGAGCCCCAATCCTTAGGCTATACCCTGTGATTTGGAAACACAACTTTCCCTTCTGTGCTCCCAAGGCTTGCTTGGCTATTTTTAATCATATTGTTTCACCAACTGACCACTCTCAACAGCCTTTCACAATGAAAGACCATCTTGTTCACTGTTAACTGTAACACCCTCAGTATCTCTCATGCTATCTGGACATTGCAGATGCTAGATAGATATTTGGAGAAACAAAGAGAGGTGCTTTGAGTTGTATCAACAGATAGTGATTTAAATGCATCTGTGTTGCCTCATCTGCACCATAAACTCTTTGCAAACAGAAAGAGCCTGACATTTCTTCTGGCATTTACTAAGGTGCCAAGCAATTCTGAGCATGTAACTAGTCCTGTGTTCCCATGAATAATTATTGAGTGCCTCCTGTGAAGAAGGTACAAGGCTATAGCACTGAAAGGCATCCTGGGAGTGACATAGGGAAAGACAGATTGTTAATGAAGTACTGAGTACTGTCAGTACTCAGTACTTGGTACTCCCGCACACGTCGGAAAAGCACAATAGCCGATTACTCTCCTTCCCCTCTTTTACTCTCAGAATCCCGGTTTGACTCTGAGGCCATAGCACCACTTTCTAGTGATTTCCACAAAGTATTTGAGTCCCATTAACTGTTTTGACCCTTATCAGTCAGCAGTCTGGGTAGTCATGTGACCCAGTATAACCAATAGGCTACAGAGATCTGCCAGTGGGCTTCTGGGAATAATTTTCTTCCCTGTTAAAATAGAAAGCTACTTAAGAGAGAAAGAGGTCCAGTTGCTCTGTCCTTACTGCTTGGATGTGGCCATGTGACAACATGATACTGACTGTTGTGACAGCAATCTTGTGACACTAAGGAGACGGACTAAGGGCAAGCCATCATGGGTAAATGCTCAGTGTGCCTTTAGTCTCAGGAGTGGGCCCAAGCTTCACTTTAGGCAACTTCAGCACTGATCATAGACAGCATCTTGAATAACTAAGTGTAACATGTGGTACTCAATCTCCAGAGGATTCTCACAAACACCCCAAATCGATAAGCTGCCCTTCTCCTCAGGATGGAGTCAGCATTAATTGTTGGTGACTGTACATCTTATACATGGAAGGAAGCATCAAGAATGAATATGGGCACACCCCCTCATCCACCACTAATGGCTGAGCTACATGCCACTACATGTTACCAACCTCAGGATTGCCTTCAAAACTCTTATTACATGAGACTCAGAAACCCTTATTATTAAAGCTACCTTTTGCCAGGCATGCTGTTCACTGGGACCAAAACATCCTCGGTGGTTTAAAAATCAGAAAGGAAAAGCAAAGGATGCAGGGGGGAACTATGCCAAAGGGAACTTATTTTGACTTGGTGAGGGTTATAGAGTGTCTCTAAATTCATGCCACTTTACCTGACCCGAAAGGATAGGAGAAAAAGGCTTCAAAGACAAAGGAAACAGCATGTGAGAAGATCCGGAGGCATCAAAGAAAGTCTGGTGGCTGCAGTGGACTCTGTGGGAGAGATCATGAGATTTAATGCTGGGGAGAGGCAAGTGCTGAATCTTAGCTTTACAGATGGTATGCAGAAGTAGGGTTCTCAACGGACAAGCAATGAGATGGAGTTTTGCAAACAAGAATGCTCATTAATGTGGGACCAGCATGTGAGAGGAAGAGAAAGAGATGGCCCAGGAATGGGTAAAGGGACTCAACAGTGACTGGCCCCAAGAGAGTTCTGGGTTTAGAAAAGCCCTTTAGAGCTGTTGCAAGGTAGGGCAAAATAACCAAGAACATTGTATCCCCCCATAGAGCCATCACTGCATGTAGGGTCTCTGGGATGGGTGGTACTACCACCAAGATCACACCTTGAAACCATGTTTTCAGCATTGTTTCTTGTACCCTATAGAACATTTACCAGCCATATTTGGCCCCTATATACCAACAGCATAATTCCCCCCACCCCGCCACTGTGTCAATCAAAAATTCTAGACATTGCCAAATGTCTTCTGGGAACAAAATTACGGTTTTAACATAAAGTATCTGAAACTGCTTAAAGACAAAAAACATCATATAAAAAGCACATAATTTGGATCAGATATTCAAAAGTCCCTCGACTTCTTTGGGGTGGGGACTGAGCTTTGATGAGAGGGTGACAGCATTGCAGTGAGACTTCCGTACCTTGCAGAATTGCACAGCTACAAATGCAGCAGCCACCTTCCCTCTCTCCCACGCCCACTGGCTGACTATTCACTAGTACCTGGATTAGTTTTAAGAATAAGAGCAAGATCACAGTGACACGTCTTTCCACCTTCTTCCTAAACAAGCACATTGCCTTTCTTTGTGATCTTTTCTTGGCAGCGGGCATGCATTTTGCCAAAGCTAACTCAGCTATTGCCTTCCTTTGGAATTCTCCACCCAACTTTTAAGTCTTTGAATCAAGCCTGGGCTGTGCTCTTAAGTCTGGATTAATGTTCCCCATGTTAACCTTTGATCCAGTGAAGGGTTAACCATGTATCAGTTCTTTGCTTTTCCGAATCTTCACCACCATGGTAGGATGGAGCTGTCAGAACTGGAAGCCTCAGAGCAAGATTTGGGATCCTGGGTCCTGTGGGTGGTGTCAAATGAGGATTTTAGGGTCACCATAGTTTCCTCTACCAACAGTAACTGTTCTTTCACATTCTGAGAAGCCACTCCTTAATGGAAGCTACTAGGAATGCTCTGTAAGCAAGCCTCTGGGGTCACCATGGCCACACAAGAGAGACTAGTGGGCAGGCCAGTTTCTCCTGGTCACAATGATTGGGTCAGTGCAGACCATGTGACTGCAGGTAAATTAATCATGTTCAGGTTTTTGTTCTTGCGAAGGAGGTCTAGAGATCTGCCTATCGACCTTAATTGTGCTTGGCCGAAATTCCCTTGTTTCTTTTCATCTCGTGGGGTTTTTTTTGTTTTTAAGTTTCTAAGAGAGGTCAAGGCCTGGGGAGATGGCTCAGCTGGTAAAGTGCTTGCTTCCAAAGCAGAAGGATTTGTGTTCAAACCCAGGGCCTGCGTAAGTACACTGTGTGTGGTGGCATACGGTTGTGATCCTAACCCTGGGGGGGGGTGCAGACAGGCAGAAGCCCTAGGGCTCACCAGCCAACCATCCTTGTCTACTGGGTAAGTTTTAGGCAAATGAGAGACTCTGTCTCAAAAAACCAAGGAGGATGAATCCTAAGGAGTGACATTCTGTGTCATGTTTTAGCATATATATAAACATAATATATGTATTTTTTTCTAGAACAGCAAAGACAGTTTTAGTCACTCATTCATGTGGTCATGCTACAAATATGTACTAAAGGTCTGATAGTTGAAGATGGTACAATAAGAGTATAATTTAATGAATTGTAATCTTGGGTTCAAAGCACAGTTTTACTTCTCTGTGATATTTTATAGAAAATTGTATGATTCCCCAGTTATCTCATATCATCAAATAGAAGTTAAAAGATTTATAGTAATTTGTTGTACAACATAGCATATTTCAACAACATCCAGTCTAGCATATTACAGACACAAAATAATAGTTCATAATATATATATAATATATGCAGGAAGATAAGAGGATTCACCAGGTCATCCAGCTATGTATGTAAGGACTCAAACTACCCTTGAGCTCAGATTTGCTGAATTCATCCCTTGAAGAAGTGAAGAATTTATACCTAGCTCACAATAGTCAAATGAGGCAATCAATGTATGAAGAAAAATGGTTTATTTTGGCTCACAGTTTTAGGGACTTCAGCCCATAATTTGTTGGCCTCAGATCTTTCCTCTATAAAAGTATTTATTTAGTATTTATTTGTTTATTTGTTTGTTTATATATCAAAGTTTTGTTATATAGCCTAGCTGGCTTAAAATCTGTAATCCCTCTGCTTCATCATCTTGGATTCTTTGATTACAAGGTGTGTGCCTACCATGCCTGGAAACAATTTGGAGTCCACTGCAGGCAAAATATCACTCTTCTCATGACCAGGACACAAGGGAGAGAGAGGAGTCTTGGGTCCCTCAGTCCCTGCAGTGACATAACCACAATGGCCTAGAGAACTCTCATGGGCTGTACCTCTTAAAATTGACACAACCCACGAACAGCATATCCCAAGAGAGGAATTATTCCCTCCATGACCTTTGGGAGATTCTTAAGATCCAAACTCAAGCACCATCTACTGCCAAATGAGGTCCAGAAAGGGTTGCCATTAATTTAAATTATTCAAGTAAAATATTATCAATGTTTCAAAATTCTTCTTCCAGCATGGCAATGTTAGCTACAGCAAGTTTTCTCTCATAACCAAACTGAAGTCTGCTATAAGGATCCTACAGTGTTACCTAGGGTCTTGGATATTCCTAGCTGCATGCTCTGCTTCCAACCTTCACTTGGCAGCTAGATTCACTAACCCCCTAGGACTTCATCCCATATATCCTATCAAACTCTTATTTATATGTAAGGTAAATGTTATTTGCCAATTCAATGATTAATTCAACACCTTTTCAAGTAATGGTATGAGGAACAGGGTAAAAGAATAAGACATGATTTCAGCATTGAAGAACTCTAAGGCTAATGGAGAAGAAAGATAAAAATGAACTACTGTCAAATAGAGCCAGAGGATTATATCCTAGGAAGTGACAGTAACTTTGTCTAGACAGACAAGTCAGAGATGGCTTCACAGAGAGAGGGAGTTTTGGCCTTGGGCCTTGACAAGTGAGTAAACATTTTAGTTGGTATAGGTTATGAGTGCTGTGGCAATGAGAAATCCCCAAATCTAAAGGTATCAACACAAAAGCTTCAACTCACCATTACACAAAGCAGAATATAGACACATCTAATTTGGAGGCATTTCTTGGGGCCTCTCTATCTTTTGGTGACTCAGAGAAGCCTGGCACTTCCAGCCACTGTGCCTTGAGACTGACCTGACCACGCACTATGTGAAATAGAAGTGTATACAGGATCCTGAATCCCAAACTGAACATCACCTGCAAGTGTCCAACTCCATTTCTGCTTGCATTCCATTGGTAAGTATCAATCACACGGTCCAACATGAATGCAACAGATGCTGGGAAACAGGACCCCCTCCTACTAGGGAACAATTTTGCAATATGATGAGTCAGTTAGCCATCTCTTGAAACTGCAATTTTGTTAATGATATTTATTAGTAACTATACATTGTAATATTAGGATGGCAAAGCAACCAGAGGCCAGGCAGAAGATCAGCAAGCAGGCTTGACTCAATTTAGAGGCCTGTAGGCCTGGAGGGATGGCCTGGTAGTGTAGTCTGGCGGGGAAGCAGGTGGGGTAGCTGCTGGACACTTATGAATAACAATAAAGTGTTATATTAGACCAGCAGAATTGCCAGGGATTGGTGGGAGGCCAATAGGCCTGGACTGCTTTGACTGGAGGCCTATAGGCTGCTAAGGCCCTTTCCCCAATAATTAAATACACCAAGACCTTTTAATGTTTCAATGTTTAGCCCTTAGCTGGGCAGAATCTCAACTAGCTCACTTAAATTAATCCCAGACCACCTAATCCCAACCAACTATGTGGCTTGTTATACCTTCTTGGGTCACAGAGCTCACATGCCGACATGTTTAGCCCTGGTGACCTGGAAGGGAACTCCCTCTGTGTAAAACTGGGCATTCTTTTTGTGGACTCAGGAAGTCCCACCTTCCTAAACTCTTTCTGTCCATCTAATTGTCCATCAGGGACTTTTATTAACCAATCAGAGAGTGTCTCAGAAAGGGCAGTAGCCAGATCTCTAGCACTGAAATCAACCTCCAAGGACGAGTGCATTAGGCTCTCCTCCGACAATATCTACTAATGAACATGGTTATGAGGTAGAAAAAGGAGATCAAAGTACTTGAGGAAGAGAAAAGGACTTTTTGAAAATCCTGGAAGTATGGTTTATTACAGCTACAAAGTATATACCACTACTTGAAAGGTTTCAGGTTATGAGGAAGGTAAGAACAGGATCTAAAGAGAGGACTAGAGAAAGTAGACATGATCAGTAGGGAAAGTCCTTGAAGGAACCTGAATTTGCCCTTATCTTACAGGCGATAAGAAGATGAGGGACATTTTGTATGTGAGAAAGACTTAGATGGGAAAGAGTAGGACAAACTAGAGAAATCATACACAGCAAAGGAAACACATTTGAAATACAGAAGCAAAAGCCTGAGACAGACATGATGGAAGCCTGCCACAGGGCAATGAAGGAAAACTGGTGGAGGCTTGGAGAAATATGAGGGCAGATCTACTGGACCAAGAAATCTTCTTGGTTCAAGGACAGGGAGCCAGGTTAGGGTACATATGCACTACTCAAATAGAATTCTGTTCTTCAACCTCTCTTATTTCCTACTATGGTGACCTACAGGTGTGACTACAAGAAATCTACTTCATATGACAAAAGGTGACTGTCTAAATGCCAAGAGGTTTTGTACATTGCCTGGAGGCTGGTGTCAGAAATAGACAATGTGGGAAGACAAGGAAGTGTGGAAGTACAGGAAGGGTGAGAGGAACAGGAAGTGTGGTAGGAACAGGAAGTGTGGAAAGAATAGGAAATATGGGAGGAATAGGAAGTGTGGAACAGGAAGTATGAAAAGAACATAAAGGAGGGAAGTATTTAAGTGTGAGAAAACACAAAAGAAACAGTCTGTCAGAGAGTCCGTCTTAAGCAGCCCAGCTGGAATGCATTCTTGCATGGTAGTTTTCCTTCTCAGTATTTTTCAGAAGTCAAGCTTCTGCTTCTTGGCATGGTTCAATTTAGGTTCCAAAAGATCCTCAGGACTCAGAGAGCTGCACAAAGTGGATGGATGCCTATGTCCCTCAACCTCCATGCTAGACCTGTCTGAACTAAAGTTCAGGCTACAGGGTGAACCACGAGTCAACTAGATCACAGGCGTCATGTTAGCTTCTGCCTGCCATATGCACTTCCCTTAGTTTATCTTTTAAAAGAGCTATTTATATTTATGTGCCTCTGTGTGTATTTGGGCATGAGTGTACAAGTGGCACAGAGGTGAGAAGCTGTTGGAGCTGTAGTTATAGGAGATTGTGAGCTGCCTGACATGGGAGCTAAGAACTGAACTCAGATCCTCTGCAAAGTAGCTAGTGCTCTTAACTGCTGAGCCATCTCTCCAGCCCTAATTTATCTTTTAAATGAAAGCTCATTCAAAGGTTATTTATGTTAAAACAGTCACATCTTACTTTTCAATCTAAAAGCACATTAATCATTTTTAAGTGTACTATCATTACCAAACAATAAACAAGCCAAGTGAATCTTGAGTATGGCATCCCTAATAATTTTTCTAAGCTGAAAGCAAGAATTATTAATGTTACTGAGGGAGTACATAAAACTCACAAATTTCCCGTGTGCTGATTATGTTACATTTATTCAGTAGTTGCTTTTCTCATTGCTGTGACAAAATATCTAATATAAGCAACTTAAAGTAAGACAGTTGGTTTTGACTCATCATCCAGGGGATACAACACATCATTTTAGGGAAGGCATGACAGAGTTCATGACTGTGTGTAGCTGCTATGTCACACGTCTTAGCAGATCAGGAAACACAACTTGGACCCAAACCGGAACAGGGTATAAACTTCAAGGTCCACCCATAGAGGTCTATTTTTGACTTCTAGGCCCCACTTTGAAAGGTTTCGTAACCTCTCCAAGAGAGCTTTAACTAGAACCCCAGTGTTTAAACATATGAGACTGTGGGGGTGTTCACATTCAAATAGTAGCATTGCTCATCCCTAAATGCTGTATGGACAAGAAAACATGCAGACCCATGCCAAAATAGAAGTATGGTCATCCTTGGTGTCCTACCAGCCTTTTGTCATTTGTCAACCACAAGTTTATGCTGATTCCACAGCTTTGTGCTAATGTTTTTTAGTTTGACCCTTATAAAGATGTATTTGTTAAAGGCCAGGCAGAACATATTTCTGCCCACAGTCTCCTGTCTTTACTTATAATTAAAACTTCCAAATAGTAGACAACTTCATTTTGACCACTTACATGGCTTTTATAAATTCTTGTTGGTCCTCTCTGATCTTATAACAGATTCACAGAATTCTGCTTTTACCCCAAGAACTGAACACCTACAAGTCCATAAATTTTCTTTCTGAAAAAACAGAAACATGTGAAAAGAAGAAAAATCCATGATCTTATTCTTTAAAATTAATCTTTTGCTGTAAGTTCGTTCTTAGACTTTCCTGAGTACAGTGTGCTCATTTATCTGCCAGGACCTGCAGTGTTGGGCATCTGGTAGCTCTCTCTTTCATGTGTACTGTTTTACATGACAACGAGATGAGGACTTTAACAAGTGACCGTTTGGGCACACCTTGACTTTATTCTTCAAGTTAAGTCTTAGAAACACAACTATAGGACCGATGTCTATCTACTTTTCAAAGGATTCTGGCACCTGCTGTCAAATTGTCTTTCATATACTAATTTTCCTTGACATCCATCCCCCTTCATATTTCTTTATTCGAGAATTTACAAGAAATATTTTCCTATGGCTAAATGGCTCTGGAATTCAGAAACCTTCATAAACTGTCCCTCATCCTTCTTTTAATGTATATTTCCTACCAAACCCTAGAAGCATCCTTTCTGCATTCCTGACATTGTTAGTTCCTCCTCGGGGCTTTTGTTTGAGTTCTTCTGGGCCCTCTCGAGCTCTGATGTTGCTCTTTTGGTAAAGCTGATGCTCAACACGATCATCTCTTCACCAACTTCTTGTTGAACACCCTGCTTTGCCATAGTTTCACCTGGGTTAATTATATTTACCAAGCGAGACCAAGACACCTTGAGCAAGTGCCAAGATTACTATACTCAGCACTAATATTCTAGGAAGGGAAATGAGTCTCCCAGCCTGCTAGCATGACTTCACGATGATTAAGCATGTCTGATTAATATCATTTCCTCACTTGAAGAGCTTGCCAGGCAACTGGATTAAAGGGGGAAAGGAAGAAAACTTATATCTGTGTGGACACTTTTAGTTAATTTTTTGCAATATATATATGAAAAATATATGATCTTATTAATAAAATAATAATTTAATTTAATAATATTAACAATAAAATAATTAATAAAATATATATGATCTTATTAATCTTTTGGTGTAAATTTGTTTGTAGAATTTCCTGAGTACGGGTGTGATATCATTTATCTGCCAGGTCCTGTGGGCTTGGGCATCTAGTAGATAAAGACAGATAAATACCTCCCACGTCCTCTGCTAAACTCTTCATGAACTCATGTTTACTATAGCACTGTAAGGCCGATGTTCACAACGAGGAAGTTGTTGCTCTCAGAAGTTCAGTGACTCATCCATAACTCAGCTGTAGGACTGGGATTTGAACCCAGGCAGCATGGCTGAGTAAATAACAGACACAACCACTGTGTGCTCTGCTAACCGCCTCAGTTATTAATGTGATCCTGTAAGCATTCATGATAATCCTAGGAACCGGGAAATTTCTTTTCAAGCTACAGATGAGAAATCTGAGAGCAGAAGACATTAGGACATTTATGTGAGTTATGGCAGATGGCAAGCAGTGGTGTTAGTTAAGAACCCAAGCCTGGAATGTTTGATTCGAAATCTACTATCATCTTAGTGTATATGCAGGAACTTGCCAAGACATCTTATAAAAAGTTGGCTCTGAGATATTAGACAGGGATGTATGATCTCCATTAGGTGATTAATGACCATGCCCAAAGAATATTGATTAGTTGATTATCATCCCCACATTGAAGGTGATTTTTATACAGTGGCCCTAGACTCTAGTGGAAGCACTGTCCTGACTATAGAAGGGTAGATCGTCTCTATCTAGTCTGTGTCTACATGGATTTAGTTTGATTTGTGTGCATCTCAGAGGGTTCAAGCTAGATATCCAAGTCTGGGTCAGGAGATGGACTCCTACGTTGTGTCTCTCAGTGTTGGATGAGTGCCAAAGTCACAGAAAAAGAGATGAGAGTGACATCAGAACCGGCCTACTATGTATTTCTCAGGTTCACTAAACCAAGACTGGTCATGACAGTTACAAAGAGACCACTGACATTCAAAGCCAGTAAGAACAGTTCTCTTGACAGAATGTTGTGATGTATATCCATATAATCTCCTTGTTGGCAGATGTTCTGGGGCCTTGTTTACCCATAATATTCCAAAACAATGTCTGGGTGTTCTAGAAGGGAATAGAGCTACAAGACTTAGAAATGTCACAGAGCTATCAAAAGTACATGAAATTTTAAGTGACATAAAAAGTACCATTCTCTTCATTCCATAGTAGTATAGGATGAAAAAAAATAACTCCTCAGAGTAGAAAATAAAGGCTACATTATCATATATTAGAGGGGCCTGCCCCACCTAAGTCACCACTGGACACTTCTCTGCTGCAGACACATGGCCGTTTGTCAGGAGGGAGATGTAGATACTTTCAGGGATTGATAGGGAATCATAGTCATCGAGATTTGGGGTTTCTTTCAACCTTAATGTTTGAGAATTCTAGAAATGGAGGAAAACCATTTTCAAGGAGATGCCAAAAATAAAGGGAGGAAGATGAAGACATGGCTTTAAAGGGTTCTTCGTGTTAACATCTGTTCAGGTGCCACCTGGCCACTACTGTTTGCCAAAAGAAGAACTCGCCCCACCTGAGGCAGTGAGCTCCCTGCTGTCATGGACTGCAGGTTCTCCTTGAGTTTCCACACTAACATCTATGTGAGGGGTGCAGATGGCCATGTTGTTTTTAGCCTGAGAGAACAATAAGTCTGAGAGTGGCCTTCTATGAATGAAGCGTGATAGTTGAAGTGAGCACATCTCTAAGGAGTTCCATAGAATGCCATGTTTTCAAATTCCTCTCGGGAAGCTCTGCCCTTCTCTCAAGTAGAGGAGTTCTGAAGGTTTTTTTACCTATTCACAGTGGTTCTCAACCTGAGGGTCGCAACCCCTTTGGGGGTTGCATACCAGATATCTTGCATATCAGATATTTACATTCGGAGTCATGAGAATTGCAAAACGACAGTTATGAAGTAGCATTGAAATAATTTTATGGTTAGGTTTCACACCATCGGGAACTGTGTTAAAGGGTCACAGCATGAAGAAGTTTGAGAACCACTCTGCTAGAGAATCTTTCCAATCGGATTCTGTTTAGTTACAGCTTTTGGAATGAGAGTCTTTTGTGTGGAGGCAGCCAAGTGGTGCATATGTGTTGCGTAGAAAACTCCTTCCCTAATGTCTTCATGTTTCCAAGTGGAAAGAACTACCATTAGAATAACACTTTGGCTTTCTCTCCTTGGAGAAGCTCTTTTTCAGGTCAAGGGGGTGACGTACTCAGCCACCACACCATCTCCCAGCCAGATGCCCATGAAGCATTATCAATAGCTCTGAGTGGATCTGTCCCAGAAGAAGAGACCTGAATTTGGAGAATTAAGATCAGTGCTGGATAACCTTAGGAAGAAATTTGGCCAGATCTAAGTCACGCTTATTATTTTAACAGTGATAAAGCTCACATTTTTATCTCTATCTGCCGGACTCCTTGGGATTTCTCTCAATTAATTAGAAATTCAGGCGGGGAGCAGGGGTAACTTTTATTAACTCTCTAAATCCACCACAGTAGAATTCTCTCACTTACAGATAAGACCATCTTGATTTAATCCACTCATTCTTCGAACCTTTTCCCACACTACTCCCTGCTCTTTTTAGCCTCCAAGAACATCAGAGCGTGCGTCAACAGAAATGTTATGGGAATATGTTTTCATTTTAATCCCAGGTGTGGAGACCTGGGGCTTCTTCACAGCAGCTGACTATGATCTGCCTCACGCTCTCGCAGGAGCACAGTTTTGCCAGCTGCAGAGAGTTTCTGTGAGTGTGTGACGTTTGCAATTTTGGGGACTTTTCAGAGGATATATAAATGCTACAGCACCCATAGGTGTGTGGCTGGTGGGCAGTTGGAAGCTGTTGGTTACTGTTTGTCAATGTAATCATGAGAAAAGAAACGAGAAGAAAAAATTAGATATCCTGACTGCAAAGATCAAACTTGTCCCATGGAACTCCATGCAAGAACTAATCAGCAGGAAGTAGCCAAAAGATAAAGACTCCCCCTTTCCCCTCTATCCTTTTTTCTCTCTCCTATCCTAGTGTTAGGGGGCTGAAATGGAAGAAGTGAAGGGGTGGAAAAAGGTACAAAAGAAAAAAAGAACCCACAAAGTAGCCAATGTTGGCTACACAGGACAGAATTAGCTGTAGAAGAGAGAGAATGCCTGCTGTTGCAGTGTGTGTGATGCCATCCACCATGTTAGGATGTAACAAGAATTGTTATTAGACTCCCAGGAGACACTGGCCCCACTGCTCTTAGACTACCCAAGCTTGGGAACTGTGCAGTGAATAAGTGTCTGTCTTTTAAAGATGAATTGGTATCACGTATTGTGTAATCGTGACAGAAAACGAACTGGGACAGGAGGGGACAGAAGCATAACAGAAGGACTTGGCTAGACTGAGAGCAGGGGAATTGTGGGAGTGATGAGGAGCTGTAAATCCTGTCCCATCTTTGCCACTAAAAACTAAAAACTTAAAAAAAAAAAAACTAAGAACTTGAGCAATCTTGGACAAGTCTATTTGTTTTCATGGGAGGGAGTTTTCTCATCTACAATATCAGTCTCCCTTAGATCACTTCTCAGTCTCCTTGCAGCTTAAATGTTAAATGACCCTCTAACTACCATTCTATAATGTGTTGGGAGAGACTCATTCCTTAATAGAAGTACACATAAGCTTCGTAACTTTGTAGCACACAAGCTTACATATAAAAGAAAATATATATCGAATGTCTGTTTCAGTATATTTATTCAATCAAAAGTACTTTCAGTATTTGTGTTCAGTTCTTATGAAATCAATGAGATTAAGCTAAACTATTCCTGAAGTCTTTTCTGTTTTTTTTAAACATTTATTTATTACTTCAAGTTATGTCTCCATTACTGCTCCCCCGAGGGTCTTTCTAGACCTGAACTGTTCAGTGGGCTGTTATTTCTGTGCTCCCTGAGCATTTAGTCTGTCTCTCCTTGTTCTTGGCACTGTGGCTCTCTCTGTTCTTAATGAGTTCATAGTCTAACAAGACTAACACCTTTAAAGATGTTGAGAGAAATAACACAAGCCATTGTTTAATTTAGTACCAGTGCTTTATTGTTTGTTATACGCTCTAAGGGGGAATAGATGAGACCAGGGAAGATTCCCTTAGAGGATGTGAGCTGCAGGCCAGAGTAATAAAAGATTGAATGGATGGATGGGATAGGACTATTAATAAGAAGTATAGCCCAAAGGAGGAATGCAATGGGGGAAATGGTATAATCATATTATAATCTCAACTATAAAATAAAATATTTTTTAGAAAAGTTAACCAAAAAATATCTAAAGGTAATCACGGTTAGTATATAGCTTATTAGGAAACATGATTTACCAGAGTAAGGGGAAGAGAAAGAAAAGGAGGTTAATATTGTTTGTTTCTGCTTGTAGTGGTGCAATTCAGGGTGTCTGTCCTCCCAAAGTCCCTCTTTCTGAGAACCACTCTCATGCATAGCTGAAGAGGTTGGTGCACAGCCACATCTACACCATGTGAGCAGTCACACAGTGACCACACTAATGGACCAGCAGTGGGCACCAAACCAGAGCTCAGTGGATCCAGTTCCTCTACCGGAAATATGGCACTGGGCACAGGAACATAGAGTAGGGGCCCCTACAGGAAGGTAGAATGATCTCTGGGGGAGACAGCGAGAGGTAGAAAGTTGCTGAGGAAGGCTGAGGCGTGTGCAGAGAGAAGATGGGACATTAGAAGCGTCTGTGGCTCCCAGGAGATGGGGCATATCCCCTGGATTCCAGCAGCCAGTTCCTGCTGCCTCTCCAGAGGGCTCTGCCTAGCATTTTGTGTTCCTGTATTTCAGCTCAGTGAGTATAAGTGTTTTCTCCATATTCCTGCAATATTGACAGCGTGTCCAGGACAGTCCACTCACAGATATTTTTTCTTTTCTGTTTGTTTTTTGTTTGTCTGATTAATTTTGTTTTGTTCCTTTGGTTTTTTGGGTTTGAGATTTTTGTTGTTGTTGTTGGTAGTGGATTTTTTTGTTTTGTTTTGTTTTTTGTAAAGACATGGACCACCATACCTGGCCACTTTTCTTTTCTTAGTAATTCTTTTTCAAAAGAAATTATTTTTATTTCACATGTAGGAGTATGCTGCCTGCATATGTGTATGTATAGCACATTAGTGTAACGCCTATGGAGGCTACAAGAAGGCATCAGGCCCCTTGGAACTAAATTTGCAGATGATTGATTGTTAGCCACCTTGGGGATTCTGGGAACCAAACCTGAGCCCTCTGGAAGAGCAGCTAGTGCCCTTATCTGCTGAATGATCTCTCCAACACCTACTCACATTTTTCTATGGAAACCTCACAACAACTCAATGCAATAGATATTATTTCTCCATCATTAACATGGGCAGCAAAGCTCAGAGAGAGGCAATGTGTCCTGGGCCAGCAGCCAGCTAGCTGAGTTTGAGCTGAGACTCGCCCCATCCCCTGGGCTCTAAGACCCTATGCTTCACATCAGACCTTCCTAAGAACCGTTGTCAGTGTCAGACATCAGCTGACATTTCCCTGTAACCTATACAAGATACTTTGAGTTCTGAGCAATGTTCCTGGGCCAACTTAACAATATCTAGCTATTCTGAGTTTCCCTTGGGGAGGGGTGGGCCTAGACAGTTTCCTGAAAATACACAAGGTCGCTCCCGCATGAGGGCGAGCAGAGCCAGAGACAAGAGCAGGGGATCTGGCAAGATGGTTACACCGCCATGCAGGGCCATCAAGGAAACCCGGTGTTCGCTGTCAGAATCAGGTCCTGGTGTTAAAGGAGAACCAGATAAAAGAAGCATATGTCATTTCATGTGGTCGTTTCCAGCCCCACTTTGAGGGAGGGATTTTTAAACTGGAACTATTTCTTGCAGAAGAATATCCAGTGGCAGAACCTAAAGTACATTATTTAATGACTCAAGTTAATCATCCTAATGTAGACAAGTTGGGGAGAATTTGTTTAGATACTTTGAAAGGTAAGTGTTGTTTGTCACCCTGTGCTTTTATTAATGTGTCCTTTCTGTCTGAAGCATTCCACGTTCAGAATGTAAACACTGTCGTCTCCCCTTATTAAGACCGCCGGATTATGGGAGAGGGAAATACAACAGTCCTGGGCCGGTTTTTCATGCTTTATCACACCGTACTGGGCCTGTTACCCTAAAAAATAAGTCACCCCCAGCACTGAAGAGCCGCCCAGTTCTGCTATCAACCCAGGCTCCGTTAAGTGCTCCTAATCCAGATGATCCATTAGCAAATGACGTAGCCAAAAGCATCGCGAGACCAAGGAAGCCCAAGGTGTAGAAACAGCGAGAGCACAGGAGAGACATTACGTCACACTTAACATTCAAGTTGATCAAATCATCATCAGTGTACATCACTTCACCTCTGCCATGGCTCTTTCCTTTTTGTTTGTATTTAATGGACATAGTTTCAGGAATACCTCAGAACAAAAGCCCAGGCATCTTCGTCTTCAGTGATTACACACACACATTAGCAAATTTGTATCTTGTTCTCATTCTCTGTTGTACAGCACTGGGCAGAGGTCAGAAGTATCAATCGGGGCTGCGGTGAAATGTTTAAAAGCAGTAGGTCTCTTCTTCACTTCGTGTTCCCCATCACGGTTCAAGCACAAAACACTGGGAAGTGAAGATATTTGTCAGGGTTTTGCTGCAGAGGTATGGATGTTTTTATCTTAATTTTTAGGGGAAAATTAATTTTATTTTAATATTATGGCCTCTTCTCTCTTTCTCTTTTGATGGGATTCAGCTGCAGTGGTTAAACCAGCTAACTAAATCTTTAGAATAAGCTCTCTAACCAAGTCTAACCTTAGATGCAATAGATCAGTAGTTCTCAACTATCCTAATGCTAAGACTCTTTAATACAGTTCCTGATGTTGTAGTGACCCCAAACCATAAAATTATTTTAGTTACTACTTCATAACTGTAATTTTGCTACTGTTATGGATCGTAATGTAAATATCTGATAGGTGATTCCTATGAAAGTGTCATTCAACACCCAAGGGGTGAAGACCCACAGGTTGAGAACTACTGCTGTCAATGGGCAAGCTTGACTGTCTGACCCAAAGTGGAAACATTACATAAACATCAAAGCCTTTACTAGTAACATTGTATTCACTGTCTAGTGTAGATATTCCCCCTTCCAAAAAAGGGAACGTAAAATAAAACTTGTTAATATTTTATGTGGCTTGTCTGGAAACTTCCATAAGTTCATATATATTTTTTTCTTGTTATCCTTTTTTTTTTAAAGAAAATTTGCAAGTTCAGAATTTGTAAGAGTTGGTGGAGTGGGAGGTGGAAAGGTGGCTCGGTTGGTAGAGCGTGGACCAGGCATGCTTGCAGACCCCCCGTTCAGTCCTCAGCTCTGCACAGACCAGTGGCACAGATCTGTGATCTCAGCATCAGGGAAGGATCAGGAGTTCAAGGTCAGCCACAGCTACAAAATAGCAAATTCCACATCAGCCTTGGGTACTGGAGGCCCTGACTCAAAAAAATAAACAAAAGAAGTCATTGTAATGTTAATCTTATTGAACCAAATTCAAAGAAAATGTATCTTTAGAGAACATCTAAAGTCTACCGGAAAAGGGAAGCATCCAAATTTGTGGAATTTCCCCTAAACTAAGACAATTAATAATTCCTTTATTTGAAGTTGGGTGTGTGTGTGACACTTGGCAGGCTAAGTACAGGGGGTTGTAGGTTTGAGGCCACTGAAGATTATTATCAATACCTTCTCCGAATCAATAATCATATACCCCAACCCCTAAATTTCCTATTTCAAAAATCAACTAAATAATTTCTTGACCCTAAGCAATACCCATTGAATAATTGCCATGCCTCCTTCTTCTAGTGCAAATAAACCTTCTACATGCAACTTACATTCTTGTCACTCAACCCTTACGGTCCTTCAAATTCCCTATTACTTGAACTTGTTTGACATAATATGCCTGAAAATCCATTTTCCTCTCTGTGCATCTGGAAAGTTCCATTCTTCCTTCAGTATTCAGCTGAATGTCCTGCAGGACACAGCCCCTCTCCTGTCCATGAGGCTGCCCTGTGAAGATTAGCTGTGCTTCCTATTCCAGCCCCAAGCAACTAGACCTGAAGTCTCACCATGCTCTGGGAATGTCTCTTTGCTGTTGAGCCAGCCATGTGTTCATCTGCTTCCCACACCACTCTCTTCCTTTACAATGACCTCTCTTTCCCTATCTCTCCACTAATGGGAAAGTAATTGCTGACATGATGAACTTGAGAGATACTGATTACTCCATAGTTCATTAATCCCAGCCTGCTCTGGTCACCCACAGTGGGTCTTGGATCTAAGTCAGGCCATCTTTTTACTCTGCTCCTCTTCGGTTACTGTTGGTAAAGTAGGATGACATGTAGCCATGTGTGTAGAGTTGTGGCAGTCACTCTCTGCCTGCCCTGCCATCTTTCTCTCCCTCTGTAATTACTCATGCCTGCTGGGCCAAGCTAATGGGTTGTGTTGTGCAAATTATGCTTATCTTTGAGGGAAGGAAAATAGCAGAGGCCTACCTGGGTTCCCAGACCAGCGGTAGTCTGGTGGTCTGGCTGCTTATTAGAAAAGCCCTAATTTACATCAGTGGCAGGGAAGTTACAGAGCTTGTCCATCAGGGCAGTGGACCTGTGTTCTCTGCTTAGGTTGGTTTCCTTAAATACTAGAATTCAGAATTTTGGAGCTAGCAACTCATCAAGTCCCCATTGCTATCTCTGACATACATCTTAGTGGAATATTGGAACCCAGTGAGTTTCAGCCCCGGCTGTGTGCTAGAGTCACCTTCCCCCCGGAAGTTCAGATGACTTTATAAAAATGTGTGGGTGTTTGTCAGACTTTGCAAAGGAGTGGTTAGCAAATTCCCATTCTGCCCGAGGACATGAGCTCTGCAACAGAGCAGGCAAAAATAGCCTCAGGAACTAGTGGGCTTAAGCAGAGTTCAGAGTGACCTTGAGTTAATCCACATCCGTGCATTTGTCTGAGAGAGGAGGACATCCAAGGCTCTGCTTTGGATATGCTGGGCATCATGGACGTCTTTGAAATGATTGTGAAGTTCCAAACACCTCCCCAGAAGAGCTAATTGTTGTCCAAACTTACATATTGCATTAGGCTTCTGGGGGCATTGGAATCCCTGAGACCTTGGTATGGGGTCCTCTGCAACTCTCAGGTCCATCGTCCTGAGCTCTCTACTCTGTGACAGAGGAGCTCTTAGGTGGCCAGACTTCACTTCTTTTCTTGCTCTTGTTCAAAACACATGAGTTGTACCTTTAAACCACAATGCAGACAAGGTGCTCATGTGGTAAGAGCCCACAGCATCTGGTAACATCTCAGGGCATCCAGGAATCTCTTGCTACTCAGATTATTTACTGCGACCTGCTAGGCAGTAGGCTCTGGGATAAAGTGATGACCAAAACAAGTCTAATTCCCACCTGTGTGCTTTACACATCCTGATGGGACTTGTCTCTCACCTCACGTGTATAATGAGTTCATTGAGTAGAATTCTCCTGTTTTACTTAAAGGGCTCTCTTTATCTCTGCCTCTATTTCCCTGTTTCTGTATCTCTTGATGGCTGCAAGTGTAAGTTAGATCCATGTGTGTTCCTGTGCATGTGTATGTACACATATGGGCCAGTGCACTTGGTCATGCATGCACACATTGGAGGCCAGAGACTGAAGTGAGATTTTTTTATCTACCATTCTACATAATTTTTTGATTTTGTTATTTTATACAGGGTCTAAAATACAAGCCTTGGCTGGCCCGGAACTCATTATGTAGAGCAGGCTGCCAGGATGGCTCCAAATTCAGAGATCTGGCTGCCCCTGCCTCCTAAGTTGCTGGGATTAAAGGCATAAACCACCATGCAGAACTTGCTTTTTTTTTTCTTTTAAATTTAGTCTTTCACTGAACCTGGAGCATACTGCTTTGGCTGGAATGGCCAGCCTGTGAGTTCCTGGACTCTACTTGTCTCTGTGGGCCCAGTACTATAATTATAGACACACCTCTACACCTTGTCGTTACATGGGTGCTGGGAATCTGAACCCAGGTCCTCATGCTTGCCCTCGTAAGCATTTTACCCTCTGAGCCTATCTCTCTAGCTCCATAGTTGACTTAAAAAATGAATCAGTCTTTTTCTTTTGACTCTTGGAAAAATCTCTGCTCTTTGCCTATTCTCGGAGAGGGTACTTCCTTCTCCTCCTCTGCCTCTTTCCCTCTCCCAACAACAAGGGGGTCCAACAAGCTACGGACATGTCCTTCTAGTGTCTGTATCCTCTCTTCCACACCAGGCCTTTCCTATCTGTGACTCGATGTTCCCTGCCCAAATGTCCCCAGGATTTTTGCAGCATGGACACAGGCCACACCATTAGTTGGCATATCCCTGGCCCCACATGACCAAAGGACAGCTGTGTTCTGGGGACATATAGGCACTGGCTCTTATGGGCTTGGCTGTCATATGCATGTGATTGTGTGAGGTTCCCTGCAGAGAGGTGGAGTGGGAAGAGAAGTGGCATGGTCAGTGTACTGGGGACTGAAACTACCTCTCTCTGGGTGGTCATTTTCCTGCACTGAAATGGAGAACTCTAAATTTAAATCTGGCTTTCCAGGGCATTACACTTTTATAATCATAGAAGCACAGTTGTCAGAACAGGTGAATACAACGTATTTTTAGATTACAGTTTCTAAGCCTGATTTGTCACATTTAAGAGTTTATATAAATGGTACTTGGGTCTCTGTACCCTTATTCCAGGTCCCACAACTGCTAAGGCTATTCTTAGGAAGTGCATGTACAGTGTGAAGCTACCTAGGTTGCCTGGGTTTCTGGTACCTTCCTTCACCAGGGTCTTATGATAATGATAGTGACAAGGACAGTAGCTTTGAAACTTGCGCGCGCGAGCGTGCGCGTGCATGTGCATGTGTGTGTGTGTATGTGTGTGTGTGTGTGTGTCACACACACATACCTGTGTGCTTGCATTGGAGCCAAAGTAGAATATTAAGCCTTCTGGTCTACCACTCTCCACACTATTCCCTTGAGACAGGATCTTCTACTGAACCCAAATTGAGGCTGGCATCAGCAAGCCCCTGAGAACCTCCTGTCTTCCCCATGCAAGGACCTTGAGCTACAGGCATGTGTGACCATGCTCTTCTTTTTATGTGCATTCTGGGGCTCCGAATTCAGGTCTCCATGCTTGTACAGCAAGTGATAATACACACAGAGCCATCTCCCCAGATCCCAAATAGAACTCTTACTGATACATGATGTGGATATATAAAATTATATACACATATACATAAAAGTACCCAAACACAGTTACATCCATGTACTAACTGATCGGAGTGTGGCACAGAATATAAACATCTCCTCAGTCCCTTTCCAACAATTGCCTTCTCTACCCTTCCCAAAGGTAACCAATATTCTATCTTCTTCATTGAACTTCATTGAATTCCTAGTTCTGAAGCTAGGAGTCCAGTGTCAAGGTTCTGGCATCTGGTGAGATTCTTCCAGCTTCATTGTAACTTGATGGATGGATACTTACACACATTGAGAGAGGGAGAAGGAAGGAAGAAAAGAAAGATAAGGATACTAAACTTGCCTTTATTTAAGAGATTTTATTGTGTTAATTGTGTATGAGAGAGAGCTTGAGTATTTGTATACATGAGTGCAGTGCCTATGGGGAATAGAAGAGGGAAACAGACTGTCTGGAAGTGGAATTAGAGGAGGCTATGAGCCTCCCAACATGGGTGCTGAGAACTGAACTCAGGTCCTCTTCAAGAGCAGGATGTGTCTTTTAACAGTTATCCCATCTTCCCAGCCCCGGAACTTACCTTTACAACAACTTACTCTCTTCATATGTAATTCCTGTGATAACCCATTTACCCCATTCACAAGCTCTTGTGATTTAATCAGCCCCTAAAAGTTCTACCTCTTAGTAGCCTTCTGGAAACTGACTTACAACATGAGATCTGAAGGAAATATTCAAAACATAGAAGATAATTGGGTAATTGAGTTTGGGCTTCTTGTTTTCCAACATAAACATTTAAAGCTCCCCACTTTCCTTTTTAAGCTCCCTTTCCCTGTAGTCCACAAGTTAGGTATCTCTGTTTTCATAAAATTTTCCATTCTGAAAATCTTCAGTTTTATTTTTGGTTATTTGGAAGTATATTGCTTAATTTCCAAATGCTTAGAGATGTCCCACTTGACCATTGTTATTTATTTCTAGCTTAATTCCTCTGTGGCAGAGAGCACACTTCTTTATGTCCATCCTTTGAAACTTGTTGAGACTGCACTCGGGAAGGGTTTTCACTGCGGCTGTTGGGTCTGATGTTCTTCTATATATATCAACTAGGCCACTTTATAATCATGCTGACTTTTCTATCCTTGTTCTATCAGTGACTGAGAAAGTAATGTTAAAATCCCCATCCATGCTTACGGATTTGTCTGTTCTTTTAAATTTCACTGCTTTTGACACTTTGAGGTGTTTGTCAGTAGTTCATACAAACTTACATATTTGTAATTTATTGTGGATCAACCTTTTATCTGAAATACTTCCTTTTATTGCTGTTAATTCTTGCACCCTTAAATCTGCTGTTAATAATACTTATGCCAGATTTTCTGTATGTGTGTCCTTGGTTTATGTGTATCTTTGTGTATGCATTTGCCTGTGAAAGTCAGAGATTGACACTGAGTGTCTTCCTTAGTAATGTCCAGTTCACAAAACCATAAGACAAGCCAGCAAGACTCCAACTCAATGCAAAAGCAAAAGGGTCTTTAATTGGGGTGCAAGCCATGGCAAATTCCATCACATGCTCTCCATGCAAGGAGTCTGGGAGTGGCCCTGAACCTGGAAAGTTTGAAGCTCTTAAGGGCAAGGCAAGGGAGGGGACTGGGCAGTTAGGGAGGTGTTCATAACATACAGAATCACATTTGGCTTTGTAAGATGAGCTCAGAGAGTCCTCTGGTAACCTTGTCCTCAGGAGGCAAGGGAAACTCCAGGTTAACAAATAAGTCCTTTTGAGAGCCCTTCATTATCTGTCCAGATGGTCACTCAAGGCCTCTGAAGGAGGGAAAGCTAGTTTCTCAGGCTTTCTTTGTGATTTTACTTTTATGAGCTTGTTACAGCAGAGGGGGGTGGGTAAGAACTTGGACAGGCCAGGATGGGAGACTGGGGTTTTTGTTCTTTCACCTTCAATATTCTCCACTTTATTTTGGGAGAGGGGAGACAAGATCTCTCATTGAACTTGGAGCTCCTCAATTCAGGTGAGCTGGATGGTCAATGAACTCAGGGACCTGCAAGTATGGAAATATCCTTATGTAATAGTTCTATGCACAACGATTGTGTAAAATGCAGATTTTAAAATTATATTGTTCTTTTAGTGGAGATAATCATTTTAAGAGAATTGCATCAGACTCAAAGATAAAAAAAATCACATTTCATCTGCTTTGTCGATTCCATTTATATAGACACATAAACTTGTGTGTATAAGGGACATGGAAGAAGTTTGAATGTCTAGGGAAATGATTGTGACCAGGAAGAAGGAGAAAAGGGTGAGTCCGGGTGGACTTAGTTAAAGTACATGATATGCTTGCATTCAATGTCCTTGGAAAAAGCTGGCCAATGGGGCGCACGCCTTTACTCCCAGCACTCAGGAGGCAGAGGCGGCAGGATCTCTGTGAGCTTGAGGCTGGAGATGGGGCAGGGGTCTAGAGAGTGATTTCCAGGAAGAAAGAGAAAAGAAGGAAGGAAGGAAGGAAGGAAGGAAGGAAGGAAGGAAGGAAGGAAGGAAGAAAGAAAGAGAGAAAGAAAGAAAGAAAGTTAGTTAGATGTCCTTTGAAAAACCTTCATTATGGCTGAATGATGCTGGGACACACCTTTAATCCCATCACTCAGGAGGCAGAGGTAAGTGGATCTCTGTGAGTTTGAAGCCAGTTTGTTCTATAGAGCAAGTTCCAGGACTCCCAGGGCTACACTGAGAAACCCCAACCAAAAAACAAAAACAAAAAAAGAAACTAAAAACCTAAAGCACAAACAAAATCATTATATACAATGATTATATGCCATAAAGGTTTAAAATATATTATTGTTAGCCGGGCGTGGTGGCCCACAACTTTAATCCCAGCACTTGGGAGGCAGAGGCAGGCAGATCACTGTGAGTTTGAGACCAGCCTGGTCTACAAAGCAAGTCCAGGACAGCCAGAGCTGTTACACAGAGAAACCCTGTCTTGAAAAACCAAATATATATATAATTATATATACACAATTGTCTTGAATGCTCAATAAACCCGTGCATTTATGTTTTCCATTGTTCCTTCCTATGTCTCCAAATTGTATCCCTTGCCTTCTGGTTAAGGAGCTGTATATATTTACTTATGAATTTATTTTTAACAAGAATGCTCTAATGATCATGAATTCTTCACTTTTGTCTGTAGATATTTTCATTCTAAAAGTACTTGACAAGGGGTGTAGCTATTGTCTTTCCTTCATCTTCCCTTCCAGAGTGTAGCTTTTTGTCAGTCTCAGTTTTAGAAGTCGTCTGCCCAATTACTGCTGCTTCTTTATGTTCTTTATTCTCTGGTTGTCTTTAAGAGGATAGTTTGGTCTTAGGCTTTGAGTAACCCTTGCCATGACTGCCTGAGAGATCTCCTTTCTAGTCACTCCCCTTGGGTTCACGAAGCTTGAGCTAGTGGTACAAAGTCTTCAATCAGTTTGGGGGAAATCCAACCACTCTGTCTCCACGCATTGTTTTTCTTCTTTATCTGTTCTGGGCTCCAAGCATTTATTTGTTCAGTCTTTCTCCCTTTCCCACATTTCTCCTTTCTTCATTTTTCTTTTTCTTATGTCTTCAAGCTCCAGTCTAGATGGGTTCTCCTGACAAATTCTTCAACTCATTAACTTTCAGCTCGTTTGAACCTGATAATAACTCTAAGTATTGAAACTAAGACGAATTCTAGCTGTTTTAAGTTCTAGAATCTTCACTTACTGATTTAAAATTTTATGTATTTGTTTGTATGTGAGTGAGTGTGTTTATGGTATATGTACATGTGTATGCATGTGTGTGTGTCGTGAATGTACATATATGTGTGCACATGTGTGTATATGTGTGAGTGTGTGTGGCGTAGTACATGTATGTATGTGTGTATGTATGCACGTGTGCAGGTGTGTATGTCCATGAATGTGGAGGGTGTTGGGTGTCCTTCTCTATTATTCTCTGCCTTATCCATTGACAAAAAGTTTCTACTGAACCTGGAGCTAGACTAGCAGGTAGTGAGCCCAAGAAATCCCCTGTCTCTGTTCTCTACAGTGCTGGGTTCACATATATGAAGCTATGCCTAGCTGTTTACATGGGTGCTGGGGATTCGAACTCAAGTCTCCATGCTTGCATGGCAAATACTGTTGTCCACTGAGCCTTTTCTGCAGCCCTACTTGTTGATTTTTAATAGTTTCTTCTTCTAAGCTAAAGAGTTGTCATGTGTCATGAACACATTTATGACAGTTATTTTAAGTCTGCATTAACCCCAATATCTTAATTACCTGTTAGTTTCTTCATATTGTCTGGGCTTCCTTTTCTATAGGTTTTTGGACAGTTCATCTTGCCTCCAGGTGAATCTGGCAACTGTAGACAGACTGTCAGCTGTATGTAAACCTCCAGAGGTTAAGTAACTAAGCAAAGGCAAGCTAGCTAACTTGTTAAATCAGTGATAGACTGGACTGAAATCCAGGCTCAAGTCTTTATGAAGACAAACGGTCTCTTAGCTAAGGCGTATTTCTGAACTTTATTTTTGAGATGGGGTCTCACAATGCAGCCCAGACTAGTTCAGGGGCAAACACCGTGGCTCCTTTCCTTGGGCAGGCCCTTATTCCTCTATCTGATTCCTGTAGCCTCATAAGTGTACTGGAAGTAATCTTCAGGTTGTTCTACTTGACCATTCTTTCATCAGTTCTCTGGGGCCCCAGAGGATGGTTGTCTGCCAGGGCATGCTGGGGATGAAGGGCAGTTAAGCTCCCCAGCCCTTGCTTCCCTTCTTTCTGAGATCTTGGGCCTTTAAGTCTTCACAGCCTCTGTAGTTCTCTGAAGTATTATTTCATGTAGCTTTTCTAGATGTCCTTAACAGGAGAGATGCTTTGAAACTAGCTAGCTATTACACAAATACTGAAGGACTAACATCCACAAAGGGCTTAAATATGTTGAGCACTTGTGTAATCTACATATAACTACTCATTTATAAAGTATAATAATCCTAAAGTCTACATTCTCATATTTTCTATCCTTTATGGGGAAGAAAAATGGTGACTTGAGGGGCAAGTGGTTTTTTCAAGATTATACAGCATACACAGTATTCGAGAATTTAAAGCAAGAAAACCGAATTTAATGCTTTTTTACTTCTCTGGGGTTCTTTATGCATTTGGGACCCATGAGGTGTAGCTTCAACTTTATATTAAATAAACACACATTTTACTTGAGTGATTTTCCATTACTTCCAGTTAAGTAATTTCCAATCAAGGTCCTTATATAAGTTACCCTCTCCCACCAAACATATCATTATTGATATCCCCTCCTCACTGATTCTTATTATCCCAGAGCTTCTCATTTCTTATTTTCTTCACCATCTCATTTCACCACTCTTGTTTTTACAAGAAAACTCATGGGATGGTGTCCTCCTACGCATCGTGCCAACAAACCCCTGCATGACAAGGACTGGAAGTAGGAAGGTTAAAGTAGGCAGCAGCGTAGAAGAGCAAAGTCCTCCACCAAGGTTAAAATTCCACCAAGCTTGCCTTCCAGAGCCCCAGAGCACAGCATGAGCAGGAGGTAATTGAGCCAGCTGCTGAGAGGCATCAGCCCTGTCCCCCCAACTCATTAACCTGCCCCCCTCAGCTCTGAAAAGGACCCAAGGCTTCCATTTTAGCAGCATGAGGAAGCACACCACTTTCACAGATCATTCCATAAAATCCCCTCCTGGATCCCTGCTCTTAAAAAACAGCTAGAATACTCACGAGAAAATTCCCTGCAGATCCCCGTTGCTCTTTATTTGGCAAATCTTTGCTTTATGAAGTTTAGCCAGCTGCTTATTCTTCCGGTATTAGTGAGACATGATTCTGATGGTGGGTTTTGGGAGTCCATCTGGGTTTACATCAAGAAGTAGATAAGAAGAAGGTCAAAGGAGGATGTATACTTTGGAGCTGTTGAACCTGGTGGAAGCATATCCTCTTGTGGGATTAGACATTTGCCTTCTCCAATGGCTATGCTGGTCTCTGCCACTCAGAGAGAACCCCCTGTCTCTTTGTAGAAAGAGAGTAGAGATGACCAAGGACTCATCAAGGACGCCAAAAGTAACTTGAGCTCTGTATCAAAGATTTCGAACTTTCTCAACCACTTGACTGGGACATGAGTGGAAGAGAACTTCCTTTAGATACTGTAATGCCCAGCTCACAAAACCATAAGCCAAGCCAGCAAGACTCCACTCGATGCAAAAGCAAAAGGGTCTTTAATTGGGGTTTGAGCCATGGCAAGTTCCATCACATGCTCTCCATGCAGGGAGTCTGGGAGTGACCCTGAACCTGGAAAGTTTGAGGGTCTTAAGGGCAAGGCAAGGGAGGGGACTGGGCAGTTAGGGGGGTGTTCATAACATACAGAATCACATTTGGCCTTGTGAGATGATCTCAGAGAGTCCTCTGGTAGGTAACCTTTTCCTCAGGAGGCAAGGGAAACTCCCAGTTAACAAATAAGTCCTTTTGAGAGCCCTTCATTATCTATGGCTCTGTCCAGATGGTCACTCAAGGCCTCTGAGGGAGGGAAAGCTAGGTTCTCAGGCTTTCTTTGTGATTTTACTTTTATGAGCTTGTTACAGCAGAGGGGGTGGGTAAGAACTTAGGCCAGGATGAGAGACTGGGGTTTTTGTTCTTTCAATACAACATGACTTAAATAAATAAGCAACATGAAAGCATGTATTTTTATCCAAATTCTATAGAAAATGTGATTATAAAGGTTACATAAGTTGCCCAGTTACTCTGTAAATAGGTAAGCCAAGACTGTAACATTAAGTCTGTCTTCTTCTTTTTAAAATTCTACCCCACCTCCCAGCTTCTGCTCACTGTCACACCAATATGGTAATAACTATTGTATAGCAAGGCCATACCTGTACTACGAGATAAAATTATTTTCTCACAAAAGTGCAAAAAACACCCCAACACATTATCAAACTACTAGATATTATTTAACAAGACACTGGATGGAATCTCCCAGCTCTTTGCATGGATAACTAAGGCTATGAAACAATGTTATTGATACCCAAACATCTAAAGAAAGCTAGCATCAGATATCTACCCAGGACTTCTTAACAGAAAACAGGCATACTCTAAAATAGGGAGAGGAGTTGTGGTAATCTGCCTGCTGTATTGAGTAGTAGACATTCCTCTCCCCTACACCACAGAGCTGGGTGCTTCCCTGTCTTAACATGACTGCCAATCTTTTAGTCACAAGACCCACTTTTATTCTTAAAAATTATAGATATCTTCAAAAAGATTTTTTTAGTTAGGTGACATATGTATGTATATGTCAGACATATACATATGTATATGCATATATAGATATATTCACAGTATTATAAAGTAAAATTAGAGGAGTCAGTAAGATGGCTTAGGAGGCATAGAAACTTGCTGCCAAGTTGACTGTCTAAATCTTATCCCCAGATTCCACACAATAGAAGAAAAAAACTGGCAACACAAGTTGTCTCTTGTCTTCCTTATCTCCTTATATGTGCTGTGGCACAAACACACACAGACACAAAATGTTTAAAAAAAGAAACTTAGAACTTTAAAATACTAACATATTTAAAAGAAACAGAAATAAACTCATTTTCTGCTGACCTAAGATATATACATTTTCAAAACTGAAAAAAACTGATTTTTACTAGACAATGGGTAGTTCAGTAGACAATAGCTGTATTCTCACACCTGTCTCTGTTTCCAAGCTATTACTTTGTGTCTTTTTGAGTAAAAGCAGAAATATCTGACTCATGCTGGAAAGGGAGAGTCTTTTTGTGGGTTTTTTTCCCCAGGCTATGGAAATCCTTCTTTGATATTGCAGGAAAACTTGACAAACATGATAGCAAAAAATAAGATTATTAATGATGTGGAATCCGAGTGTGTCATTTGCCTTTATTCTTTGTTGCATTAAAATCCTCTGGATTCGTTCTTGTGAAGAATAAATCTTTTACGCGTTTTATTTTTCCTTTTTTTTTTGTAACATCATACATTGATTTGTCTTTTGGAATTATCAGTTCACTTGGCCGTTTTGATCTTCTGAATCGACACATTTCATCATTCTAGCCCCAAATGACACTCATTGCCAGCACCCATAGCATCATTAGAAAAGCGTTTAATATGTGAAGCTCCAGGATCATAACTTCAGATGCAAATTTTATACCATTCTAGTTTCTGCTTGAAAGCTAATTTTATTGTTGGCAACGAAACTATCATGGCTTCCCTTGTCCCTTGGAAGTGGCAGGTCCCCTTATGCATTGTCAAGAAAACAGGTGGCATATACCCCAGTGAAGGTAGCAGTGTTTTGTGTGCCCACTGGTCCTGCAAGTAGGAATGCTTCTCTGTGTTGCGCAAACAGCGGCTCACTCAGCTTACAGCCTCAGATGGAGACTTGTTCTTTTCTTTTCTTGCTTTTTTTTAAAGATTTATTTATTTATTTTATGTATGGGTGCTTTTTCTGCATGAACATCTGCAACCAGAAGAGGGCATCAGATCATATTGTGGATGGTTGGGAGCCACCATGTGGTTGCTGGGAATTGAACTCAGGACCTCTAGAAGAACAGCCAGTGCTCTTAACCTCTGAGCCATCTCTCCAGCCTGACTTGTTCTTTTCTTAAGATAGGCATCTTGGGTATGCTGTGAGCGTGCTGTACATATAGTGCCCATCCCAACACAAATACTACTGTAAAAATATCTCTGGAATTGGGACTCACTAAATTTAAATTTTTTCCACTTCTTTAAGATTTCCTTCAGTGAAATTAAAAATGCTCATTTCTCCTGGTGAGTGTACAGTGCTAAAAAATTCAGTCTTCTAGGACCTGATGGTATCTACAGTTCTGGTTCAATGCTTCCAGCATTGTCACCCATCCTGTAACTACAAAGTCAACACAACAGAGAAGGCAACCTTGTGAACTCCTGAAGGAATTAGAGACACCTCCCCTCCTCTTCAGGAGTTCATGGTCCCTAATCTAAAAACTGCCTTCCTAACAAACTGAGAGTTAAGACTCCATCTCCCCAACACCACCCCCAAATTACTCAAAGCAGTGTTTGCAACAATGTAACACTAGTTTCCTCTCTGGTGGAATTGCAGAGCCTACAGGCAAAGCCTGGGCTGCCTCCGATTCTCAGATGAATCCTGGGGTACCAGGGAATGTGGAGAGACCACAGCATAGGATTGTAAATTTGGATACTGAACATCCCTGGCTGAGGAGGAGAAAAGAGTGCCTTCAGTGGTCTGTCTGCTTAGACGGTGTGTCTTAGTTGCCTGTCCATAACTTGGTGTAGCTAGTGGAAGCTATGATTTGGGAGCATGTACTAAGGGACTTTCCAGAGTACTCCATAATACTAGTGAGAGGAAGAACTGTGAAGTGTGTGTGTGTGTGTGTGTGTGTGTGTGTGTGTGTGTGTACTGCTGTAACAGAATGACCATGGACTGGGTAGCTTGTAAAAAAAACATGTATTTCTTACCTCCCTGGAGGCTGAAAAGTACAAGGTAAGCATGTATAGGTTCAGAGTCTGGTGAAAGTCAGCTTCCCAGTTTGCAGGTGGCCATCTTGTCACTCAGACTTCAAATAGTAGAAAGGGCAAAGCTGTTGTAAGGCTGTAAATACCATCTCCCTAGGAAGGCCTTCTCCCTAGGAAAGCCTTCTCCTCAGTTCATGAGACCTTGACCTCATGACTCCTGGAGACATTCCACAGAACTCGGTCCTTGGGACTATCTAAACTTGCATAGCTGACTGGTTTGCTTCCACTCACCTTTGATCCCTTATCCTCACTCCCCAATCCCCACCTGTCATCACTTAACATCCCCTTTGTTCCCTTATACCCCCCTAGCGGGCTAAAAAAAGTTACTCCTTTATGCACCCACCTGTTTGCAGCTTGTGTGCTTAAAAACGGCCTGAAAACTGCTTTTGGTCCGTTCACTCCTCTCCGGAGGCAGTTGAACCCCAGCATATCGGCTTAAATAAACCTCTTGTATATTGCAACAAATTTGGGACTCTGGTGGTCTCTGGGCGTTGGGACCTCGGGGAACCCCCTAGGGTTCAACACTGTCTTCTTGGGCCTCTTTTATATAAGAACACTAATTCCGTTCATGAATACCTACCAAAGGCTCTCCCTCCCAATACTGACACATTGGGGTTAAGGGTTTGTTTTAATTAGGGTCTTATTGTGAAGAGATGCCATGACCATGACAACTCTTATAAGGAAACATTTAATTGGGGCTAGCTTACATAGGTTTAGTCCACTATCATCATGGTGGGAAGCATGACATCGCATAGGCAGACATGGTGCTGGGGAGATAGCCAAGAGTTCTACATCCTGATTGGCAGACAGCAGGAGAAGAGAGTGACCGGGTCTGGCTTGAGCTTCTGAAACCCAAAGCCCATCCCAGTGACATACCTCCTCCAACAAGGCCACATCTCCAAAATGCCACTCTCTATGAGTCTATGGGGGCCATTTTAATTCAAATCACCACAGGTTCTCTTATGAATTTGGGGCGAGAAAGACACAAATGTTGTCATCACCTCTCCCTGATTCTGCATCCCCAGAAAAGGGATCAGAAGGCACCATGACTAGTGCATTCCCTCCTCTCTTGTTCCCTCTACAGCATCCAGGCACCAGAAAGGAAAAACGCAGGCTTGGCATACATTTGTTTGAGTTGGGGCAAGAAGAAAGTTGACAATGGATATTCATAACCACAGTTCTAAACTAGACTAAATTAGATCTCACCTGTCTTCCATATCAAGGAAATTACTGAATCTAGTGGGAAATTGTGATGGAGTTGGAGAGAAAGATTTGACTCTGTGTGACCGAGGCAGCAAATATGTCGCGTCGACCTCGACCAGCAAGAACGACGCAACTCGCAAAAGCTCTTCTCAAGCAGTTTATTCAGGTCCCTTGAAAACAGTCTTCCGAATGCCCGGGCAGACCCAACCCACAGGCTAAATACTATATGAACAGCCAATCAAGTAAAGCCACGTGGTGCTATCTTAGAGGCCCATGAATGCGGAAGCAAGCCAGATCAGCGGTCTTAGCCAAATATGGACTTGTTTACCACCGAGAGCACTCACCATCGGGCTGGTGGAAGGCGGAAACCAGCGCCATCTTTAGGGCACAGCACGTCACAGCTCTCTACAGTTCCTCCTTTTTTGTTTTTAAAAATGTAGGTAGAAGTCCCTGGAAAAGCTTCGTAATCCCCATATCTGGGGATCTCACGGCGGACCTGAGCCTGTAGGAGGGCGGTGCTCAAACTCTTACCCGTCTCTGGGTCAACCTCCCCACTCGGGGCTGCCCTGTCTTAGGTGGCCGAGACTTACCCGTCAGCTCCGTCATTGACTTGCCAGACCCTAATATCCGTGGAACGAATACCTCAGTGGGCAGGGACTATGCTCAGTGAAGATTTAAGGCTTCATGGCAGCGAGCCATGTCTGAGGGGACTGGCTCTCCTCAATGGTGACAAGGGCCTGTATAATCATGGCTGCATTACGCTTCTGTGTGGCTCTCATCTTGTAGATGCACCATAGGCAAACCAGAGAGGCTAGTATCATCAGTATCGCCAAAGAGCCTACGCCCGCCCACTCCTTCAGATGATCCATAGCCGTCTGTATCCAGGAAGTCAAGCCAGTAACCAGGCTCAGATCCACCCGAGTGGAGTTGATGTGGACGATTGTCACTCTCAGCTCTCTCATCTTATTTTCAAATTCAGCCGACCAATCCTGTAAAAGGAACTCTGACAATTGTCTAGACAGATTAGCAGCCTTTGTTAAATTTTGATACCGCACTGAAGTAACACACAAACCCTGCATTTTCCACTCACACCCCAACTGTGCTAGTTGCCAAAGAGAATCAATCTGTTCTTGTATTAAATCTATACGTTGATTAACTATCATAAGGCCTCCTTTGAGATGAGAATTCATAGAGGTCTGAGTATCCAATGCCTGTGCTACATTGGCTGAGATGTTATTCAGGGCATTGGCAGTCTGTATAGAACTAGACAAGGCAATAGCTGAGGCAGTAGCTCCCACAGCAGCAACAGTGATGGCAGTAACAATAGCTGCAGTGATGCCAAAATCTCTTTTAAGCCTGAATAGCATCATGATATTAGGGGCCTCTACAGGAACTGGTACATATTGAGGCATTCTAGTTACCACAGCCACAGGAAAGGCTGTGGCATTCCAGCACAGGGCATAAAAGCATGTGTCCGGAGTGCATACTAACTTTTCTTCACCCAAGGATGCACTCCCATTACTTACAATCCACAGAAAAGGAGGCCAGAGACACACTGGTGAGGCTGAAAAGGTCTTATTGCGGTAAGAATGAAACGAAGAATTCCAAGTACCAGAGCCACTACCGCTAGAAAAATCCAATTTGGTAGTGGACCCTAGGGAAAAATTACCTCTTTGATAAATTCCTCCCCCAAGCATAATGACAGGTCCCAAGTCCATGCAACTTCCATTTACCCCACACAAAAGCCACAAATCAAAAGGATTGGTGGCAGTCTGCTGAGGATCCCTAGTAGATATATCAAGCATTCCTGTACAAGACTTATTCACTACATTACTAATCATGGGGCTAAAGGAAAAATAATCTTGTTGAACCCAAACTGCTCTGCGCTCCTGACATCCAGTCCAGGGAAAAGGTCCTTCCTCTCCTGTGGATCCTCTACAAAAAGGTGCCCAGCGTGGCTGTCTGGGGGGGTCCCGGTCAGAGACTCGTGTGGGCCACCATCCTTCAAGGCGAGAACCATTGCCTGAAAACAAACCACCACTCCTACCTCCAAATCTCAGTTGTGGTAAAAAATCTGCTGACTGCTAAGACAATTTAATGCATTTTGTATCATCTGACCTATTGAAGCTCATTAAAAAGCACAAACTACCCTTCAAGCTGACATTTCTATTACCCTCTATAGGGCTTCTCTGATCATCAAAGGGAAGGTAGGGTAAGCCTAAGCTTCTATTACTGCTAAATAAGCGTGGAAACACAGTTGCATCATGTCTGACCGGCATCGGCTTTGGGAATATCGACAGGATCCCCCATCTCGGCTCGGTCATTCCTGACATACTCACTGCTACTATCACCAGAATCCTTAGGAGGGTCTTCATGACGAATCTTCCTCACAAGGCGTTCAGGCACCCACACTGGATCTTGTTGATCCTGAGGAAAAACACAAACAGACCCTCTCGCCCATGTTAGCACGGGGTCAGGCCCCCGCCAAGAGCCTGTCAGAATGTCCTTCCATTTTACCATGCTTTTAGGTGAACCATGGGAATCTTGATGTCTGTCCGCTGCTGAGTGGCCTTGAGCATCCAAATTGAAAAAATTTACAGTAAATAAGGCTAAAGATATTCTCTCCTTGGGGGTACGGCCTTGGCCTATTCCCCCTTTTTGTTTTTGTAAGCATTCTTTCAAGGTGCGATGAGCACGTTTCACAATTCCTTGTCCTTGAGGATTGTATGGTAATCCGTGATTAAGCTGTACCTCCATCTGATTACAGAAGGAGACAAAGGACTGTGCCATATAAGCTGGTCCATTATCCGTTTTCAGCTGCTGTGGTTTTCCCCATGCAGCCCAGGCTTCTAAGCAATGTCCTATGACATTGCGAGCCTTTTCTCCACTCATAGGTGTAGCATGTATGATACCTGAGCAGGTATCCACAGATACATGAATATATTTTAAGGTTCCAAACTCTGAAATGTGGGTAACATCCATTTGCCAGATTTTGAGTGGCATCAACCCTCTAGGGTTCACTCCCACACTGGGAGGATGATGGTGAATCACACACTGAGGACAGTCCAAAACCACTTGTCTAGCATCTGCTCTAGACAAACGGAATTTCTGCTGTAGAGTTCTTGCATTTACATGAAATAATTGGTGAAATTGTCTGGCTTGGTCCAGGAATGAGTTCCAAAAAATGCATTCCATCCTAGTCCATTGATCAACTTTATCATTACCCTCACTTAATGGTCCATGTAATCCTGTATGTGCTCTGATATGTTGAATATAAAAACACCTTTTTCTTTGCCAGATTAAAACTTGTAACTCTTGTAATAAGGCACATACAGTACTACTATTCTTAATAGGACCTGCTAATTCTAATACTTTCACTACATTGACCAAATAGACTGAATCTGAGATCAAATTGAATGCAAATTGACATCTTTTAAACACCTCAATTACTATTTTCAACTCTACTATTTGGGGGGAGCCCGGTTGAAATTGGCATAGCACAGGCTCCTGTCTTTCTATCAAATAGGCTCCGCAGCCTGTCTTTGAGCCATCAGTAAACACATTTGGTGACCCTTGAAGTGGTACTGCTGAAATAACCTTAGGGAATATTACTGGGTGCTCTTTAAAAAATGATAGCAATGGATGCTTAGGATAATGGTTATCAATCACTCCTTCAAAGCTACATTGCAATATTGCCCAATTATCTACAGTGCCACACAAAATCTTAATTTGATGACTGGAATAGGGCACTATTATACTGGCAGGAGCAACTCCAAAAGACTGCAAACATTGTTGGATACCATTCAAGGCTAAAGCAGCAACTGCAGTGGGATAATGTTCTATGGATTTTTTTTGAGAAATCTTCGAATAAGTCCATAATAATGGTTCGTCCTGCCATAACAATCCTGTAGGTTGACCATAGGTGGCAAATATGCACAATGCAATGGGCTGTCCTTCCTGCCATCTCTTTAGGAAGGCACTCTGCAACCTTTCTTCCACTTTACATAAAGCTTTTCTTGCTTCTTCTGTTAATTGCCTAGGAGAATTAAGTGCTGAATCACCTTTCAGAATATCATATAGGGGTCTTATTTCATAATTTGGTAGCTTCAAATAGCCTCTTACCCAATTGATATCTCCTAACAACCTTTGAAAATCATTTAGAGTCTTTAAATTATCTTTTCTTATCTCAATCTTTTGAGGTATTATCTTTTCAGGTCCAACCTTCGCTCCTAAATAATTAATCACATTTTCCTTTTGAACCTTATCAGGAGCAATAAACAACCTTTTCTTTTTTAATAATTGAACTAATTCTTCATAGGCCTGATCTAACATTTGTTCACCCTTAGCTGCCAGTAAGATATCATCCATATAATGAACACATCTCAAATCTGGAAAATCCTCTCTCAAGGGAGCAATGGCTTCCCCCACACACAGTTGGCACATAGTGGGGCTGTTTGCCATGCCCTGAGGTAATACTACCCATTCAAACCGCTGATCAGGTTCTTCATGGTTACAGGAAGGAACAGTAAATGCAAATCTCTCACTATCTTTGGCACACAAAGGGATGGAGAAAAAACAATCCCTTATATCTATAACTATTATGGGCCATGAGGCTGGCAAAGATGATAAAAGCGGCAAGCCGCGTTGCACTGGGCCCATGATCTGCATTTGTTGATTTATGGCACGCAGGTCATGCAACAATCTCCATTTTCCAGATTTCTTTTTAATGACAAAGATAGGTGTATTCCAGGGAGATACAGATGGCTTTATATGCTTTAAAGACATCTGTTCATCTACCAACTCTTTGGCTGCATTCAATTTTACAGAGGAAAGTGGCCACTGAGGAACCCATACTGGGTCCTCCGTCTTCCAGGTTATGGGAATACCCTCCTCAGTGGCCCCTAGGAAAAACCCAGGCCCTGTCTCTTTTGTCTTTGCTGCATAGATATGGGACTCTTCCGTCCCTGCAAATATTTTCCTATTCCAAAGCCTGGAGCATAACCCATATCTTGCATCATACGTTGGGCTGAATCAGAATAATCATTACTCAATTTAAATCCCATATCCTTTAAAAGGTCTCTTCCCCAAAGGGAGATAGGGAGCTCAAGTACATATGGCTGCATTTCTCCTGAGTGGCCTTCTTGGTCCTGCAACTTTAATAATCTTGCACTCATATCTGGAGTCTTAGCATAACCCAGGCCTTGAAGTGTTTGAGAAGAGGTTTCTACGGGCCAACCTGAAGGCCAGTCTTTCTTTGCTATTAAACTCTTATCAGCCCCAGTATCCAAAAGGCCCAGGATCCTTTTACCATCAACTTTTAACTCCAAGACGGGGCGTTGGTCCAAATCCAAGGAGAGAAAAGTCAGATCTGTGCCCATGGACCCAAAACCATCTTTTCCTCTCTCTCGATCCCTTGCCGCAAAGTGATCATGTAAGCTCGGCAAAATGACCAACTGAGCAATTCTATCTCCAGGAGAGATAGCTGTTATACCACGGGGGGAGGCTACCATGATCTTAACCACTCCTGTATAATCTGGATCTATAACCCCAGGATGGACAATAAGTCCTCTCAAGGCTGATGATGACCTCCCTAACAGCAAACCAACTGTACCAGGTTCAAGGGGTCCTTTAAAATCTGTTTCAATTAACTGGGACATTAATACGAGTCTGGTGGTGGAGCAGAGGTCCAATCCTTCTGAGCCTGCAGTGGCTCTCTGCGGTCTCTCGGATGGCGGAGGGTTGGCCATCTCTCTTGATTCTGTTCTTTGTCCTGATTCTCTACTGCCCCATATATTTGTGGACCCTGGGGTCGTGGGCCCCGCTGTCCATTTTTTGGACGAGTGTAGAGAGCTGCGACGTGCCGCGCCTTAAAGATGGCACTGGTCTCCGCCTTCCACCAGCCCGACAGTCAGCGCTCTCGGTGGTAAACAAGTCCATATTTGGCAAAGACTGCTGATCTGGCTTGCTTCCGCATACGTGGGCCTCTAAGATTGCACTACGTGGCTTTACTTGATTGGCTGTTCATTTAGTATTTAGCCTGTGGGTTGGGTCTGCCCGGGAATTCGGAAGACTGTTTTCAAGGGACCTGAATAAACTGCTTGAGAAGAGCTTTTGCGAGTTGCGTCGTTCTTGCCGGTCGAGAGGGACGCGACAGACGAGCACCACCATAACCTTGAGTCAAAGGCTGGCCATGGATGTCTGTCACTGAACGGCACTCATTAGCCCAATGGTTCCCTTTTTTGCATTTTGGGCATAACCTCGGCTGCCTGGGGCGTTGTGCACTTCCTGTACTTTCTGTACTCCTTCCCCCGGGGCACTGTCTTTTAAAGTGTCCCATCTTGCCGCACTTAAAACAAACTCCTGGACTTCTTCCACCTTTTCTGGTCAACTGTACTACCGCGGCAGCAAGACCAGAATTAGTTAACGGCCCTCCAAGTTCTCTACACACTTTCATCCAGGCTTCTAGCCCTTTGTTCTTGTAAGGGGTGATAGCAGCTCTACACTCTTTGGTACATTACTCATAGACCAACTGTTTTATTAGTGGCATAGCAGCATCCGGATCACCAAAAATCTTCCCTGCCACTTCCACCAATTGTGCCACAAAGTCTGAAAAGGGCTCCATGGGGCCCTGTAGAATCTTAGTTAAGTTCCCACTCACCTCCCCTTTGTTAGGAAGGGATTTCCAAGCCTTGATAGCTGTCTGGTTTATTTGTTCATAAACCTGATTGGGATATCCTGTCTGCTGGTTGGCAAATCTCCCCTGCCCAAGCAGCATATCTCTATCCCAGGCTGGATTTCCATTTCTCTGATTAATGGCTGCTTGCTCAGTGGCATACTCAATCAAGAAAGCTTTCCAGTCTAAGTATTGCCCTGGACTTAAGCAGGTGCGGGCCAGGCCACTCCAATCACTCGGGGTCATACAATGTCTGCTTAATGCTTCCACTTGAGCCAATGTAAAAGAAGCGGTAATGCCATAGGTACGAACCAACTCTGTAAGGGATTTAACTACTTTAAAATCAAGCGGTTCCTCGTACCTGTTCCCTTGTGGATCTTGGTATACCAGATAGGCAAACTGTAATTCTGTTCTTACTTGTGTCCACATCCCCGGGCAGAAAGATCTCCCTACTTTCAGGGACTGAACAGGCTGATCTATCCGAACGGCTTCTGGGTATGGAGGGGGAGTTGAAGGCGCCGCGGCAACGGCTTCACTTACACCGATTGCCGCCAACGTGTCTTTCTCTTTTACCTTTTTCTTTTCCCTTTTTCTAATAGCAGTCCTCTCCAACTGTTCTATTAGAGCATGTAGCTCCCCTTCAGAATCCGTGCCCTCTGAGTCCTCAAAATCTCTAAAATCTCTAAGATCGGGATAGAGAGGGACCTTCTTTTTGCTTCCCTTTTCACTGTCTGCCTGCTCAGATCTTTCGCCTTTTTTGCTTCCCTTTTCACTGTCTGCCTGCTCAGATCTTTCCCCTTGCAGCAGTTCCAAGGCTGATTCTCCCTCCTTGATTGCGTTTCAGCATCTCTGATCTTCTAATCAACTCCTCACCATCTTCCAAATCAGTCTTACTCCATGCTTCAGAGTACCTTGCTCCCAAGCAAAATCCAAGTCTCTGCCTAATTTGTCCCAGCAGGATACCGTAAGATTCCCGGACACCGCAAACCACGGAGCCACAGAGTCGCATTCATTCAAAAATCTCTCTAGGGTTGACTTCTTAAGTTTCAAATTCCTAGCTAAAAGTAGCTCCTGAAGAGCCAGAAAAATTGGATGTGACTGAGACAATCCCATGATTAAAAATTTACTTTCAGTTCACAGTTTCCCGCGAAACTTTACCTTTAGTTCGCAATTTCCGCGAAACTTTACCTTTAGTTCGCAATTTCCGTGAAACTTTACCTTTAGTTCGCAACTTCCGCGAAACTTTATTGTCCCAATTTATCCCGGGAACTTACCAGTGCACTGCCCCTGACTGCAGGAGTTCTGAGTCTTTTCCAGTTCCCCGTACGGGCCACCACTTGTCGCGTCCCCCTCGACCAGCAAGAACAACACAACTCGCAAAAGCTCTTCTCAAGCAGTTTATTCAGGTCCCTTGAAAACAGTCTTCCGAATGCCCAGGCAGACCCAACCCACAGGCTAAATACTATATGAACAGCCAATCAAGTAAAGCCACGTGGTGCTATCTTAGAGGCCCATGTATGCAGAAGCAAGCCAGATCAGCGGTCTTAGCCAAATATGGACTTGTTTACCACCGATAGCGCTCACCATAGGGCTGGTGGAAGGCGGAAACCGGCGCCATCTTTAGGGCGCGGCACGTCGCAGCTCTCTACACAAATGCAATCAATAAAACTGTTACAATTGCTCATCCCCACCCAAGCTGAAACTTTCTAACTAGCCAGCTTTAAGCAAATAGACCTGGTGGAAACACACAACATCCAAGGTTCCCTTCAGTCAGCTCTCTAAAGCATGCTCAGAAATAAAACTATCTCCTCTCTCTCTCTCTCCCTCCCTCCCTCCCTCCCTCCTCTCCTCCTCTCCCCTCCCCCCTCTCTCTGTTTGCCATTACTGGATGAGTTCTGTGGAGTTCTGGTGGAGGGAGCACTGTGAGAAAGGAAGATAAGCCTTTCCTTCCACTGTAATCATACCTCCTTATCTCACCTGGTGTCTCTGGATTGCCAATAACATTGCTGATCTTGTCCTAGGGCCACAAGGGTGGACATGCGATTGAGGGTTGGCCAACTATGCCACCTCATTTCCTTGTTTCAAATGAGCCATGTGATGGAGGAGACTCACAGTCCAGCCTCAGAGTCCTTCAAGGGACTTCACTGTAGTTGCTGGGACGCCCTGTCTTTAGTGCCCATAAAACCTGTGGAAGAATGAAGACCTGAGAATAAAACAGCCTGGCTTGAGACAGAATGGGAGCAGTACCAAAGAGTGAGAGTGTGTGTGGGGGGGGGGGGGGGGGGGTGGAGGGTCAGTAATTTTGTCCTACGACCTCTTGGGTCTAGCTTGGAGTGATCCATTCCCAAAACTTTAACATTTACTTGACCCCTGGAACAGTGGTACTGGGAGGTGCTGTGGACTCCTTACCAGATAGAGGAAACTTAAAATCAGTATCATTTTCTCCTAAATCAGAGCAACAAAATCCTTGGTTTGAGGCACAGCTCAGTGATACAGTGTGAGTGTTTAGCATACATACACGCCTGAGGTCAATTCCAGGGCTTTCTCCCCAAAACAGAAAAACAACCAAGTAGGCTAGGCCTGGAGGAACATTCTTAGATTATTGGTAGCCACACCCTCAAAGAGGATTCCATAACTTTCCATCATCTGTACCCTCACCAGAGGTAAATCGCTGGGACCATACAATTTTGGGTTTAAACATCCAGGACTGTGAGTTAAATAAACCCATTTACTACATAAGTAACCTGTGTCAGATATCTCATAGTGATAGAAAGCTGACTAATGCAGGCTTATTGCTCTGTTTTAGTAACCTAGACAGACTTTGATTTTTTAAAATCTTTTATAATTGAAACTAGTCTAAATACACTGGGTCCTAGGTTGGGCTATTTCAGTCCCTAACATGTGAGCATTCTAAGTGATTAAACAATTGGCTATTCATCCTAATTATTTATCCACTTACTTACTCGGCAAGGCAAACGTTTACTGAGATTATACTAAGTGCTCCTAGATACTGAGTGTGGCACCAAGTATGAACAATGAAACTATTTTATCTGTCTTTAAGGAACTCGCAGCCTTTGGGAGAAGAAAATGATCACAAAATCAATGAAAATATTTGTTTTAAAATTCAGGGGAAGTGTAGAGAAGATGCATAAAGATCAGTCTGTCTGGCAGCATCTGCCAACACTGGGAGCTTGAGACTCCCTGCCAGAGAAACAAGGGCATTTGAGGCAGAGAGGAGCATATGCAAAGACAGAGAAGCGGGGAGGGCCAGAGTGGCAGGCCAGAGGGGAGAGGTCAGAGGGGTGGGGCCAGGGGGAGGAGCCGGAAGGGAGAGGTTAGAAGGGTGGGGCCAGAGGGGAGAGGTGAGAGGGATGGGGCCAGGAGGAGGAGCCAGAGGGAAGAGGTTAGAGGGGGGGGGCCACAGGGGAGAGGTTAGAGGGGTGGGGCAGAGGGGAGAGGCTAGAGGGGTGTGGCCAGGGGAGGAGCCAGAGGAGAGAGGTTAGAAAGGTAGGGCCAGAGGGGAGAGGTGAGAAGGGTGCAGCCAGAGGAGAGGAGCCAGAGGGGAGAGGTTAGAGGGGTGGGGCCAGAGGGGAGAGGTTAGAGGAGTGTGGCAGGGGGAGGAGCCGGAGGGGAGGGGGGAGAGGGGGGGGGCCAGAGGGGAGAGGTCAGAGGGAAAGGATGCTAAAAGTTTTCGTAAGATAGGAAGGACAGATAGGAGGGTGGCCAGGGGCAGGTCAGGAGGTATGTCATGTAAAGGAGTTTGGCCTTGATTGTGAAAGGTGAGCCACTAGAGCTGGAGGGTGGGACTAAGATGGAAAACCCAAACAAAGAAGCACAATTCCAGACACCTGGAAAAGAGGAGAAGCAAAATGCCCTAAAGCATGATCACAGGGGGCGAGGGTGGGGGAGAAGAGGCCTAGAAGGGAACTGATCCAACAGTAGGACAGGAGACACACTAATGGCTCTTTGGGTGGGGCTATGCGAGGTGGGGTTGTGTGTTACTTCCTGGGTTAATAATGAGAACAGTTCTTGAATTCCTGAGATTTGTCACCTTTTGTGAGCCGTGATTCCTTTAAGGATTTCAGAAATGTGGGTCCTCTCTTCTTGGGATAAATAGGCACAGAGAAGCCTGGTGTTTGAGGGATGCTTGTCACGTTCCAGTCACTGCTCAGGAAGCCCTTCTTTATAATCCCAACAAAGGTGTAATTTGGGACTTTTAACCCGCCTTAGTGGTTAAGCAACTCAGAGATGTTAAGTAACTTACCCAAGTCACACAGCAAGCAGCTAGGTCAGAATTTAAACCCAGGTTGTCTGACTAAAGCTCTGACTATCTTACTTCTGCCTCACTTCTCCTCACACAGAGAACCTATCCTGAGCCTCCTCTTACCTCCCAGAGCCCATTCACTGATGCTTAAAACCTCACAACAGGCTGAGAGAGAAACCTGCTGTGTGAGAGCCCTTGGTAAACTCACAGTGTGGGACATCCCTAAAGGTGTATTGGAAAGTAGCTTTTCTTTTTGTTTTTTGGTGCATGTGAACATATGTGTGTGAGCGTGCGTGTGCACATGTGCATTTGTGAACCTGAGTGTGTAGGCCAAAGTCCAGGGTCTTGCCCTGCTACCCAGTGATTAAGTATCCTACACTGGTTGCCCAATGAGCTCCGGGAATCTGCCTGCCTGTCTTACCAGCTGAGGCTGTACCACACCCGGATGCTTCAGGAAGGTTCTAGGGATCAAACTCAGTGGTCATGCGAGTTAGTACATTAAGAAAATAACAGCTGGTGCTATGAGAACTTTATAGGCTGAGTCATCTCTCTAGTCCAGTTACTTTCTTAATAGATCCTTCATAAATGTTAGTGATGCAGATGTACTATACACATGTTGGCACACTGTGTGTCTGCCTGTGCTTTCTAAGACAAATACGAATTTCTCAGCCCTTTGTCTACTTTCCCTTGGTGGAGATCAGGACAATGGCCCCAATGGAACACACACACTGCCTTTAAACCACCTACCTTCAGAGTTGCCTCCAGATCACATGGCCACTCATCTCTGTGGGTCCCAGTGGCCCCCAACGATTGGAATACACACCCCAAACCCTTTTTATGTGCCAACAGCTCTGCTGGGCACTTCACATACACAATCCCAGATGATACCATAATTAGAAGATACTGGATAAATAATGAGCATTTTTATGCATTTATGTAAATGAATGACATATATGAATGGCTATGCTAATTTTCCTTGACTGAAACTGAGAACTGAGGCTCTTGGATGCCAACATTTCCTAGGTCTCACCACAAGGAAGTGGCAGAGCTAAACTCTCCCAGACACAGCTCTGTGACTCCCTCCTTCCCAATACAGAATCTTTCACATATGCCAGACCCCGCCAGCTGACAGAGGGGTTCACAGGAGATAGTCCCTCCAAAAGCTGAGGCCCCTGGCCCTGGCCCAGGAGTCAACAGGAAACAGCATTTACCAGCTGCCCTGGAAGATGCCTTTGACGTTGCCTGGGTGGCCCTGTCATCTGTTCTCAGGGCTCTCTTGTACCTTCCAGTTGCTGTGAGCATCTCCTTCCCTTCTGTATAGCTGACCTTCTAGGAGTACAGCCTTTTGAGATGCTGTGAAGTGTCATGTTGCCTGTTGTCACACGCAAAGCATCACAGAGATGTCCTGTAGACCATGGCAAGGCTATCTTGGCATGATTCTACGGACTGATGGAACCAAACCTGACGGAACCCTCAAACACCACTAATGGGGTTATAAACTAGCCCAGCCACCATGGAAACCACTTTAGAGGTTTCTCAGAAACCTAGAAGTAGTTCTTCCACATGACCCAGCTCAGACATTCCTGGGTATTTCCCTGAAGACTTCAAGACAACACATTACAGAGATGTGTCATTGCATTTTTTTTTTTGCATCACTGTTCTCAACATCAAAGTAATAGAACCAAACTAGGTGCCCAACAACAGATGAACAGATAAAGAAAATGTGGTGCAGATGCATGATGGAAGTTTTTTGAGCCCCAAAGAATGACTTAGTTACATTATTTGCAGGAAAAGGGGTACAATTGGAAATGACCATATTATGTACACTAAGCCAGTCTTAGACAAATAAAGTATATTTTGTCTCACCATGGTTCTTAGCTTTCATATAGATATATAAAACCATGTATGTACATAAGATATGAAAGTAGAAGTTAAACTGGCTAGGGGGACAGAGGAAACTACTGGGAGATGGAGGGAGAGGAAATGGAGGGTGGAGGACATGGGAGGGAATATGTCAAATATGTTATATGCTCTTGCATGTAAATGTCTCTGTCTTTGTCTCCCACGTTTTGGGATCAAAGGTATGTATTTTTATAATTTTTCTTCCCTTTTCTCCTTTCTTTGGAGATTTAATTTCTATGTGGATATATCTATCCTTATTGAGACAGGATTTCTCTTTGTAGCTTGGGCTGTCTTGATTTTCTCTGTAGAGCTCTGTAGATTAGAACCTTATTAAACAATAACATTAATTAAACTATTTTGTATTAGTTTGAGTTCTAATTCTCCCATGGAGGTTCCATTCTTAAGGAGATTGGTGTAGAATAGCATGATATGCTAATTTATGTTAGCTTTTCTTAACTATTGGCTGTGGGAGGCATGCTGTTTGCAGGTTCTTCCCCAGCCTAACTCTGGGTCCTTACATTGATTAACAGAATATATATCTTTCTCTCTCTTTCTGTCTCCTTTTTTTTTTCTGAGACAGGATATCTCTGGGTATCCTTGTCCTGGACTCACTTTGTAGACCAGGCTAGCCTTAAACTCACAGAGATTAGCCTGCCTCTGCCTCCCAAGTGCTAGGATTAAAGGTGTGCACCACCACACCCAGTGATTAACATTTTTCTTTTAGGGGCAAAATGCCTCTTGAAACCAGTTCTCCAGTGGGAGTCCCACACCTAAGGAAATTGGCTTGTGACCCCTTTCTCTTTACATAAATTTAAGATTATGTGTATTTATTCATTAGCTCAGTAAGGTCATTATTAAACTTAACATCAGGGAAAAAATGTGTCATTTTTGAATTCTAGACTGTCTTTAGTAAACAGCCTTATCTTATCAGCAGGGTTCCTGCCCTGCCTTAATTGTTTAAACCAGGCTGGTCTAGAATTCAGAGATCTGTTTCTTCCTCTAGTGTGATGCGATTAAGGGATTAGGGGCATGTGTCAGTACCACCCTGCTCAAATATTTCACTTAAATCCCAGATATTCATAACTCTGTAACTCAGAGAGTAACTTTGAACTATAGGTACAATTCAAAATCTGCCAAAAATCTTCAAAGATCTCTTATGTTTTAACAATGCCAAACCAGAAAAATATCCTTTCTACTTCCTGATATAGGAAAATCAAAGACATCAAAACAAAAATCAAGCAAAGAAACAACATTCCAAAAGTCTTGGCATGTCTAACCATGCCATCCCATGCCGCAATTAAAGCTCTGTTCATTATTCCTCAGAATCTAGTTTTTACTACATTTCATTTGTGGGGCTGCTACCAGAAACTCCTGACAAGCACCTAGTCCCCAGGGAGTGGTGAGTTCCAGCTGTCATCAGTTTTGCCTTATTTATCAGGAAAGGCCTCCTTCCTTTCACCATTATTTAGCATTCCATCTGTAAATTCTTTCCTTTAAGCCTATCCTAGTCTGAACTTTCTCAAAAAAGATACACAGAACCACAATTGTCAGGATAAAAATCATTTGCTTGCTAAGAGGAACAAACTCAATTGGAATCCAAATGTATTGAGGCATTATGAATTCCTCCATTTTTAATCTAGGTGGTTAATTCCATTCTCAAGCTCTGTTTATAAGGTTGCCAGTTTTTTAGCACATAAGGGGAACTAAGCCTTATCTCTCTGCCTTTGCTGCAAGGCAACAGCTTTTGTTAAGGTAGCTGCACCTTTGAAATGCATTTGGGTTTGGTTCCCTGCTCTTTGGCTATGAAACCAGCTTTCACCCAGGCCTTCTTACGCTGTAAGCATGGATTCTAATTGTCCCACATTGGGTACCATTTGTAGAAATAATCAATTAAATTATTTACTAGTATTTAAATTATGGTTAATTGGTTCAGTGGCATTTAATCTTTAATCAGACATTATAAATGAATACACACAGACACCACGTGGATTTTAATAAGCCTTGCCCTGAATTGAGCAATCTTGGTCCGTCTAAGGTAGCTCTTAATTCTATTACCCAAATATGACCCCATATATACATATGTCCCCTTGGACTGCCATTCTCCACGCTATGCCGATGTTCCTGGCTATGTGGAATGAGGTTCTTTTTTCTAACCCATGGTGTGTGTCCTCCTTCTTCCTGCTCCTGGCTGGAATGAATTAATCATCTGTGTAAAATGCAGGTTTCCTGTTCTAATCTCAGGAAGTCCCACCTTTCTCTGTCTTTGCCCAGTTTTAGGCCTCAGCATTTTATTTAGCCAATCAGAGTCAATGTAAGAAACAGACAGCAAGCAGGACCAATTAATTAACATTTAGAATGCTTAGCACTGCTCCATCACACAACGGTAGCCCCAGGGGCTGCTTGTCACAGTCTCATGTACAGGAAGTGCAGCCAGGAAACTTCAAGGCCTGGCCCAAGAGTTCCTCCAGGAAGACTCTGCCTTCTAAGAATTCTACAATGTTTCAAAATTGTGCCACCAGTTGGACACTATGTAACCAAATACATGAGCCTCTGGGGAGTATTTCACAATCAAACCACAACGGACATGAAGGTCAAGTTGAGAGCTGCCTCATGAAAACGCCCATGTGGCAAGAGACTCTTGCAATGTTAGGAACAAACTCACTTGACCAAACTTTAGTTAGGGTTTAAAAATCCTGACAACTAAGGTAGACCAGAAACTCCAGGTCAACTTGCCCCAGAATCTATCATGTACTAGCTCCCCCAGCCCGGCAGGGGGGGAGGGGGGGTTGGAAGCTCCATTACCAGGAGACCAGGTTCCTGCTTGGGTATTGCCAGTGCCCAGAGCAACAGGGAGAACAACAGAAATCACAGGTTGCCCCGTCATGAGTTTGGAAATCCCCACCTTGTTTCCTAGGTTACCTATGCTAGCCAATCAAAGTACTGTTGCTTGATGATGCTTGATTCTGCCTTGCTGAAATGTATTTAACCTGAACTGAAATTCTGTTCAGGGTCTCTTCCCTCTCCTTGCATGGAGAGTCTGTGAGGTTGACCTTAGCATGCTGGCCTAAAATCCTCTTGCTTTTTGCAATGTTTTCAAGTTCCTGGTGATTCCTTTACTTGTCCCACATTCAAGTTCAGAAATCTGTTTCTTGAACCTAACAGTATCACCTGGCAGTCAACAAGCCCTGAAGCCTCCCAACAGCCACCATGCTGTGTGCTTGAGAGCCATCTTCCCCCATCAAATCTTGAAGTGACTGCAACATGGTGAGAGAGCTTTAAACAGAGGCATCTGACAAAACCACACCTAGCCTCTGACCAGCAGGAACCATGAAATAAATGCTAGTTTGAGATACTGGATTTGGGGTGTCATTTGTTATAGAGCATTAGTAATGCAATGGAACTATATAAAGATTAATGTAAAAATCCAGGGATGGAGAGATGAAGTAATGGTCACCATTCAAGCAGAAAAACTAATTCAGATCCCCCTAGAACCTACATGATGGCTATTCTTGGTTGTCAGGTTGACTATATCTGGAATTAACTAAAACCCAAATGGCCGGACACATCTGTGAGTGATTTTTTTTTTTAATTAAATCATTTGAAGTGGGAAGACCCACTTCTAATCCAGATCTTTGAGGAAGATACACCTTTAATCCAGATCTTTTGAGGTTGGAAGATCCACATTTAATCTGATTATACCTTTGCTGGCAGTGTATATAAAGGACACAGAAAGAAGCATGCTGTCTTTGCTTGTTTGCCCTCACTCTCACTAGTAAGTCCATTCAGAGCCTACTTCTTTGAGATTCCAATCTATACTGAAGACCAGCTGAGACATCCAGCCTCATGGACTGAACAGCTACTGGATTCTTGGATCTTATGTTGGTAGACAGTCATTGTCGGACTAGTTGGAGCACAGCCTATAAGACGATCTAATAAATCCCCTTTATATATAATTATTCATTTTATAAGTTCTGTTCTTCTGGAGAAAGATAACTGATGCAACCTAGATAAATACTAGGTGGGCATGGTTGCTTGCTTGTTGCCCCAACTTCAGAAGGTAGAAACATAGACTTCCCAGAGCAAGCTGGTGAGCAAGTCAGTCTTATCAGTGACCTCTGGGTGTGACTGAGAGACTCTGCCTTGAAGAATAATGTGGAGAGCAACTGACAAAGGTTCCCAACATCAACCTTGGACTTCCACATGCATGCCCATAATCATGTGAACATGCATAATGCATACACATACACATCACACACACCCACACGCAGGAAAAGGAAAGACAGCAGTGTGCTAATTGTGGTGAGGGTGGGGGAATAAAGGAATATGTTAATAAAGAGGTTACTAATGAATGATAAGTCTCATGAATGGAGTCATTTGTTCAAGTCTAGAGGGGAACCAACATACGAGAGAGGAGAGAGCCACTGAAGTGTGGCCCTATGGTAGATAAGAGAGGAGACTTGGTATATAAGAAAAGGGATGGAGCATGTCCACAGACAGATAGCAGACACATTGGAGAAAGAGCCTGTGAAGTTTGTGGTAATGAATTTAAAGTAAAATCCAGCAGGCAGTTGTGTGGTTTTATTTTTTTCTCTCCAGCCACATTCAGCTGCAGGTTGGGCCAGGGCAGGCAGCTCTGCATATAATCAGGGCTTCAGCACGCCAAGAAAAGACTAGAGAACTGGAGAGGACAGAGGAGCAGAGGGGATTCACAAGGCAGCAATTACACTGGGATGCAGAGATTGCCGTGGCTGGATGGGAAGACTGCAGGTCTCAGTTTGGGGACAAAGGGTGTTTTCAGAGGAAGACCCCAGAAATGAGGATTACAGGTAGAATGAAAGTGTAGGACATGGTCACAAGAGACACAGACAGGAAGGAGGGAGGAGAAAGCCACTGAGGAGAGTAGTCCAAGGCACTGACGCACAGGTGTGTGGCCGGGGAAGGGATCATTTTCAAAACTGACACATTCAACATATCTTCAATTCAGAGACTGTCGACATTGAAATTTCGACAGAGGAAAGTAGGAGGAACACATGAATATGCTAATAAGGAGGCTATTCATGAATTTGTATTTTATTATAGCATATATATATATTTATCTACTTATTTATTTATAGTGAAGTTATCTATTCAAAATAGCAAAAGATAAAGAGTCTTTCATCTCACCTGGTGTGGTGCCTGTGCTTGTCAGAGATGCATCCGCATGCAGAGATTCTTAAGCTCTCTTCCCTGTGGATCAGTCTAAAGGTCCATCTTCATTTGCTGGCCCGCTGTGCTTCTTCCAGGATTTTATTCCTACTTTGGGGAAGCACCATGCTGCATAAGCAAACCCACTAAAGGTCACTGATGATTGGCTCTTTGCTAACATGTACACCGGCCCTGACATTTCTCTTGTCCAGTGGTAGATTTCTTGATACAACTGCTTATCAGTGAAGCTTTGTTAAACTGCACAAACACCACAGGACTTCAAGCCAGGCAGCTATATCTACAGTGTGGTTTGGAAACTCCACTTGATGGCTATGTGCTCATGGAGAGGAGCATATCTTTCCCTGTCAACCACTCATTTAATTTTACATAAAACAAGGATGAGACTCTCTGCCTCCAACATAGTACAGATTTAGTAATAAAACAGCAGCAAATGTTTAATGCAAGTCTTGATCATGGCAAGTAGCATTGCCTCTATTCCTTGCTAGGCACTGTCTATGTGTTGTACAAACATTAACTCATCCTGCAGCAAAAGGCAAGTGTTGTAATGGTTCCCAGGTCTTAGATGAGGAAACTGGCCCAGAGGGGTTGAGCTATTTGTCCCAAATCTGATTTGTTGATAGTAGATTTCAGTTCTCTAGTCTAGTTTTGGGGCCCTTACTTTTGATCACTGTAGGTTAGTTTTCTATTTATATGATAGAACACCATGGTGAAAACCAGCTTAAGGAAGGAAGAGTCTATTTGCTTTGGTTTCAGAGAGATGGAGTCCATCAGCAAGTGGTGGCAGGAGCAGGAAGCAAGAAGCTTAGCGATCACATCTCAACACACACAGGAAGCAGAGAAGTTTGTTAAGTCTATAAACCCTAAAGCCCACCTCCAGGGATGTACCACCCCCAACAAGGCTTCACCTCTTTCATAACCACACAACTCTGAACAGTGTCACCAACTGGGTGCCAAGTGCTCACATACATGAGCATATGAGGGACATATCTCATTGGAGCCACCACAATCTTACTCGTTAAAGTGCCCGTGCACAGGGGGAGACGGCTCGGTTGCTGAAGTGCTTAATGTGCAAGCAGAAGATTGACCTTCAGAATCCATGACACCCGTGCAAATAGCAGGACACAGTGGTGCATGCTTATCGCCTCAGGGCCAGACAGATGGAGGCAGGAGGCTCTCTGTCATTTGCTGGATGGCCAGCCTAGCCTACTGGGTAAGCTCCAGGTTAGTAAGAGAAGCTGGCTCAACAAAATAAAAATGGGGAGGGGCTGATGAGGAGATAGGTCAGTGGGAAAAGCATTTGTGGGAAGACCTGGGTTTCGATCCTCAGGACCCACATAAAGCCAGATACAAAGCCAACCAGTAGAGATGGAGGGCAGGGAGACAGGCAGATTCTAAGTGTTGCTGGTCAGTTAGTCTGACCTAAATGGTGACCTTTATTTCAGTGAGAGATTCTGTCTCGAAAAATAAAGTGGAAAGTGCTAAAAGAAAGATGCTTGACATTGACCTCTGGACTCCACATGAGGGCCCACAAGTGTACACATGTACACATGTGCACACACATGCACACCTCTGAAGCCGAACTTTTATGTTATTTATTTAACACTTATTTATTACTAAATTCACTTGTAACAAACACCAACAATTTCTTAACTATTAATCCTATAAATTCCTACAACCCCTTTAACCTATCCGCTAAACCTATTGATAATCATAACAACTACTTTCATACCCTTTTAGAATGATACAGTCTCTGGGGCAGGTCCTCAGTCGTCAGGAAACCAGTCTCGGGGGTAGACTCTTTAACGCACTTAGCAGTCCTTTTTCTGGAATAGCTCAGACGCAGGTTCGTCAGGGTAAACTGGCTATCGAAGTCTCACTTTAAATAAGGCTTGAGGCTTTCTTCTCTCTGGGAGACCTCAGCCGTCTGTAGGCCAACTTACTTCCTTCGTATCAGCAACTCTGCCGTTCTGCCTCAGTCTTTAAAGCTGGCCACAGTTCCGTTCAGGCCACTGTTCCGACAGGTCAAACCCCTCTAGGCAAAAGCTGAGCCACAGGGTTTAGTCCTTGGCCTTTTGCTGTCTTGCCGAGGCTTTCTCTGCTCACCAGCTTCCTTCTGCCTCAGGGAGATCTGGCCATTGGTCTACCAGAACTTTCTCCAGCAGGACTCTCGGAGCTCTCTCATATGGGGGCCCTTAGCACGCACGCGCCTCTCTGGCGTCATCCACTTGTCCTTAAATAGGATCACTCCTTGTTCCACCTGCTTCAGCTTAATTTGGGCTCTGCCCACTTAGCAGTTGAAAGCAATGCCAGGTCATAAAGTCTTTCCTTCTTTCACCTGGCTTCAACCTTATTTTTCAGTCCAAAGAGACTCCCCTCATTTCACCTGACTTCATCCATAAGCTGATAAGCTAATTGCTCACAGCAGTTAATCTTCATGCCCCGAAATAAGAGACTGTATCAGAAACTTAGGTATTCACTAAATCTAACTTATATTAACCTATCAGCCCCTTCACACCTCATATACAAATGAATACAAATTCTTAAAAGGAAAGGTGGTGCCTGAGGAACAGCAAAGATGTTCCTCTGACCTACCTGTGCATATAAGTGTAAACACACACACACACACACACACACACACACACTTTCCTGCTCCCCTCAATATTCACAACATCCCTTCTCTAGCATGTTTTGGAGGTACTAGGATCACCCATAACAAATACCATCAATTTCTTAACTATTAACACTACAAATTCCTACAATCCTTTTAACCTAACCACTAATCCTATTGATTATTATTTTCCTAACCTTTTAGAAGGATACAGTCTCTGGGGCAGGTCCTCAGTCATCAGGAACACAGCCTTTGTTGTAGATTCTTTAAAGCACTGGGCAGTCTTTTTTCTGGAATGTCTCAGATGCAGGTTGGTCAGGATAAGTTGGCTATCACAGCCTCACCTTAAATAAGGCTTGAGGCTTTCTTCTCTCTGGGAGTCCTCAGCCCCTTCGCATCAGCAACTCTGCTGCTCTGCTTCAGTCCTTAAAGCCAGCCACAGTTTCATTTAGGCCACTGTTCAGACAGGTCAAACCCCTCTAGGCAAAAGCTGAGCCACAGGGTTTAGTCCTTGGCCTTTTGGTGTCTTGCTCAGGCTTTCTTTGCTCTTTCTGCCTCAGGGAGATCTGGCCATCAAATGATGGTCAGCACTTTTTCCAGCAGGACTCTCAGAGCTCTCTAGCATCAGGGCCTCTTCTTTTTTGGGGTTCCTTGCACTGTCCTTAAATAGGAGGAACTCTGTTTCAGCTTAATTAAGACTTTCCTGTTTTCCTGACTTCAACCTTGGTTTTCAGTCCATTAAGTCTTTCCTGTTTTTCCTGACTTCAACCTTGTTTTTCCACAAACTGATAAGCTAATCTAATCACTCATAGCCAAGTTGATCTTCATGCCCCGAATTAAGAGACTGTATCAGAAACTCTTACATATTTTCTAAATCTAATTTAATTATTCTAACTTCCTACACGGTGTGATCTTGGGAAAGTTCCCTGTTGGGCTCTCTTCATTTTTCCAGTTGTAAAATGGGAGGACCAACATGAGATCAAGCCAGTTTAAAAAATCCCAGCATAGAATAGATTGGGAGGGGTTCACGAGGCTCCACTCCTGACTGAGGAGCTTAGTGGTACCTGATAGATTATTCTTCTTTGAGCATGTGTCACTGGCAGGTTTGCCAAGCCCAGGTGGATGGCCCCACACTAGTCCACACACAGGAAGCACTAATTAGACTTAGTAAATTATTAAAACAAAATGAAAAAAGAAAAGGTCATGAGGATGGAAAAGGGCGTTACATTGGTCTGAGGGTAGCTAGAGATGGGAAATAGGTGGATATGATTGTATTTCATTGTGTACATATATGAAATTCTCAAAGAATTTTTTTAAATTTATAAGCAGGAATCTGAGAAAGTGTTCAATATATTTTTCTTCCTTTATCCAGCCTATTGTCTTTCTTGTACCACCCGAAATACGTTGTTGAATCATTTTGTCCTGTATTTTCAGGAAATTAGCTCCTTATATTCTTATCTCTGCTCAAACATCAGCTGCTCAAGGAAGGCTTACCATGTAACTTATCTGAAGTCCACACAGGCTTGCACATGAGCATTCACACCTGGTATTCACTCTCTACCATATTATTATCTGCATAAGACTCGTTAGGTTTGTATGTATTATTTTTGCTTCCCTCTGTAGACTCTAAGCTGCAGGAAGGCATGTATGTGAAATTTCCTCTCCATGGTGATAAACTGCCACTGAGCATGAGAAAATTCTCAATACGCCTTTGCTAAATGGATGCTGGCTGAGTTAGCTGTGACTGCTTCTGAGTCCACCATCCACTCAGTATTAGCTGTGCCTCTGCCATGGCTTCATTTAATCTTCACAAGTAGCCTAAAAAATATGTCTGATGGTGCTTAAATGTGTATGACATACTTGAGGGGCATGTGGTTGTTTGAATGAGAACGGGCTCCATAGGCTCATACATTTGAATGCTTGGTCCCCAGTTGGTGGAACTGTTTGGGAAGGATTAGGGTATGGCCTTGTCAGAGAGGTGTGTCACTGGGGATAGGCTTTAAGGTTTACAAAACCCATACCATTCCCAGTGTGCTTTCTCTGCTTTGCTCTTCTTCCTGTTTGTGTATCAGATGTGAGCTCTTAACTACTTCCTTCCTGCCTGCTGCCATTCTCCCCACATGATGGTCATGGACTCTTTAACCCTTTGGAACTGTTAGCCATACATTAAATGCTTTCATTTATAAGTTGCCTTGGTCATGGTGTTTTGTCACAGCAATAGGAAACTAACTAAGATGGGACAGGAACATGCAGGTGCATCCCCGAGCTGGCACAGAAGGTAACTGGAGAAGCCAGGCTTCAAATCCAGCAACTGGCAAAGCCTGCAGCCTTGACCATCATGTGATTGAAGTATTAAAGGACTTCTGTCTTTTCTTGCCAGAACTTTCCCTCTCACAACCCAGCTGCTTTCTCTGGCACCCAGACAGGCTGCCTTCCAAGTTCACTAGGGATTATTCTGGAAAACACTCAATTCTCCTCTTTGGAAAAGAGCCCTAGATGGGCTGGATACAGCAGGCCCTGCGAGGCCCCTGCTGGTTTGTCCTTGCCTGCTGGCATCACCACATGGTCATGACTGATTCTGAGAAGAAGCCACCAGGTGTAAGAGAGGCTGAGCCAAAGTCTTAACAGGCCCCTCATCCTTCACAGCCTGCTCCTGCTGGCCCGTCACTTTCAGTATGACCAGAATATTTGGGATCTCCAGTAGAGGCCAAATGGTTTTCCTGCCCCTTGCTCAACATTCTGCTCTCCTGCCTGGCATGCCCTTCTTGCATCCTTGTCCCCATAGACTCCTGCTCATCTTTCAATTATCCCCACTTTCAAGAAAATCTCTCTGATTTTCTGTAGCAGAATGCTTTGTTCTACTCTGCCTCTGCCCTTGGTGTTATATTACAAGGCATGAAGTAGGTGGACTTGAAGCCAGGACAATTAAATTCCCTTGCCCCTCATTCACCCCAGTAACCTGAATGCACCAAGTCATAGTTTTCTGACCTAAATGGGGACAATTGTAGTATCCACCTCAGTTCTGATGTAGGTCATAAATGAGATAACCCACAAAAAAATATGCCAAGATTTATGAAGTTTCAGAGGGAAGTTTAGAGGCTCTAACAGGGCTGTTTCCTATTTTGAATTAAGATTCTGTTGTTCTGAGGCTGTAGGGTCAGCCTTGATTAACAAGAGACCAGCACCATTGCAGTGAAACCTGCATTACTGGGTTGGATGCTGGTTGGCTGGAGCTGAGAAATTAGCAGTGATCAGAGAGTCAGAACACAGAATTTGTGGCCCAAGACAACCAAGGCTGGCAGCTAAACTTGAAAGTATAAGAGTCATCCAGATGGTACTGGTTTTGAAGGCATGGTGGGGTCATAGAGAGCAGAAGACCTCAGCAGTTTTGGAGATTCCAGTGCCATGGGATGACTTTCTACGACAGCAGCAGCAGTGGAGTGGAGCCACTGTGAGCCTAGAAAACAAGCTGTGTGTGCTACAGAGGGCAGAGCTGCAGAAGTGACCCAAGCCCTTTGGAGGATCACAGATATGGGACATTGCATTATTTACACTGTTGGAGTTTGGTTTTGCTTTAATCTGATTGTGACTGTACCCTGATTCTTCTCTCTTGAAGTAAGGATGCATGGTGTACATTTATTTTCGATTTTACAGGAGCCTGCAGTTGAAAGACTAAAATTTTGACAGAGATTTCAGAGACTTTGAATTTTAAAATATTTGATTTGTAAAGACTATGGGACTTTCTATGTTTGTAAAATGTTTCTTTTTTTAATATTTATGTATTACTTCAGGTTGCATCTTCATCATAGTGTCCTCTTTCCACCTCTTCCAGTCCCGCCCTCCCACCCTCTACCCCCTATCCCTTCCATCACACTCCTCTGGAGTGGAGTGTCCCTACATATCAGTCCCCCACCCCAGTTCAGCAGTCATGTGAGGGCCAAGACCTCCTCATACACTGGGGGCCTACAAGGTAGTACCACTAGAGCAAAGTGTCTCATTGACAGGAAACAAAGTCTATGTTCCTGTTCCCTTTGGTGCATTGTTGTAGTATAGTTATCCTGTACTATATGGCTAAAATCGGATCATAAGTGAATAGATGCCATGTGCATCCTTCTGAGTCTGGGTTAGCTCACTCAGGATGAGCTTCTCTAATTCCATCCATTTGGCTGCAAATTGCATGATGTTGTTGTTTCTGATAGCTGAGTAGTATTCCATCATGTAGATGTCCCACTTCTAGCTGAAGATCTACTGGCAATTAATGGCTTCTGGGGAAAGGAGCATCAGTTTTCTTTGGATGAGCCCCCCACCCCCCATGGGTTATCCATGTTCCAGGAGATGGCCTTACACCTATGCACATGTTGACACCACTCAGTGGTTTTTAAAAAAGAGTACATGAAGTTGGAGGATAAAATAGTGGGGGGTCATGGGAAGAATTGAAGGGGAGGGAGTAGGGGCAGATTTGATGAAAACATGTTGTGCCCAATGTTCTCAAACAATAAAAAAAGAGCAAATGTGTATTGTAGCCACCCTCACACAGCCCCCAGGGACTGAAAACCCAGCCCTCCGTCTACACATGTGCTGTAACTTTCTGCACACTCTCATCTCTCTGTCTTCACAACTCCCACCCAGCATCTTCCCTGGGATGGCTAACACAGAGATTCTGGGTTTCTAAGACTCTCCTACCTGAAGACTATATTCCTCAACTTCCCTTGCAGCTAGATATGTATGGTTCTATGAATAAGGTCTGCCAGTGGCTATAAGTGGAAAGCATATGTGAACAAAAGCTAGACACTATCTTTCAGGGAAGTTACTTTGCCCTTCACTTTATACTTTTCCAGCTCTGCAGACTGGAATGCAGACATTGGGTTGACATCAGTCATGCAAAAGAGACAGCAACAAGAGGATGGTGAAGAGGCAGGAGAAAAGGAACCAAGTCCCTGATGACCTCAGAAGTGAATCTGCCTATCTCTCTGGATTGATTTACATACAAAAGAGAAATGTATTCCTGCGTCTTCTAAATCATGAAAAACCAAGATCCATGCAGTTTCTCTTTGACATTAGAGTCACAGTTCTAGAACTGGGAGATAGATGTATGTGGGGTATGAGTCCTGAGTCTGCTCATTACTAGCATTGTAAGTTTAAGCATACTGTCCTCGTGACCTCATTGTTCTCATCTGCGAAGGGGGTTATGCCTTCTGCTTCATATAGTTCCTATATAGCTTAGTTTTCATAAGTTATATAAGACAAAGACATTTCATACCAAGGCTCATGTTTAATTGTTCAAATAAAGCACATGTTTCATGATGATTTAAGGGAAGAGTTTCGATTTTGGCTGCAAACATGTATCTCATTTATGTGCTAGCCAAAGGGCCATGTTCAGCAAATACTCAATTCCTTACTCAAACAGTTACTAATTTCTGTTGTATGTAAGATATCCCCTCAGGTGATGTGGGAAATAAAAAGGTAGCATAGGACAATTCTGCACTCAAATGTCACACACTTTAATGAAGAATGAAAAATAGAAACATCCAACCAAATGGGCAGAAGAATGTTAAAAGTGTGAAACAAGAGACCGTAGTCAAAACGCTGGTAGAAAAGAAGAGACTATCCCTGAATAAAACTGAAATAGTAGTACTAGATAGAAACATGGGGCATCTGGGGTCTGGAGAGAGAGAGAGAGAGAGAGAGAGAGGGAGGGAGGGGAGAGAAAGAAAGAGAGAGAGAGGGAGGGAAGGAGGGAGAGAGATAAGAGCTTATATTGCTCTTGCAGAGTATCTGAATTCCATTCCCAGCACTTAGGCCCAGAGGCTGGCCACATCCTGCTCCAGGGGATTCAGCAGCTTCCATGGGCACCTGCACTGCATTCACATACCCACACACAGACATGCACTCATTCACATAATTAAAAATAGAAATAAATCTTTTAAGAATCCTGAATAGCAGCTCTGTGGTGGTTGTGCACACTTTTAATCCCAGCACTTGGGAGTCAGAAGCAAGTGGATCTCTGTGAGTTCAAGGCCAGCCTGTTCTACAGAGTTCCAGGCTACACAGAGAAACCCTGTCTCAAAATGAGAAACAAAAAGGGATCCCTAATAGGATTTCAGAAACTAGATTATATAAAGATAAAAAGAAAAGGCTGGCAATTTCTGGATATTTTGGGGACTGTGTAACCAATGGGTGATTCATGTAACCTGGCCGCCATCTTGATGAATGTAGCCAATGATGAGCCTAGTGATAATTGGGCGAAATATATAGTCATGTTGCAAATTCAACAGCTCAGATATGGACCTTTAGCCTTGTGTCCGTCTAGCAGTTGATGTCCCGAACTCTGAAAACAAAGTTAAACTAGAAATTGGGGTATTGGGCTGCCAAGAGAACTCAGTAGGTAAGAATATTTATTCAATCCATAGGACCCACAAGATGGAAAGACAGAACCACTTCCCACAGTTATCCTCTGACTTCCACATGCATGGCATGACACAAATCACAACCACCCCAAATACACACACACACACACACACACACACACACACACACACACACATGCATACACTTTTTAAAGGACTTTTTTAAAAAGTTTTTTCAAGACAGGGTTTCTCTATGTAATAGTGCTGGCTGTCCTGAAACTCGCTTTGTAGACCAGGCTGGCCTCGAACCTCAGAGTGCTGGGATTAAAGGCGTGCAACCACCACACCTGGCTAAAAAGACTTTTTAATTTTTAAAGACAATGGGTAATGTGAGGGAGGCTGTTACATTTGGAATAATCACATTCTGAAAGTGGAAATTAATGTCCAAATCATCTTAATTTACAAGACAATTATAAAACACACCACTTGCTTCTGATCAGCATAAGGACCCTGACCTGCCACACCGACCAAAGAGATGGCTCCAGGTAGCCATAGATACTGGGTGAGGCTAGTGTCCCCACACCTAAAAATGACTGGGACAAGCATGGCTGTTTAACTTGGGCTGAGCCAATCAGAATGTATTTAGAATTGGGACTAGAAGATCCTAGCTAACTGTGTTAGATTCTTGCAAAAAGAATTTCCATTTATGAATAATTGCTGGCTACTACAGCAAAGCCTTGTTCTTACCCTGTCCTCATTAACTCTGCTATTAGTGTGAGACACGAGATAAGTCTCATCATCCTGGAGGCCCTTCCCTTCCAATCTTTGTGATACAAAAGTTGGAAATTTTTTCTATTAGGTGCTAGAACCTGATACAGTTTCATGCTGTGAGAATGTGCAATGGACTGATAATTTCTTTTTGCTTTTTAGTAATTATTCTTACCTACTACCAGGGTCAGCCCAGGCACCAAGAAAGAGCTCAAAGCAAGATGCTGCCTGCTGCTTGGGCCTCCCTCTTCTGCATTCATTCTCCGAAATCACAGTGGGGATATATCCTGATCTCTGGGAGCTTTAAGCACTGTACCTGCTCTGTGCAGGGAACAGCTATTTGCATTATTGATAAGGGGGCAGAGAATCTTAAAAGGTCAGCACAGTGTGTCTGCCTCTCATGGCTCGCTCAAACACACGCTTGCATGCTTTGCCTGGTTGTGAAAGCTTAGAATCTGTGTGGAGGTCAGTGTGGACGCATGTGTGTATTTATGTGCAAATACACGTGGAGGCCAGAGGTCAATCTTAGATGCCATTCTTCAGGAGCCATCCTCCTTTTGTTTTTGGAGACAATCTCTCTGGCCTAGAGCTCACTAAGCAGGTGAAGGGGTGGCTGGCCAGCGAGTGAGACCCAGGGATCTGTCATCTCCACCTTCCCAGTAGTGGGAATTCAAACATGAACCATCACTCCTAGCTTTAAAACAAACACACACACACACACACACACACACACACACACACACACACACACA
>CAJQZJ010001638.1:363947-426055 GCA_907164525.1 Lophiomys imhausi
ACACACACACACACACACACACACACACACACACACACACACACACAAACGATCAATTCCTCATACTCCGGCTTGATTAAGTCACCTCCCCGGTGACACTTGCAGTCTGATGAGACTCCTCTTAGAGTCACTCCGGTTTTTTACTTTGGTCCCTTGGAATCCTCCCCGACCCCCGCCTCCCCAGAAAAGGATTCCACAGACTTATCAGATCAGCTCTCTCCGAATAAAATGAAAATGGATCGGCTGCAGTGTCCCACCTCCGTAAACCCGGAAATGAAACTCCCAAGTGGTAAACGAAGGCTGTAGAATGCTTTCTGTGCTCCCACTGTCTAAAGGTGGCCTTGAACCCTACGGGATTCAGGGCCACTGTGCAGGGAGGGGCCCGAAACTGAGAAACAGGAATCTGGGATGGGGAGCAGGGGCGAGCCACTTAGGGTTGCAGCATCTCTCTCCTGACTGCATTCCACTAACACCAGAGCCTTTTTCAAACATCCTCAGTGCAGACCTCATTCTGATACCACTTACAGTGGCAACATTAAACTGGAAGGCTGTGGCCAAACCTCAAATCCCCCAGGTGGCTGAGAAAGGCAAGTGTTATGGCTGGAGCCCCGGAAGGCAGAACTACCTAAGATGGCTTTATCCCACTAATCACAGCTACTCGGTTGTTGAAGATGTCCTGAACCGTCAGCTTGCCCTGCATCTGTGCCTTTAACAAGTAAAGCCCTAGAATGGAGGCGTGATTAAAAGAGTTAAAGATCCGTCTTGGGAACAGCAGTGATCTCTTCCCTAAAGGAAAAGCCCAGTGCTCTGAACCAAAGTCTTCTCTTGTCAATGTCCCAGTTTAACATTTTTTCTGTACAGGAGGGATCCTTAATGCTTCTTATTTTGTGTCTGAGATTAATCTGATGTTGCATTTCTCATACTGGGCTCTGGGGAGCAGTGGTAATTTTCCACTTTATAAAGCTTCCTCTCTTCTTTGCTCCCTCTCAAAGGCAGCTATTTTAAATGTTGAGTGTCTTCCATATAGCATGTCACTCCTCAGAGTGTTATGAATGACTTTTTATAAAAAGTTATTGTCAGGGACTCTAGAGACAGTAGAGAAGCACCTTAGGGGTCCAAGGTTACATTTGTCGCAGGGGTCTGCTACTCAGGATTTTATAAATATGATCACAAACCCTGCATTTAATCACCTAGCCTTTCTATGCCTGTACATTAGACTGTAAAGCCTTCTAAATCACTAATAAATCACTGATACAGGGCTGGGTAGAAATAAACCACATATAGATTATTCATTTGTGAGTTCCCAAGGAGAGGAACTTCATAAAGAAATGGCTTAGAAAGATTGCTTTGAGCAATGTGATCCCAGATATCCAGAGGTACCTTTCCCCAGCTTCTCAGAGCAGAGAGGGGGTTGCAGGCCGTCTTACCTGTTCTCAGCCCATACCTGATCAAAGACAGGTATGTCCAAGTTTGTGTCCCAGCTCCATCACTTGCTAAGTCACTCCAAGTGTCTTGGTCTTCCTCTGCCTAAGTTTCCTTGTCTATAAAATAAGTGTGACAAAAGCATTCATGCAAAAGAGCTGTCATATAACTAAATGCGATAGTGACATTAATGTGAGTAGCTCACTCTTCCACGGGGAGACAGGGAATACTTGAGGTCTTTCAATCCAGTGGGATCCATTACAGAAAATGAGCAACAGAGTTCATGATCGTGATGAGAAACCAGAGGCCCAAAAGGCAGCTTGGAGATTAGACATAGTGGGAAGCTGCTAGGGATGGAAGGACCATAGGAGGCTGTCTCAAAGGAGACAAAACCACATCTGGATGTATGCTAAAGACACTAAAGAATGCCCCAGGATGCAGAGAAAGGAAGTAAAAATACCCTGGCCTGTCTCCAAAACCTGTGTTCCAGTCTTCCTCCAGCACTTCCAATGACTGAAGCTTCCTGGGAGTTACACAGTAAGGGAGCCCAGAGAATGCAGTTCCCTAAATTACAGAACAGACCCAAGGAAAGTCAAGGGTGGATCTAATTGCAAACTGGAAGTGAACAAGGAAATCCTGACACTTATGGAGCCTTTCTTACCAGCCAGGATCTGGGCTCAGTGTCTTACAGGAATCAGCTCATTTAAACCTTTTTGGAATACACAACAAATGTTAGATCTGTTATTGAAGTAATTAGCATAAAACTTAAGGGAAATGATAGAATATGGGAGCATCCTTCACACTGAGATAAACTGAAAGGGGGAACTGTACCTAATTCATCTTTATGTACCCAGTACAGTGCATGGTATCCTGCCTTTGGTGGTCATTCAGTTCACATTTGCTAAACTAAATGAAATCGACAGCAATGAAATCAATGGAGTGAGGCTAGCTGAAACGCTCTCCCAGCTTGCTAGTCACTGCCAAGGCTAGCTCATAAAAGGTCTCTGCCTGGCTCTCTCTCAAGGGACTTTTAGAATCCTGAGCCATCATCTCTATGTCACCCGATGGCTCTGAAGCCTGTGCTGGGAAGCCCATACCATCTGACCACAGAGGGCTAAAGGTGTCTGAGGAGTCTTAGATACACTTGAGTTGAGCCCAGATGCCAGACTGAGTGGAGACAGCTTTGAGAGTAGCCCAGGCCCAAACATGAACAACTCAGAGTCAAACTACCAACTGAGCCGGAAACCAACTGAACTTAGAAACCAGGTGTGCATAATGCCTTTCTAAAATGCAGTCTTTCTAAAATGTTTGTGATGTAATTTGTTTTGAAGCAATAATCAATATAGAAACATACATGTGTGTGTGTTCTATAAAACAGAAGCAAAAAAGTAAAGACAGACAAAAGATGAATTAAAATATTAATAGTGATCCTCTAATAACATGACTGTAGTTTGATAGTGAGTCCCTCTAATAATACATGTCTGTTTTCCTTCCTTCTCCTGTCTAAAGGCATTTCCTTAAAATATAAGCATTGTATGTTGGAAAACACTTAACAGTGGCTTTGGAAACATCCAGATTTCTTTGAGAAGCACCAGGCTTCCTATCATAGCTCCCTAAGATCCAGACAAGTACGAAAGTGATTATAGCTCAATCTTTAGTATGAAGACTCCTCCTCTTTCCTCCTACAAGGTGCTGAGTCCCTGCAAATACACACATGAGAGCAATCTTGTCCATCTGTGTATGAACCAAAATCCTCATGCCAGGTGATCTGTTCCATCCAAGCCAGGCCATCTTCAGGATCCACTCTGACAGTAAGTCTGTCTTTCTAAAGAGCTGAATTGTCTCCCTGGAACTTCTGGTCACAGGTCATCACTGAGTACCTGCTAGGCACTGTATACAATAAAGAATAAGACAAAAACCCTTATTTTCCAGGAATGTAGATACTAGTGGGTGAAATGTATAATTTAAAAAGCAAAACTTACATAACTGTTGCAAATCAAGGGATTGCCTAACAGGCCATGTAATAGAATATTAATTCCTTAATACAGAAGGCTGAGAGATGGGACACAGTGGGAAGGATTTGGTCATGGGATGGCACCCTCATATGGATTCCTGCCTTTCCCAGGGAAATGGGTTACCTTCAGTGGGGGCTCTGCCTTGCCTCTTTTAATGTCCTCCCTTCCCTTCTCATCTTCTACCATGAGTTGAAGCATCCCAAGGCCTTCATCTCATGAAGCTGCCAGATGTTAGACTTTGCCATCTTCAGAATCACAAAGCCCAAATAAACTTCTTTTCTTTATCAAGTACCTAGTATCAAATGTTATGTCATTAAAGCAACAGAAAACAGAGTGAAATACTAATTAAAGACATAGAGTGGTATGGAGAAGAGAAACCAAGGTCAGGATGTTGAGAGTGAGAGGGATATGAGTTTAGAAAGGACAGTCATGGAAGACTGTCCTGGGCCAGTGACTTTGGATAGAGATATGGATGGAGAGAGGGAGACAAAATCTGTGGTTCTCTGGGAGAGCCTTCTAATGAAGGAGCACCAAGAGTGAAGTTCTGAAGAGGTGTCTGCTTGCAAACTTGATTAAGAGTACAAAGGCCAAGATGGCGAGAGAATGCTGTGTGTGAAAGAGAAAGGTAGGAACCTTGGGTCAGGGGAAAGTGTAAGGGCCATGCTGAGGGCTTCGGATTTCGATCTCAGGGTGACAGGAAACTTCTGGAGGGCAGAAATGGTGTGGGGTGACACTGTGTGTGCTAATTGGTGTATTTAGAGCTCTGCCCTAGCTACCAAATGTGAATGTGTAGGTGAGAAAGTAGAGCACAAGACCTGTTAGCAGATTGCTGAAGCTATCCAAGCAGCCAATGAGAAGTGGTAGAGCTCTGGATAGACTTCCAAGATAGAACCAATAGCGCTTATTAGATTACATGCAAATATAAAGAGGAAAAGAAGTCACAGAGAACCCTGTTTTTTTAAACAAGTAACTTTACATCAGCAATACTTGTAGATGGCTGTGTAAAACACAGTTGGTTCATGTAAGAGAGAGAGAGACAGATATATTCCAGAATCATTTTAGTGTAGGGTTTACTATATTAAACATACAATAATTAGGCAGCATATTAAAGTGTGCATATGTGGAAACTCAAAGAGGGAGCAGTAGAGCAGTAAGGGTCCCCTCTGGGAGAAACAGCATTATAAACAGTGAATGAATAAGACTGGCAAGCAAAGACCTCTCCAGATGGTGCAGACAGCTTGGATTAGAAGGACGGAGGAAACATAGGAAAACACAGAGTTTGGGGTGTACTAGGCCAGACAGAGCACGGAAGAGAATAAAGACAGGAAAACCCACAGGGAACAAGCTGAGTCAATGAGGTCATTCAGAGGAGACAGGGTCTCATCCTGAAAACAGAAAGAGCTACAGGTGAGGGCTAAACCAAGGAGGTATGGGATAAAACATGGATCCCAGAGAGCTCATTCTGAAAGCCACATGTGGAGAGAGGACTTTGACTCCGGTTGGAATAGTGATAATTGTCTGTCAGATTGAAAGCCAGTGTGTGATGGGGTAGTGTTAAGCATTCTAAATGTTTTTTTTTCTCTTTTGTTTTTTTTTTTATAAATACTTTATTTTTTTTCTTCAAGTTACATCTCAGTCACAAACTCCTCCCTATTCCCCCTTCCTATCCTGCCCTTCCACCCTCTTCCCCCCAGAAGTTTCCTCTTTCAGTCCAACAGATGGTTCCTTCTCTTATAACAGTAAGTATTATACAAAACAACAGATATAAATATGCCACATTTATGAGAGTTAAATGGCCCAGTATACCTTCTCAATGTCCAGTTTATACATATTTGGCCCCTGACTTTAACATTCTACTATCTAACCATCTCCATGTGTTTAAAGGTCTATATCTGACTCAACATTCATACTAACTTGCAACACACTTTTAAGAGTATCTTCTTAGATCTATAACACCCTCTTGATTCCTAAACAACTCAAAATTTAGCTATGAGACTCTAGCTGTCTATTCTTCAACCACCTCAGAGACCTGAGAGGGATAAATATATTTGCTTATATAGGAAGTGCAGGGCCTGCAGCTTCCAAAACTAAGAAAGGACATACCAATGACTGCCTGGACAGTTCCCATTTTCTCTCCATACATTCCTGCATCAGTCTTCAGCCTTTGGGTCCTGTTTCTCTGACAGACATTTGTTGTAGAGCAGGGATTATGAAGGACTTACCTACCCTGTCTTGGCAGAGTTAGGCTGTCGACTTCCCTGCTACCAAGTTTTGTCCTTTTTGGACAGCAGTCTGTCTGCAGTTGGTGCAAAGGGTTTTTTCATGCCAAGAGATAGGCTTGCCACTAATTCAACCATCTTACAGTGGAGGTTCTTCGATGCTTATCTTCTACTTGGAGTAGAATAGGGGGTGCTGTCAGGCGCTGATATGTCTCGATATCAAAAAAAAAAGAAGAAAAGAAAATCTTAATTTAAGATAACATTGATGAATGCCATATTCTGCAGATCTCTTGGGGTGTTTGAAGATGCCCTATCCATCTCTTGTATTTAGATAAGCAAATGTTGCTTGTCTCTTAGCAACTTGATTACTGGGTAGTTTAGAGAATATCTGTGATAGACTGTCATAGTAGCTAACAAAGTGACATGTTTGCATGACTAGGAGTTTGTTTTACTTAACTATCCTAGACCGTTTTAGACGGTTGGTATCAAGAGGCCAGAGCTTCACATTTTATTTTTAAGTATCTCTAGGTATGATACCATTAGGAAGCGTTACCTTTAATTTTGTATCAATATACAAAGATCTATTCAATTGTGGTTAAATATACTCTTAATTATGTATCAATATACAAAGATCAATGCCTATGTAGCCCAATACAATCTCTATATTACGTCCATATACAAGGGTCAATACCATTGTGGCCAACTGTAATCTTAAGAAGTGGTCATTTTTAAAAGAGGCGCAAGTATTGTTTCAATCCTGTTCTTAGTGCCAAAAATATAGTTCATTCGATGTGCAGATCATTTTTTATTGTCAGCTCGACACAACCTAGAGAAGTGGGAACTTCAATTAAATAATTACTCCAATCAAATTGGCCCATGGCCATACCTCTAGAAATCGTCTTGATGGCTGATTGACATGGGAGGGCCCAGCTCACTGTAGGGAGCTGTATAAGGAAGCCGAGCTGAGCTGGCGAGGGAGCCAGTAAGCAGCATTCCTCCGTGGTTTCTGCTTCAGGTTCCTTCCTTCAGTTCCTGCCTGACATCCCTCCATGATGGATGGTGAGGTGGAAGTGTGAACTGAAACACACCCTTTCCTCCATAGGCTGCTTTGAGCCAGAGTGTTTATCCCAGCAACAGAAAATCAAACTAGAACCTAAGCAAAGAAGAGAATTACAAGACTCGCCAGGGGGATCTGAGTGTGAGTTCCCAAGATCCGCATTGGGGCCCTTTTCTCCGGCAGCCGCAGCTACCACTGACTCTGCAGTTCTCCCGGATGACAGCGTCACTGATTTCCCCTTACTGCTACTTGCTGAGAGCTGGTGGGTCATTTTGAAAATTCCCCTAAGATCCTCTTCTGAATTGGAATCGAGAAGAGAGTAAGGTTGCATGACAAGAACAAGCCTCTGGTAATGGAAGGACATTTGACTTTTCCTTTCCTGGTTTCCAATGGGTGGAGTGAATCTGAATTTTCTCCTACTGTTCTGGAGGTTGTTGTATGTTTGACTTCTGTTCTTTGAATATTTGCATTAGCAGAAGATCTGCCTGAAAGTTCAGGCATTATGTGCATATCTCAGCTCTATTCTGTTTACTACTCTTGTTTTACTAGCCTGACTTCTGTTGTAGTACATTTCCACCGCGGAAACTGTCAAATGCACTAATGTCCAACTACTATACACAATGCACAGAGACAACTGCTGAACGTTCAGAAGATAGCCCTGTTTTTAAAAATTTCCATTGACATCTTATCACTATAACAAGCATCTTAGAATGCTCTTCCCCAGTGTGGGATCCCTGGGCCTATTCTGGTCTTCAGACTGTTTGTTATCATCAGCCTTCAATAAGTGCAGAAACTGAGTAATTTAGAACCTTTTTAAGTTGCTGTGATACACGAACATACAATGTTGTTTTTTTTTTTCTTGGATTGGAAATTTAAAACTGACCCATAACTACAGGTTGCTTGAGGAGTACAGCTTGGATGATTCTCGTGGCTCTTTTGTTGTTCCATCATTTGATGTAACAACTATAGATATGATATTATCCCCCCAGCTACTGAATATCCCATAATCTGATTATGAATGTATTCCTTGTCAACCTTCGTCTTATGCCTTTAGCAATGGATTCTGATGCTTTTGCTCAAAACCCACCATTCTGCCTTCCAACTCCCGTTCCCCTCTCCTAGTTGGCATAGTCTCAAAGAGCTAAAAGAAACAGCAGCGTTTAAAGCAAACAAACAAGAACTTACATGATTATAAAATACCGCTTTTCTCTTTCCCCTACATAAAACCAAGAAGGATGTGTACAAATATATTGGTGATCATTTCTGGGTGATAACCTGAATTTTCTATACACTGCCTCATGTCCTAAAGACAGAAATAAGGGCTGGAGAGATGGCTCAGCCATTAAAAGGCTAGGTTCACAACCAAAAATATAAAGACAGAAGCAAACCAGTCTCCTCATCTCCTGGCTTCCACAGACTGTCTATGGATTTTTCTTCCTGTGTCCTGGATCCCTGTGGGAAAAATGCTCAACTTCATACATCATTCCTGGAAAGCCCTTAGAACACAGTTGGAACACTGCTATCCTGACAGTCAGATATCAAATCCACATCAGAACTGGCCTGGAAACACTGGGGTGCCATGTGGACCTGTGGCTTGTCCCTCTCCCAACTTCCTACCAAACTCTGAATTTCTTTTATTATTAGTAAATTACTCTATCCTTGAAATTGATTTTCTGGAATGTCACCACTGGCACTCCCCATTGCTATGGTAATATTAAATTCTGAGTTCTTTGTATGTTAACAGAGATCTCTGAGGCTAACTCACCTTTAAACATGAAGACAGTGGCAACTATTTTGGTTGATAACCAGTTGTTACGGCCAGGCAACAAGACAAGCCTTGAATTTCTACAGAAAAACTATTTATATCCAGGGGCATTAAATACATATCTCATCTCTCCTTAGTCTTGAATAAGATCCTTAAAATAGTCATAACTAGAGAAACTTAAACCCACAGTATACGTCTTTTTGATGCTACAAGTTTAATGTATTTATTTAATGCTATTATCCAATCCCAGAAAATGTATAGGAAATTTTGCATTGTTATATACTGCATAAAAGAAGCATAAAATAGTGTAGTCATCCTATAAGTCAATGTTTTTCTCTCTATACTGAAAGTCTTAAGAACATAAACACAAGCCTAACTTCTGGTAAAAGCAGACAGGAAAAGGCAAATTTCCCTCCCTCTCAATACGATAAAACTGGACAACATAGTTTAAAGTGATTATTTCAGAGTTCTAGAAATTGATCAGAGGCAAATGATAAATTGAAAAATATTTATATATATATTCAGGGGGAAATGGAAAACTGTTGAATTTGGGTAAGGGCAGGAGTCTGTGGTGTCTCTTCCAGCACAATCCCACCCCCTCTGATAGATGAAACCCCAGCAGGCAATGTTATCTATCTGTAGCCTTATTCTGATGAGGACGTCATTTAGAGTAGAGGAAGGCAAGTCAGTAAAAGCAGCAGTTTGGGCAGGGAACGTCCATAGCTATGTATGCTTCGGAGGGTGCAAAGTTGTGTGGCACAGTAAGAGACTAGCCAGTAAATTAATAAGGGGAGGCTGAAAAAAATGAGAAGGTCGTGTAACACAAGAAATGCTCTTCATGGATCCCTAGCTGACGGAGCGCCCTGGCAAGTTAATCTGCGGATCCAAGGAGTCCCAATAACCTCTAATAACTAACATAAGCCCAGAGAGGTCCTCACTTAGGAATGTGGTGATCTGACTACTGGAAGCCTCAAACAAAGACAAATATCTTAAAAACACACAAACAAAAAACCCACACCAAGCAAACAAACAAAAATAGCTACCATATAGAAAACACCTTGTCACCACAGGAAAAGACAAGTAGCATTCATTAAAACAGAAGCCAGCTTTGCACCAGACACAATACAGGTTGAGATGCAATGGAAGGGCATATTCTAAGTGCCAAAATAAGCTACCGAAAAGGACTTCCATGTGTCAGAAAACAATCCTTCCAAAATGAAGCCCAAATGCTGTCATCTGCAGAACAACAATGTGTGAATCCTACCAGGGAACTTGCTGGAAATACCAAAGAAAGTTATTTGGACCAAACAAAAGGCTACAAGACAATTTGATTGTACACAAAGAGGTAAACATTACATAAACGGGCAATCTAAAAAGTTTACTGAATATTCTCCCACTGGTCCTCAGTTTCTCCAAAAAGATTGCAGTGTGTAAATGGGTTATTACAGTACTGTGTTATGTGGTTCTAAAAGGGATAAAACAGTGGTAACAGCAGTATATAGGATGGTGAATAAGATGCAGATACGGACGAGGAAAGTCAACACGTTTTACCCAAACTGAAGAGATGAGTTAAGGCACACATTTTAATCCTTAAAGCAATCAGTCAGAAAACAAGCAAAAGTGTCAGTCATTAAGAAAACAGTTAAGGGGCTGGGGAGATGCCTGAGCTCTTCTAGAGGACCCGGCTCTCATCTCCCACATCCACACAGAGACTCACAATGGACGCTAACTCTGGTTGCACAGGTTCTGATACCCATTTCTGACATCTGTAGGCACTACACACATGCAATTCACAGACAGACATACAAGCAAAACACCCATACATATAAAAACAGAAATAAATAGATATTTCTAAATCGAGAAGCTAAAATACATGTAAAGGCACAAAATGTGATCCCATTTGGGAACCACAAGTCAAAGCCTCGCTGAAATACAATTCACACCCCCTGGGGTGGTTGCAATTTTTATTGCTCGAAAATACATTTTAAGGAAGACAGAGAGAGGAGTTGGAACCCACATATGTTGGCCGCTGAGAATATGAAAGGGTGCAGATGCGTGGGAAACAGTTTGCTGGGTCTTCAAAAAAGTTTAAAATATAGTTGCCCTCTCCAAGGTCTATATCCAAAAGAAATCAAAATAAACCCTCAAAAATATAGTTGTACCCAAATGCTTCACAACAGGCTAGATATTCATTAACGGATTATAAAAGTTGAAAATGAGACGGACGCACAATGCCATATTGTTCAGCCATACAAAGGAATGACATACACAGATCCATACTTCAATGTGGAGGAGCTTCAAAATCATGCTATGGCAGTCTAGAAAAATGGCTCAGCCTGCTGGTCCAAGTTTAATACCTGGAAGGAGAGAACCAGATCCACGAAGCTGTCCTCTGATCGCTACACATGTTGTGGTGCACGCCCCACCCCACCCCCACACAATGATGATGATGATGAGGATGAATAATCACTTTCAAAGTGCTGAATGAAAGGAAACAGACAGAAGAATCAAATATTGTCTGATTCCATTTGTATGACAGACATTTAGTAGGTAAACCCAGAAGGACTTAAAACAAACCAGACAAGGACAAGGAACATTAAAGGGAAGAAGAAAGTGACCACCTAGTAAACATGAGATCTTTTTCCTTCAGTTTTATGCTTTGGAAATCGATATGCATGATGGCCACACAATATTAAAGTATCAAATGCCACTAAATTGTACAGTTTGAAATGGTTAATTCTATGTTGTATAGACTCACTTTAGTTTCAAAAATTTAAAACGTGAGCTGAATAGATGGCTCAACCATTAAAGACTAAAGCTTACAACCAAAATGTAACACTTCAAAACATAATTTTACATGTTGAAAATTTGCAGAAGCTACCAAAATGTTTTGAAAACTCTGCTAGTGCTAATGTATAGTTTTAGCAAGGTTGCAGGAAAAATTAATATATAAAAATCAATTGTACTTCTATATACCAGCAGCAATTTCAAAATGAAATTAAGAAAATAACTTCTGCCACAATTGCATCCAAGAGGACAATGTATTTGATGATGAAAACATAAGCTGTAGACTGAAATAAAAAATCGGATATCTGATAAAAGACACATATGAAATATTCAAAGAACTCTTACAACTCCTAAAATCCAAGTTAAAATGGCAAAATAATTGAGGAAGCTTTTTTTTTTTCAAAAGATAGTATACAACTGGCTAATAGCTACATAAAATGGTGTTTGACATCATTAATCATTATGAGCATGCAAATTCATCAGTCTAACAGCAGAGGGATGAGAAGAAGCCTGGTGGGGGGGGGGGGCGTGCAAGGTGTGGTCAGATTTACGTTTTGATGGCAACCACTGATGCAGGTGTTCTCTAGCTGTGGTGTAAGGAGTATATTCATTCAGGGGAACATGCCTTCTTGCTAATATTTTAGGAGTGTTGTAGATCTGATAATAAGCTGTCAGAGACACTGTGCTTAGGGTAGCCCACTGCTGTGTGTCTCATTTTAAATTGAGCATTAAGGAAATCAAGCATTTTAATTCAAGTCTGCCAGGAGTTCTGTCCTAAGGGTCTGTTGCCATTTTTAGCTGCCGTGAAATTTTTGTCACCAAGGAAGTCAGCATTGCAGGGTTTTTCTTCCCCCCTAGCAGATTCACTTGGTGTAGTGTGTTCTTGATTATCAAAATACTCATCTTGTGTAGGGGCTTTGAGCTGGTGAATGGTGGACAGACACAATGCACGGACAGCAAGGCACATGCCATGCAATCTCAATTAACTACCCTGAAACACGGTGTCCATCCATACCCAGGGCCTAGATGTGTCTGGCTGAACTGCTTTGAGTGTGGATATTTTTGTTCTTTGTTTCGTGTGCTTTTGTTTCCTCTAAAGTACACATTCACTTTTTTTTTTTTAAGATTCTTTTAAAAACCTGAATGGGAAAGAAAATACCTATTGAAACTATACTGAGTGCTGACAAGGATGTGGAGAGGCCGATGCCCCACACCAGGTTGGTCAGAATGCAAAGTCCACTTTGGGAAAGACCATATAGTTTCATTTAAAGTTAAAAATAAGATTTCTGTACAATTCTATCATTAAGTATTTAGCCAAGAGAAGAGACGCCCACGCACATTCACACGAGTGCTTGGAGTGGCGGTGTTCACAGTGACAAACAGTCGAAACAACCCACATGCCTAGCAGCTTGTTACTACATAAACAGTGAGGCATACTCACACAACCAGGTACAACTTAATAGTGCGCTAGTTACTTTCCATCACGGTGACCAATGCCTGGCAGAAGCAACCAAAGGGACCAAACACTTGTCTCCCAGTTTCAAAGGATCCCAGTCGGTCATGGAGGAGAAGGCAGAGTGGGGTTCACGGTACCAAGGGTAGCAATGGCAGAGGTCCCTCGCAGCACAATGGACCAGGCAGCACGAAGTGGGACTAAAGCCAGGGACCGAGCTACAGCCTCCAAAAGCCGCCAGTGAGTGACCTTCTTCTGCCAGTCGGGCCGACCTCCTAAAGGTTCCACAGCCTCCCAAAATAGTACTACAGCTGGAGAATAAGTATTTAATACATGCTCCTGGGGCGGGGGGGGGGGGGAAGCATGACAGATCCAAACCATAAGACACAGAAAAAAGAAATCGACCCTACACAGAGCTACTGTATGAACAAATCCGAAACCACTCGAAGAGATAGCTAGCAGTCAGGCACAAAAGTCTACATCTTGGATGAAATTTCCAGGAAAGACAAATCTATGGGCCTGATCGGTGGTTGCCTGGAGCTAGAGAGAGAAGATTTGCTGCAAATTGGAATGAAAGAAATTGTGGAGGGATGGTGGAAAACACAGCGATGACTTCAGGACTATAAATTTACTGCTTTACTAAAAAGAAAAAAAAAACAATGAATTGTGAATTTTGGGAGAATTCTGTGGTATGTAAATTATATATCAATTAAGCTATTAAAAAAAACTTGTATGTTGGCAGGAGAGATGGCTCGGCAGTTAAGAGAACCGGCTGCTCTTCCAGAGGACCCAGGTTCAATTCTCGGCACACACAGGAGCTCACACCTGTCTGAAACTCCAGTTCCATGTGATACCCTTATACAAATATACATGTAGGCAAACACCAATGAACATAAAATAAAATAAATCTTCTAAAAAACGTGTATTTTGAAAACTTTGATTCCAGTTCTATGTATTTTTACAGTCATGTACGTTGGGGTGATCTCAGTTTCTGTCCTGAAATGCTTATTATTAATTCATGTATAAATAGTAAATAGTTTGAAATAGATCAAATGACTTAACATTATGTGATGATTAAGTAAAGTGTTGACCTTTAGATATAGATATTATTTAATAAATACTTCACAATTGTGGTAGAAGTAAGTCAGGTCTCCGTAGTGAAATTGCCAAGTTGTTTAATTTAATATATGGCAGCACGTAGGAAGGAGCTTGGCGTCCCTTGTTGATCTGGACGGAGCCAGTTGGGACCGAATGATATGCCCTGTTGAAGGAGCGTTGCTAAGAAACCTCACAAGCCATGCAGATGACGTCATTTGTCGTGAGAAGCAACGGGCCCACTGAGCATCAGGGAAGGTCTTGTGGACCCTCGAGACCACCAAGGATCTTGAGAGAATGCCATAGAGACTCCATATAAGCCAGAGATCCACGTGGTCTCGCTCTCTTCTTCCTCCTGCCCTCACTGACTGAGAGGTCACACTGAAGAAGAGCACCACCGCAAGGTATGCCATTAACAGAATTTAGACCGCTATGGCCCAAGGCAAAATAGGGACTTTTAAAGGTGTCTGTCTTGAGGCCCCCGAACGCCGGAAAAGTGCTTGGAGAAGTTAGGAACTGGCCCAGTCCAGAAAGACCTTGGAGGCGAATCTTAACTGATTGAAAAAGCCGCCCTCAGTTGGTGGTTGGAACAGACTGATTTTAGAAACTGGCCACAACTTCGTGGTGGAAATAAACTGGCCTTAAGAACTGGCAAAATAAGGCCCAACAGACTTGTTTTTTCAAGCTTGAAAGACCTGATGGGACCTCCATAAGCCAAGCCATCCTACACGGACCTAAGATAAAAGTATTAATATCCTTTTAAGAAACTTAAAATAGTGTTAACTGTTTTCATACAGGTATTAGGGTGCTTTGAGGAATTAAGGTTTTCTTAGATAGATTTTATGTTTTAGATTATAGGATTTAGGTATTTTATAGGTGATTGATAAGTATTAATAGATATAAGTGTGTTAAAGAAAAATATTCTGCTACATATATTTTATATTTTAATGTTATGTAATAAATTAACAATGAGAGATGTTCAAGATATTCTATTAAATAAAATGGTAAGATTAAAAATAATGTATAGGATGGTCATTTAATGAGTCTGGAAAAATGCACATCAAAATCGTACTTGAATAATAGCTCTACTTTTTATCTTTACTTACTTACATCTTAGAAGTTTTATAAAATATAGATAGCTATGAAAAAAGAAAATACAACCATTACAGGAAAGTTCTATGAGGGAGGTGTGGGGCTTATCTGCAAGAAGACAAGAGTCATTGGTTTTCTTAGGTCTTCAGATTTTTCACTTCAATAAGTAAATTTGTCCACAGAAACCCTTATATTAATCTCATATTAATTAATTATCATAATTTGTACCTGTCTAAGAACATTTGGTAGTTTAGAACATGCTTCATGACATGTTGTGTCCTATAATCTTTTTTTCTAACAGTAACCCCATGGACAACAAGAGTACACACACAGAAAAAGACTATAAATATGTATTTGTGTGTACTATTGTCTATATGGTATATGCTAGTAATTAGTATATGCTCAGTATTATATTCTGTATAGTGTATAATATGATTAATTTATATAATTAGTATAATTGAATACATTCATGTATTCTTCATTTAGTTTTCACTACAAATTGTAAGGCTATTGGTCCTATTGTATTGGCTGCAGAAAAAAACATTTAAGAGATTGAGCAATTATACCATTATCTACATTTTAGACACTGGAAAATGAGAAGTAAGCCTTGGGAAGGTTGAGGAATGGCAAAAATCCTGCAGTTAAATACCAAGTTAAAACCTTACATGAGAATGGCTCATACTGTGGTGTCCTGCATCCTTGACATTGTTCCAAAGCCGACTTCCTTCAGAAGTTGGGAAATAATAGTTGTTGGCACAAACAGATTCATTTCTGTTCTCAGAGCAGGTGACCAAAGTTAAAAGAAGTAGTAGCTGCCATTCAAGTTTTTTGTCCAGAGGAGCTTGGCCTATTTTCTCTCCGCATGGAGCTGGGTACTTTTAAAAAGATGATTTTCCTTCTTCTGAGTTATACCTTAATTTGCATTTGAGTACGTGCAAGTCATGGCACTTTGCTCGTGTAAGGGACTTAATATACAGCATTCAAATCCATTGTACAAATCAACTGCAATGTCAAATATAAAATCATGAAGGCATAGGGTCTTGCTTTTAGACTCCTAATGCCCTAAACATTGAAATCAATCTCTGGGAGGAAGCAACAAAAGGCAATGGTTATTAATGAGTTCAGGGTTGGTTTCTACAGCTCTCATACTCAGCGATAGTAGCATCTGCACCTGCTTTCTACTTGGGGGACTGCTGTGAAACACTGTCCCCTGGATATGACAGCGCTGTTACACTCTTGAACTCACAGCAGTCTTGGTTGGCTATACAAGATCAAGCCATCAACTTTCCAGCACGCAGGGAGAGTGGCTCATAAGACCCCACCCCTCGCTGAGGAGGTATTGGCAGTTGAGGACTTTTGGCAGAAGGTCAGCTTTCTTCTGGTGTGTGGCCCCTTGGACTGTCCATGTTCCAGTGGAAGACCCTACACCCATGTGCACATGCATAGCCCCACTTGAACTCAGTGGGTTTTTTTTTTTTAAGAGGAAGGTGGGAAAGGGATGTGGTGGTGAGAAATCTGGGAGAAGCTAGATGGATGGAGTGGAGTGGAGATTATCAAAATCCATTGTTCACATATATGAAATTTTCAAAGAATAAGTTTAAAATATTTATCAGAAATAATACCTGCTTTATTGAGTGATTGCTGGGTACTCAGCCTTCATGCTTTCTCCACAGGTTCTTGGGGAGTCCTGCTTCTAAGAACCCTGTGAGAAAGTTTCCATTTGTACCCCTTCTACAGATAAGTATATTGAGGCATACAGGCACAGTAATGACTTATTCAAGGTCAAATGGCTAACTCTAGAAGTATATAGAACTCAAACTCGAATCTGCTGGATTCTTACACTGAACCATGTTCCATAGTAGACTCCATCTGCTGGACTTCATACACTACCTGAGAACTGTGGTCACAGGTGTCAATACCTCTTCAGAAGGTTGTCTACATCACCTATGCATATTGTTGAAATAGTTCCAGAGACCTCTAAAATAGTAAGTACTGGAGCTAGGTATGGCAGCCTACCCTGTGAACCCAGCACTCAGGAAGCCAAGGCAGAGTAATTATGAGTTCCATGTCAGTCTGGGCTACATAGCCAGACTGTGTCAAATGGAAGGAAGGAAGGAAGGGAGGGAGGGAGGGAGGAAGGGAGGGAGGGAGGGAGGGAGGAAGGAAGGAAGGAAGGAAGGAAGATACCATTTTATATCATATCAATTTTAATTGAAGTTTCTAAACATAGTGGAGACAACAGTCTATTAACTGTCTGGTAGAATTGGGATCGCAAATATTTAAAGCCCATGAATCCATTCCATTCAGGGTTCTAGGTAGTTATAAGGAAGAGGTACCAGACCTTCTGCTAAGCCCTGGAAATCTGGGGTCAGTCCTGACCTCCAGGGATTCATGACCTAATAGCAGAGACAGGGTCACAGGAAACTGCCATGCACATTCTGTGTCTTCAGGGACAATGGGGAGTGTTAGCATCTTCAGTCGCTGATCTGCCTATCAGGAGCAGGCTGATCCTGGCTACAGGCTACTGCACTGTTTGTGACTAAAGCAGTTTTTGTGAAGATCCAAAACTCATTCCCAGAGAGAGGAAAGTGCAACTGTTTTTACTCTTCATCAGAGTACTGCCGTTTGACATTGGTTTTTATGAATCGCTAGGTTTTGTTTTTTTTTTTTTTAAGATTTGCTTATTACAAAACACAACGCTCATTGGAGAATGAGTCACACCCCACAGAAAGGGGTACCCTACTCCATTGCTGGTGGGAATGCAGGCTTGTGCAACCACTATGGGGGTCAGTCTGGCGATATCTTAGAAAACTTGAAATAGCTCTGCCTCAGGACCCAGCCATACCACTTCTGGGTATACACCCAAATGCCTCTTCACGGAATCATAAGGAAGTTTCCTCATCTATGTTTATAGCAGCCTTATTTATAATAGCTAGAAACTGGAAACAACCCAGATGTCCCTCAACCGATGAATGGGTCAAAAAACTGTAGTACATCTATACAATGGAATATTATTCAGCTATCAGGAACAATGAAATTATGCAATTTGCAGCCAAATGGATGGAACTAGAAAAGCTCATCCTGAGTGAACTAACCCAGACTCAGAAGGACACATATGGCATCTATTCACTTATAGTAGGATTTTAGCTATATAGTAGAAGGTATCGATACGACAACTAACACACCAAAGGGAACTTGGACATAGACTTCTTATTTTTAATTTTTATTCTTTATCTATTTTTTATATATTAGTTATATTTTTTCTATTTTTTAGTCTTTTTTATCTATTGTATGCTTATTGGTTTGTTTGTTTAGTAGTTCTCTCTCCCGGGCAACGAGACACTTTTCACTGATGGTACTGCTTCGTAGATCCCCAATGAATGAAGAGGCTCTTGGCCCTCATACGACCTCTCAGCTGATATGAGGGACTGTTATATAAGGACACCCCACCCCAGAGAAATGGGATGGAAGGGTTAGGAGGTAAAGAAAAAAAATGAAATGTGATGTTTCAGCCTTTTACTACTAATTGTCATAAACTGTTTAGGGTAATTAAGAAATGCAAATTAATGGTTATGCAAGCTGGTCATTCAGTTGGGTACTATGACAGCCTATTATAGTTACTTTCTAAGCTAATCAGAAATAAACCAGCAAGAGACAAGCAACATCTGCTTACCCTAATATAAGAGATAGATAGGGCCTCTTCAAAAACCTCAAGAGATCTGCAGAATATGGCATTCAAAAATGTTTTCATAACTTTAGATTTTTTTATATCAAGACATATCAACTCCTGACAGCACCCCCTATTCTCCTCCAAGTAGAAGATGAGCATCGAAGAATCTCCAGTGGGAGATGATTGAATTAGTCGCAAGCCTATCTCTTGGTAGGAAAAGCCCCTTGCTCCAACTGTAGACAGAATGCTGTCCAAAAAGGACAAAACCTGGAAGCAGGTAAGTCGACAGCCTAGCTCTGCCAAGACAGGGTAGGTAAGTCTTTCATAACCCCTGTTCTACAATCAATGTCTGTCAGAGAAACGGGGCCAAATGACTGAAGATGGATGCTGTAATGTATGGAGAGAAAATGGGAACTGTCCAGGCAGCCACTGGTATGTCATTTCTTAGTTTGGGAAGCTGTAGGCCCTGTACTTCCTATAAAATCAGATATATTTATCCCTCTCAGGTCTCTGAGGTGGTTGAAGAACAGATAGCTAGAGTCTCATAATTAAATTTTGAGTTGTTTAGGAGTCAAGAGAGTGTTATAGATCTAAGAAGATACTTTTAAAATTGTGATGCAAGTTAGTATGAATGTAGAGTCAGATATAGACCTTTAAACTCATGGAGATGTTTAGATAGTAGAATGCTAAAGTCAAGTACCAAATACATATGGACTGGTCATTGGGAATGTACGTTAAGCCATATAACCCTCATAACTGTGGCCTAATTACCTCTGTTGTACTGTATTGTATTTGTTATTATAAGAGAAAGAGCCATTTGTTGGACTGAAGGGGGAAACCATAGGGGGAAAATAAGATATACCTTAAACTTAAAAGAAAAAAAAAAGGGAAGAGGATGGGGGGTGGAGGGTGGGAGGGTGGGACTGGAGGGGGAATAGGGAGGGGACTGCGATTGAGATGTAACTTGAAGAAATAAAAAATAAAGGAAAAAAATAAAAAAAAAGAAATGCAAAAAAAAACATTTGCTTATTACAAAACACAACGCTCATTGGAGAGTGAGTCACACCCCACAGAGTGCATAAAGTTAAAAACCAGTCCTCTCTATATGAACAATGCTATGTTCTCCCAGGTTTATCCATCGACTTCCTCAATGTGGTTGCACTGTATCAGAATTTAGAGTTTTAGACATCAGCTGGCCACTGTCATTTGTCACCAGGCAGCTCCTTTAAGCTGCCCCATACCCTCAAGCTACTGGAGCATTTTGCTGAGATCTTTAGCTAAGAGTGCTGCTGACTTTTTCCCCGTGTTGGATTCGTCTTGTTGGGTTGGGTATATTGTTCCCACTTGCAATGGTCTCTCCGTTTCTTTATTTTATATAATCCACAGAACTGATAAGATAATTCAACAGCAGAATTCTGCTTATATATCCCCTCGCACTGGGCTCATTTTACAATGGGCATTTCATTTTGTAATACGCAAGTCTTAAAAACAGTAAAATATAGTGACCTAATACACACTGATGTGGAAGCAGAAGCAGGAGTGTCAGGTAACGAGCAGAATTCATCCCCTGGCTGAACTGTAAGATCTCTCAGCACTCCCCTCCCCGCCTCCAGCATCTTTGGGCTTCAGTGTTCTAGGCTGTAAAGCTATGAGGTGTGATTTGATACTCTTTAAGCTTGTGCTCAGACTTAAAAGCCTTGGGAGCCCTGTGAGCTGTGGCTTGCCCTGCTAAGCAGCCTCCTTCTACAGACAGTGCTTAGCAGCATGTGAAGTCCATATTTCCAAGACACACTGCGGAAGCCAGGGGCAGCTATTCTGAAAAGTCGATCAAGACCCAGAGCAGACTGCTTTGATTAAATTATCCAGGCTTTGGTTTTGAAAGACAGGACCCAGTCGGGTCAATCAGATGTGATGATACTGCAGCAGTTCTATAGAGAAACCCAGCTAGGAGGTGTTTCCCAATTTCCAGCAAGAGTGCTTTCCTACCCTGCAGGAACTTGATCTTTAAAAAATAAAATCAAATGCCGGAGTTACAACTTGTGGCTCCAGTCTCCACCAAGGTCACCTGAAAGTTCCTAACTTCTAAAGGTAACTTAATTGGTTAGCTGGGCAATTATTTTGGATGGGGATTTTTGTTTAACCAGCCTTGTGAGGCATTTTTTTGAAATTGAATTCAAGGCTACCTTGAGAAACTTGTCCTCATTTAGCCCTCCTCAAAGGAAAACCCGAAAAAGCAAGGAACATCTCGATGTGGAATTAACAGCCAACCATGGCTTAATTATGTGACTGAAACACATTGCAGGTATAATTCAATCTTTCCCTCTGCATTGTGAAGAATATAATAGTTACTAATATTCTTTCTCAAGGGCTATTCTCAGGATTCTCTGTGAGGATCACAAGCTATTGCTTTTCTGTTTTCATACCCCATGTCACTGTAGGGAATATTGCAGCATGTGGCTTTGAGCAACTTCCAAGGACTCTTAAGAAGCACAGAAAGACCCTTAGGAACAGGGGAGATGATGGAAATGGGTACTGGGAAAAATAAAGCCAAGACATCTGTGATCTCAAAAGATAGAGAGATTTCTCTGCACCAGCGAGCAGCTCTGCAGCAGGCGCTGGCTGCATGTCCTCACAGTGACCTCAGGTATGGTGTGATTTACCTGAAACAGTCCCAGATCCCACATGCAGTGGGCTCAGACCCCTAGACTGTCCCCACGCCAGTCCCACCCACGAGTCATGGCCTCCTTAACTTCTGAATGATCGGCTATGGATTGGGGATCGATTAACTTGCCTGATAGAGGAGCTCACAGAACTCTGGGAAATATTGTAGCTATATTTACTTGTTCAATGGAAACAATATCTTTAAATACACAAGCATCTAGATAAGGGGCTCTCTAGGGTGAGGTCTACAAGGGTCCCAAGGCTTGAGTACCTGTGTCTGTGGAGCTGGGAAGATGGCATTGCCACCCTCTCAGCATATGGCTGGGTCCTCACCTTCCTGAAAGCCTCCACATGCTTAGTTGTATAGCAGCTCCAGAGCTCTGTGCTTCAGGACACACTACAGCACATCCATAATCAAAACATGGGCAAATTGGGCCGTAAAAGGATAGCCTTCAATGCTGATATACCAGTGATGAAACCTAGTAAGGACCTTCTCGATCCTCGTTGGTTTCTCTGAACAGTGTTCTTTCCCCATTAGCACAAATCAGGACTCCTTCTGTAATAGAGAACTTGTCATTAGAGGATGTCTTTATTTTTAATTTTTTGACTAATTCAATTTATAGACAATTTCTCTCATGTACAAAACACACAGTAACTACTTTTACTCCCCACCTTCCCAACATTGTCAGCACTCCTACCTACAAATCTCTCTCACACATTTGTTTTGCTTTGTGACCCACTGAGATGAACCAGGGTTGTCTGAGTGACTCTGACTTTAGGGTTGTCTGTTGGAGTCTGGAGTTTTTCTCCGGTCAGGGACCTTAAGAGAAAACTTCACACACTCGTTGTGTATCTGCCCATTCTTTTTTGGGCAGTGTCTGCTGGTCACTGCTGTGACACATGGACACCAGAAAAGGCACAGTCATGACAACTGCCACCAGGATCCCAGAAGATGGCATATTGTTCTCTTGGGGTAGTCCAGGCTGATACCGGTGCACCAGGCTGAAGAGAATATGGCGGGTTTTGGGACGAGGTTCGGTTGAACCTCCAGATTCATAGGGAAGTGCTGAGGGGTCCGAGAGAGCTTTCTCTGATGACAAAAGTTCCATTAGGCGAAATCACAACAGTTCCAAGGGATGCTGTTTGGTGAATCAGCTACTCCTTTTTTTTTGCAGCTTGCGTATCACGGTGGTCTTAGCTCTTCAAAATCTCTTCTAAACTCTGAGATGAATGAAGGTTTATGAACCATGGGAGATGGGGAGGGATTTTGGGGGGGGAGGTGAATGTATTCTATTGGCTGAGATTGAGATGTTGACAATGCCATATTTACATTGGGGAAGGGTCCCAGAGGCTGGGTTCATGTCCAAGCTCACCTGTGACTACCTGGGGGTTGTTTGGATTATGTGCTACAAAGAAGGTAGCTACTTTGGGGGTTGTGTCCACATGCTTCTGAGACCGGCAGATGCACGGAGAAAGCTTTGTTCCACGCCTTCCATTCTTAGGATGGGGCATAAGGCCCCATAACCCCATCCTGAGATTTCTAGAGTTTGAACATGCTCTCATTTCACCAGCTCCATGCCAAATCCTCTGGAGGCATGTCCCAGCACTCCTTTCTTGTTGATAGGGATAGTCTTGTGTGGGTCCAGTGCAGGTAACTAAAATTGATGTAAATTACTAATTGGAATGGTTATATCGAGTCTAAAGAAGACAACCTCAGGCTGTCCTAAGGTAGAGTTCACCTTCCTTGAAACAAGGTCTCCATGGAGGTCACCTGGGTTAAACTACATTGGCTGGCCAGCAAGTTCCAGAGGTCCCCTGCCTTTCCCTTCCCAGAAAAAGAATTACAAGCATGGTGCCCAACATTTTTATGTGGACTCTCGGGGTCAAACTTAGGACCTCATGCTTGCAAGGCAAGTGCTGTACTGAGCTATATCCTCAGTCTTCAAAGAGTTTCCTATGGCTAGCTCCTCTACAAAAAGAACTAGAAAGAGAGAGCATATTTTTGTTTCTGTGATCAATCTTGGGGACAAGAATTTCTGGTTTGTATTTCCTGCCTTAGGAAGAAAAAGAAACATGGGAAAGCAAAGTGGGTCACAGAGAGACACTGCTTCCTGAAACTGGCTTCTGAGGGCTCAAAGTGTCCCTAATGACTCTGGCCATTTAAGAAATTCAAAAGATGTCGGGATCAATGAGTCTAGGACCATGGATGGAAATGAGAAGTAGCATGTCGAAACAGGGAAAATCCATGGTATAAACTCACCAAATAGCTAGAATTAGGTGGGGCTATCAGAACAGAAGATAGCTGAGCATCTTTTAGCAAAAGTGAGGATTCCAGAAGCAGACTGCTGACTTCAAATTATCACATACCAGATGCATGACTCTGGGCAGGGATTTCTTAACCTCTGCATGCTAATCTTCTCATCTATGAACCGGGGATTATAACCATTCTTGCTTTGTGTGGTTGCTGTGTGCAGCACATGAGCTAAGATAGGTGGTATGCTTAGAGCAGCACCTGACATGTAGCAAGACTCAACAACAATTTAGTATGTAGTCTGTACACAATGTTTTTATTTATAATACATACTAGATGGGATGAGACCTTCACATACACTACACTATTATATTAATCATTTTCCCCAGAAAACTGGATGTCTCTATATCCATCAATCTATGTATCATCTATTGATCCATCATTTGTCCATCCTCCTATGTATCTACCCATTAATCTGTTTCTCCATTTATCTATAATCTATCCATTATTTATAATAGGTTTACTTATTTATTTATGATACATACACTCAGTCCTGAATGAGATCTTCAGATACACTACAATGGTTATTATATTAATCATTTTCCCCCAGAAAAACTGGATATCTCTATATCCATCCATCCATCCATCCATCCATCCATAGTCTATCTATCCATCCATCATCTAATCCATCATTTATCCATTCTCCTTATCTATCTATCCATTCATCTGTTCATCCGTCCATCTATAATCTATCTACTCTCAGCAGATACAAAAAAGAGAGGAAATTTTTAATTTACATAGTTGAGAGAAGTGGGACAGTGGGAAGGATATTAAGGGTATCATTGATATTGATATCAAGAGAGTTGGAGTCCACATTCTTCGGGAGCACCCTGTTCTGACAAGAGCAAACCCAGTCAACCATCATTTCACCATATGAACAAAGGGAAGCCATGTTTTTTAAAAAATATGTATTTATTACTTCAGGTTACATCTCCATCACAGTGTCTTCTTTCCACCCTTTCCAGTCCCGCCCTCCCACCCTCTACCCCCTATCCCTTCCATCCCACTCCTCTTGGGTGGAGTGTCCTACATAACAGTCCCCCGCCCCAGTTCAGCAGTCATATGAGGGCCAAGAGCCTCCTCATACACTGGGAGCCTACAAGGCAGTACCACTAGGGCAAAGTGTCTCATTGACAGGAAACAAAGTCTATGTACATGGGGAAGCCATGTTTTAAAAGGTGTAGGAATGTTGTCGAGGTCAGAAACTTCCCTGTCTCAGGTCTTAGAATGTTCCCTGTCTTAGAATGTTATGGGAACAATAAACTGAGTTTCCTGGGCAGATTTAAGATCATAGAGGATGTTACCCGAACCTCCTCAAATGGTTCTCTTGGAATCTATGGCCTTCAAAAGCTCATGTATTATAAACTTAACCCCTAATTCATGCATAAGCAATATCTCAAGATGGGGCATTTAGGAGATAATTAGGCTTGTATGAAGCCATGGGGATGAACCCCCACAATGCCATTAGTGGTTTTCTTGGAAGAAGAAGGGAGACTAAAGCTAGAGTATTCCATACATCACACCATGAGACATTCTTGCTTTTGTGATGCAGAAAGGAACCCCTTACCAGATGCCAGCACCAGTGCTCTTGGTCTTCCCAGACTCTAGAAGTATGATCTAAATAAACTTCTGTTCTTTTTAATTTATTCAGTCTGTTATATTTTATTACAACAGAAGATGGACTAAGACAGAGAAGTACAGAATAGACTTACCACTCATAAATAGCAGCCATTCACAGTGTAATGGGTATCTTCTCAGATTGGTCTGACTAACCTTACAAGACAGGTGTGCAGGACTGGAGAAATGGATCTGCAGTTAAGAGCACCAGATGCTTTTCCAGAGGACCTGGGTTCATTTCCCAGCATTCACAGGGTTGCTCATAATTATCTGTAAATCCTGTCCCCCGGGGGATCTAATGCCCTCTTCTGACTTCTGCAGGACTTGGCACACATGGTGCACAAACAAAACAACTCCAACACATAAAAATAAATACAGGTGAGAAGCAACAACACAGGTGTACAGCATTCCCATTTATTTCCTGCAGAAGCCGGAGTCTGCGGGATGAGAAGTCAAGTCAGACTACATGAATGACAGCGAGCAGCATTTCTTTTGTTGTATAAGGAATTTCATGCCTTACATTCGTGGGAGGCAATGCTTGAGGATCTTAGCACATCATGATGCCCATCTGGCTCTACCTTCAAAGCCTTGTGACCCTGGGGACCTCAATATGACGTTTTGTGGTTCTGAACTTTTGTGTGAGACACACCAAAAATTGCAGGAACATTTTCCAGGAAACAACAACAAAAATAAAGCCCTGTTTTTGAAGATAAGGTCTACCCAGTCGCCTGTATCTTGACATCTACCTGCTCCAGTCAGAATCAGGGCGCTACCATTCTTGACCCTCACTCGGGCAGCAATCACAGTCTTGAAGACTTATTAGCAGAACTGCAACAATAGTAACAGCTAACCCTTTATAATTTGCCCCTATTACTGTCTGACAGAGACCTACAGTCTCTAAGTGTTTCGTATATCCTCATAAAATTCTGTGAATTAGATTCTATTGCATCATCCAATTTTATAGGTGAAGGAACTGAGTCAGACATTAATACCATACCAAAGAAAATGTCAACATCTGTGATTCCAACCCAGACAGTCTGAACCTCAGTTCTGTGTTCTTTCCCACTGTGTAGCAAAGGGATCCACAACCTGTAACTGCACAAGGGCCATGAATGCTCCAATAAACACATAATGCCTAAGACATAGTCATACAAATATCAAAATGTGTGTAGATGCTACTGTGAAAATGGAAATATGAAACATTGAACACATTGTTACTTTCACTTATAATTTCTCCTTCACGAATTCAGGGGAGAAACCGAAGCCCTTGGTGTTATATATAATTACAGTCTCCTCTTGCCTTATTCTGAGACACTGATAGATTTGCTTTTCTATAATATTTTAGGGAAACATAAATCAAAAGAGTAAATGAGTATGAATTCTCAGCAAAGGCAACTTAAGTTTTTCTCACAACAGCATAGAGGTTAATGCATACACGGTACGTGAACTAACTGAAGGACGGATTTCATAAGGTTAAATTACCACACAACTAGCTTCCAGGTCCAGAAGGAGTAGACCATTTGACTTCGGACTGCTCCTCATGCTCTCTGCAATCTTTCACCAAAAGGGCAGCCGTTTGTAGTGTGTACAAGAGTGTCCTCAAAATGATAGGCTCAAGTCCTAACACTTGGCGCCTCTGAATGAATGTGTGGCCTTGTCTGGAACCAGGATGGGGACTTCTCAGTTCAGTCAAATCAACACAAGGTCGTATTGGACACAGGTGGACTCTAATCCAGTAACTGATACCTTGTTTAAAACAGGAGAGAAAGATAGCTCTGAGGGAGCAGTCCCACCCCCACCCCACAAAGATCAAGAGACTCATGCAGATATGATCATGTGACAATGGAAACAGCGCTTGGAGCAATGCAGCTACCCACTAAGGGACAGCAACAATGATTGCAGGCAGCCACCAGAAGAAGTCAGGAGAGGCAAGAAAGGACCCTCGCCTGGAGTCTTGAAGGGCACAAAGCCCTGAAGACACCTTGGTTTCAAATGGTCTTCTAGCTTCTCGGTCTGTGAGAAAATAAACATTTATTGTTTGAAGTCGCCCAGCGAGTGGTAATGTGTTTCAGCACCCGCAGGGACCTAATACATTGTTATTCTGCCTTCTAACACTATAGAATTGGGGTTTTGCCTGTGTTTTACTTTATATGACTGGAATCACACAGTGCATACCCCTCAATTTGTCTTCTTCCACTCTTGGTGTTATTTGTAATTCACTCGCATTTTTATGTATAGTTGTAAATCTTTCATTCTTTTGTTCTAAACAAAAAGACTCTTAGCAGGAGACCTGCCAACAATGTGGGGAGTTTATAACCCACCTTTCCATAAAGGGAAAGGATCTTGGTACATGGTTTGAATAGGAGTGACCCCCATAGGCTCATATATTTAAATGCTTGGTCTTTAGGGAGTGGAGCTACTTGGCAGGAATCAGGGGGTGTGGCTTTGTTGAAGTAGATGTCACCTTGTTGAAGGAAATGTGTCACAGGGGTGGGCTTTGGGGTTTCAAGTGCTCAAGCCAGGCTCAGTATGTGCCTGTGGATCCAGATCTAGAACTCTCAGCTCCATCTCCAGCACCACATCTGCCCCCCATGCTTCCTGCTATGACAGTAACGGACTAAATTTCTGAATGTAATCAATCCCCAGTTAAATGCTTTCTTTTATAAGAGTTGCCATGATCATGGGGTCTCTTCACAGCAATAGAACACTGACTGAAACCCTTGGCATAGTGTGAATGACAGCAATAGTTACAGTCTGTGTATTCCATTGGCTTCCAATGGGAAGACCATAATGTTATTTGTCTTGAGTCCACCGTAGGAAGGTCCCTGAGAGGTCTCCCATAGCAGACTCCAAACACTGCTGGAGTCTTGGTGCTGAGTCCACTGCCTGGAAAGAAAATCACCTTTGGAGTTGAGTAGGGGGAATCCTGCACTGGAAAAACAGGTAGACAAAATTCTGAGGCACGTTCCTTGGTTCTCCAGGTTTCCCTTCTGGGGCTGTCTGGTAAAGCTATCTTCCATTAAATTTTCTGCACTTTTTTTGTTTCTGGTTTTAAGTGACACTTGTCCCATTGGGTTAGGACCCGCTCTAATAGTCTCCTTTTCACTTGAACTAATCTTTAAACTCCCTGTCTCCAAATGCAGCTATATTCTGAGGTCCTGGGAAGGCAAATGGGGTTGTGGGGGTCGTTGTAAGGCCCAACATGAGTTGGGGGAAGGGGTATAATTCTGCCCACTCCAGTAAATTCATGTTGTTTTCATTTTTAGCTCATGTGGAACTCTGCCCTCACCGTAGTGGACTTTCATACAAATAAGTTTCAGATACTAATACCTGAACCCAACCAAACTGGCCCAGGCCAGTGACGTTTACCATGTCCTTGGGGGTTGCTACCACACCAAGCTTCCTCTCCTCTTTCTCTCCATTGACCCAGATTTTGTTTTGTTTGCAAAGAAGTTCTCGTTTGAGAATGTACACCGAATCCCAAGCAGGGTTTTAAACATCTTCCATAATGAAGTTTGACACCATCATTTTCATATGTAGAGTTTCCCGACCATGACGGAGAGTGGTCATTCTCAGTTCTGCTGTTGATTTGCTTTTTCTTCTTTCAATAAAACACAGTCCTTCCAAGTATATGCTTCAGATGCTCATTGTTGGTGGTAGTGAGGGTGGGATGGGGAGTGGGGGTTAATTCCTTATTGTTTTGGAAACACTTACTCTCTCGATCTGTTTGGTTGGGCTTTGTTGAGAGGTTTGCAAAGTGAGGCTTTCATTATCATTTCTGTAAATTCTTTCAAGGGGACCTGTGCTGAGTGTCACATTACCAGGCATTGTTCTTGAGCCTGAGGATACATAGGTGGTAAGTACACAGCAACCAATTTCCAGAATGCCTGACAAGGTATAGTGAGAGAGTGCATTCAATCAGGGCTTCCATTTCTCTGAGGATTATCCCTGTGGTCCACAGAAATAGAACCTAGCAATGGTAAGTACCACTTAGCCACAATGGATATAATTAGAGGTGGGCAGTTATTCCAAGCTAAGTGAATTATGGTCTCTCTCTCTTTGGGAATTGTGACCTGTAGATATCTGTGATGATAACTTGAACAAAAGACATTGATTTTTAAGAGCAGTGTGTAGAAGTAGCTTTCATATGCCTGAATGCAACTGTCGTCTCTGATACTTACTGCTGAATAAGCTCACCCTTTCTAGTTCTTTCTGAACTCCGGCTAGCTGGTTAAACTCAGCTGTTCTTGCTCAAAACTCCTCTCTAAGCTGACTGATTCAAGCTGGCTTCTCTCCGCTTCTCCTGAATTGCTTTGCCTCTGAACTCCACAAACTGAACCGCACTGAACTACACGAACTCAACTGAACTCAAGTGCACTCAACTGAGCTCCACTGAATTGCCTGTACTGTATTGTATGAACTCTACTGTACTATCTTCCCTACTGAACATTCTACTGTACTTTACTCTACTGTGTTGTCTTCTCTACTCTCTCTCTACTGTCCCCTACTCTATGGTCTCAGCTCTACTGCGCTGCTCTTAAGTGGCCTCTCTTTCCTGTCCTTGTGAGAGTTGGGCATATCCTATCTCTGACTCATTCTGTCAAATCTTTCTCTGATTCATCACTTTGTCCGCCTTTAATTAGACTTCAAACACGGGTACTTCCTTCTACAAACTAACTTTACCTTCATTGTTCGGGATTAAAGGTGTTTACTAAGGGTATGTCTGTATTTTCACCAGAGGGATCATGGGTGTATCATTCTAACTGAATCAACAGACCTAGAAGGTCTTTGGATGTGATGCTTTGCCAGAGCAGCCATGTTGGTGGATTAAAATTCTTTTATAGCCATGGTTGCTGTTTTGTAAATAGAGAATAGAATTCACTTCAAAGAGATCCAAAACCATGCTGAACACTAGTACTATATATAAATATATGGGGTGTGTGTGTGTGTGTGTGTGTGTGTGTGTGTGTGTGTGTGTGTGTGTTTGGGACTGGATGAGTCTTTGTTATGGAAGATTATCCTGTATGCCACAGTATTTTTAACAACACACCTGATGCCTGGAGTAATTATCAGAAATACCTCCAGATAACACTACATGTCCCTGGAAGAGCGGGCTGAAGCAAAAATTTCACCTCCATGGAGAAACTCTATGCCAAAGTGAGTGAGATTCTACCGCCTGCATCCAAAACAGTCTTAGCTAAGAGCATTTTTGCAGGAGGCCAGGCTGGCCATGAGCATCACCAGGCACATGCACTGCAGTGAAGCCATCCCAGACAGAGGAAGCCTAGATTTGGGTGCTAGATCCTTCAAGAAGATGCAAAAGAAAGGTAAATTAGTTCTAATGAAAGAATCTTCACACTTTCTTGAGCACTAACTTGATCAAGAAAGTCTTCCTGAGATTGTGCAGCCCTGTACATGAATATAATATATATATATGTGTGTGTGTTATATAATACATGTGTCATTTGCTATATATAATATATAAAACACATATTTCATTATAAACCACCTAAGAGAAACCTTTTATATTTGTATATTAGATTATATATTAATACACAGTTATGTCATAAAGCACAGATAAGAGCAACATTTTAAAGTGACTAATGTCCATCAATGAATAAATAATCAGAATTTAGCCTATTTAAATAACAGAATACTGTTAGGTCATAAAAGGAAATGAAGTATCTATATGTTCTTCATATTGTAGGTGAACCAATCCTGAAAATGTCAATGCTAACTGAAGAAAAAACAGTCACAAAAGATCATATAAAATGTAGTTCCATTTACATGAAAGTCCAGAATAAGGCAATCTACAGAAAGAAATATTGCTTGTTGCTTAGAGCTAGTGAAAGATTCTAGCTGATAGGAAGCCTGTACTCAAGGATCCAGGGTTTCTTTTTAAGGTGAAAAAATGCTCTAAATTTTAACAGTGCTGATGGTTGTATATATTCAACCTCACTGAATTGTCCACATTAAGTGGGAGAATTATGTAATATGTGCATCATATTGTAACAAAGCCGCTCTCTTTTGTTCTGTTTTGTGTTTGGAGTAGGTGTTTGGTTGGTTGGTTAGTTGGTTGTTCGGTTATTTGGTTGGTTAGTTATTGAGACTGGGTCCCTCTACATAGCCCTAGCTGTCCTGAAATTCACTATGTAGACCAGGCTAGCCTCAAACTCAGAGATCTGCCTGCCTCTGCCTTCCAAGTGCTAGGATTAAAGGCTTGCTCCACCACACCTAGATCTAAAACTGTTTTTTAAATGCATATAAATAGAGGGGTTTTTTTTTCTTCCTCTTCCGTCTTGTTTTGTGTCATCCTTTTTTGGGAAATCACTTCTCTTTTAGGAATCCATAAGAACAATAGATCCGACTCCGCCTTCCACTGCCATATTTGGACATCACCACAGGCTGGACATCCTACCTCATAACTGACATGATAGCTAAGAACTCTTTTAACACTAGCTTTAGCAATAATGCAAAGAAGTGTGGTCAAAACAATGCAGGCACATTCCTTGTAGGTGTGTATACCAGCATAATCACTTTTCTGTTAAAACTGACTCTATGATGTGTCCCCTAAGTCCCAAGAGATATAATTTCCTGGTATTTACTCAATAGAAATAAGAATTAGAAGGCAGGGAGGAGAGAGAGAGAGGTAGATAGTGAGAGCCAGAGCAGAGTCAGGCAAAACCGGTAAATTCTGTCATCCCACAGCACACAGAGGTAACTATGATTCATATTAACCTATTAGTTATTTTATATTTATAAAGAACTAGAATGTGAAGAGCTGAAAGGATCCAAACATAAAGAAACAGTGAGGGGGAAATGCTAACTGCTCCAACTTGATCAGTGCACACTGCATGTACTTGAATACATAGGATGTATGCTAACCTTCAAACATCCTTAAATTGTATAGAAAAGTAAATGCAGACATACAAGCGTTGAAAGATAGCAACTGGAATGTTCACAGCAGTGTTCTGCCTAACAACCCCAAACTGGAAGCAATCCATCCAGAACAGGATGAGCAGATAAGATAAAAGATACACAGTAAAATTCTATTCATCAGTGAGAATGAATGAAATAATTCTATACCCCGAATAAATGAATGAAAATACTTTGAGCAAAAGAGGTCACACACAAAGGAACACATAGTGGGTAAATCCATGTAGATGAAGAACAGTAAAGTTGATCCCTGTTTCTAGAACACAGGTTTGTGCCTGTCACTGAAGATGTGGGTGGGAACTCACAATGGAGTGTTGGAAGAAGGGGTAATACATTGCTTCTGATAGGCTGATTTCAATGCTGAGATCTGGTTACCACCCTTCTGAGGAATTGAACTCAGCCTATCAGAAGCAATGTATTAGACCTCCCTCCAACAATGGGGCAACAGGAAGTGCTGATAATAACCTATTTTTTGACCTAGGAGGCAACAACATGGGTGGGTTCCTGGTGTACAAGTTCACTGAACATTACATTCTGAATTTTTTAAATTTTCTACATGTATTTTAATAATAACTTTCTAGAATAAATAAAGTGAAAAAATGCAAATAAGTACAGTTGAGAGAGATCTACTAGAGCCCTTTGCCTCACTTCAAGGTGTGGCCTCTAGGCCCCAGCTCAGTTCCCATGGCAGCAGGCTATTAGGGTCCTCTGGGCGCGCCAGCTTCACTCCCTCCTTCTCCCCTAGCTGAGCTGCCAAAGGAAGTCAGTCTCCCCAATCTCTGGCTTCATCATCCTCTTTCTCAACCCTTTATCATGCCTCTAGCATCACCCCCTTGTCCCCCATCCCCGATGTCCTGATAAAACTTATTAGAATAATTTCAGCACCACTCTGGCATCTAAAGAACCACTTTTCCCTTCCTGGGAAATACAGAAGGGTAAGACCAGTTCCTGGCAAATAGGAAGCAAAGAGTGTATTTCCCAATGAGTCCTTGCAGGCAGTTGCATGGTCACTGCCCGCTCCACCCTGCTGTGAGAAGCTTCCCCCCAGAACTGTGGGTGCTGTGCGTCTCCTCTTCTGAAGGAGGCTTCTCTCAGTGGCCCCGACAGTGGCTCCAGCCATAGAGGACTTGCTCTTCACCACATTCAGGATTGAGTGCTTTGAGCACACCATCTCACTTAACCTACATGGCAGTCTTTTGCGGGAGGAGTAAATATCATTCTCACTTTCCAGGTGAGGGCGTAAGAGTCAGCAAGAGATTTGCCAAGGAGATTTGTCCCTATAAGGAAACTCCCCAGGGGCCAGGGAGATGGCTTAGCTGTGAAAGCTTGAGGACCTGAGTTTTAGCCCCTGCATATAAAGAACTGGAGAGGTGGGGTGAGCCTATAATCCAATCTGTGAACATCAGGCTCAGTAAAAGACTCTGTCTCAAAAAAAAAATGGAAGTGCAGAACAGTGGAGGCGGATTGTTGATGTCACCCTCTGGCCTCCACAGGTCCATGCCCCTGCATACATGCCTGCAGACACACATGCATCACATAGGAAGCAAGGAAGGAAGGGAGATGTTGGCATTCAGACCCTGGACAAGCCACTGAAGTGCCTAATTAACATACCAAAGTGGACCTGGCTTCAGGTTTTCCCAGCATCCTTCAGTCCCTACATGTTACAGGGTGTACCTGGTATACCCTGTCCTCTACCCTGAACTTTCCAGTCCATGGGCTGGACTTTCCCTCCCCCAGAAGCTCTTTCCTAAATAATCCAGACATTTTGTGCTCTCTCTGTCTCTCTGTCTCTCTCTCTGTCTCAGTCTCTCTCTCTCTGCATCTTTCTCTCCCTGTGTGTGCATGCTCTTTCTTTCTCTTCCCCCTCCCCGTGGCGAGTTCACTGGCCTCATTCCTCGGGACCAGTGAACCCGCACAAAAGCTGCCTCCTAATAAACCTGCATATACGCTAATGTTGCTTGAGTTGACTCATTTTTCCAACGAAGAAAAATTTATCAGGAGGGAGGAAGGGGGAAAGAAAGGGAACAAGGGAGGTGAGAGTGGGAGGAAATCTTGCAGGACATTCTATCCTTCCATTTAGCCCCTCAGTGAATCAGTGAAATCTTGCGAGGAGTCTCAGAAAACAAGGAGAAGTGAAATAACCTCACAGGGAAGGAAGCAGGAAACAGTGGGTGGAAAGGGTGGTACCTGAGCGAGCCATCTTCAGTTGGGCAGCTAGGACTTAGGCCCACAGAGAAGCAGCAAATACCTGCATGCACCAAGGCAGAGGGATGGGACATGCCAGGCGCGATTAGGAAGTTCAGTTTGGTTGGTGTGTATAGTGCATAGATTAGCTACTGAGACCTAAAGACTCAGTGTGCCTCAGTGGCCACAATTTGATGTGTCAACTTAGCTACATCATGGAGTGCCCAGATTTTTGGTCAAATATTATTTTGTGTTTGTTTGTGAAGATCATTATGGGTGGCATTAACATTTTAAATGGTAGAGTGAGTAGAACAACATTGCCCTACTATGTATGGGTGGGTAACAGAAAATTCTCCTTTTACAATAATTCTGGGGTCCAACTCAAGACCTCATGTTTATACAGCAAGAACTTTACCAACTAAGCCATCTCCCCAGCCCAAACGCCTACCCTATCCTACCAAAGCGTCTGGCCCACAGCAGCTCAGGGAACACATAACACTTGGGTGATTGTCTGTGTTCTAGTTAACTCTGGGCTTGCTTCTCTTCCTCTCTAGATAAGAAATTCTCTGAGGCCAGAGACCACCTGTCTATGGTCCACACTACCTGTCACGGCACTCTGTGCATCCCAGATAATGTGTTTCTTCATCTGTGCCTCTAAAGTGAGCGGTTACTGCCATGCACCTGAACCCGCCCCCCACACCCCCAGCGGTATTTTTGAACTGCGCTAAGGGCTCCATTTGAACTTTCCATTGCTGAGTTCATTATGAAGAAGGAACACACACATTAAGCAAGACAATGACCACATGGGGGAGATTGGACCCTCGTTCAACTCAGGGGATAATTTTCCATCTATGCCATTAGCAACCTGTCATTCGACTGCGCCACAATGATTCTGCCCAATACAGAATCAAATCCACTTATAACATGATTGGGTTCTTTTTAAAGTGTCACTCTGCCGTCTTTATGGGCTGTGTCTTTGGGTTAGCATTTCAGGGGACTTCCCGCTTCTGAAAGTCACCTCTTGGGTGGAATACAATAGCTGTGATGAGAAGTGCTTCTGTAGAATAAGCAAGCCAGAGAAAGAAGAGACTTTGTTTTGAACCAAGGGTGGCAGGAGAATGCAATTGTCAAACACTTTTGCCCCCTCCCCCATGAGAGAGTTAAAGAGCTGAGCTTAAGCTGTTTCATTATGAAGGGAAATGAAGAGTGGAAAGACAGGAGAGAAGGAAAACTAGTGTTATTTAGCTAATTTCCTACAGAAAACTCCAAGCATGCTACACTCTCAGGCCTGGACTACAGTCCGTCTAGGACCTGGCTCAGAGTCAGAGGCCAGGGCACACACAGGTGCTGAGGTAAAGGAGGCCCTGGCTTCCTCCACACATTTGCTTGTTACCCACAAAGCTCTGGAGAATTTGTATTCTCTTGGATTCTGGGGAAAAAAAATCAAATTTAGAAACAGGACACAGAGAAAATTTTCTAGACTCTAATGACTTCCATTATAAGCCAAAAGCAAAAATCTTAGCGCAGGGTGGCAGTATAATGAAGTCAGCCATTAGCAACAAGGAAATACCATTCCCTCAGCCCTTGCTCTGGTGAACCACGACAGACTGGCTGGAAGATTACAGACTGCAGATCTGTAATCTGCTCCCCCTGATCTGTTGAAGAAGATCAGAGCTGGGTATTGTCATCAGTTGCCTGATGGGATGGAACAAAAGAAGATGGATAAACTGAAGAGAATCCCTGGATCTAGAAGACCAAAGGTCACACTGTGTTCCAATGAGGATCTGGTTCCAGCGAAGGGTTAGGATCTCTCCTCCAGGAGGAAAGTAAGCAGTCTTTCACAAAGGAAAAAAAAAAAATCAGTCCCTTCCCCCTCAACCAAAGAGCCACTTAGCAGAAGACACCACTAAAGCCATTTGCTAAGTGACTTAGAATTGCAAATCATCAGATACAGAGACATTTGTACCCTCACCTTTCTGGCTGTTAATATTCTTATGTATATCATGGAAAACATACACAGTAGTTTCAGATTTGGGGAGAACAGGAAGGCCTCCGTTTAGGAAATAGAAATACCACCATGCTAACGACCCTACTTCTTCTTCAGCTTTGTCGTCCATTGTGGTCACTAGCTTAGAACTTAACTTGATGAAATAAGCCTAGAAGCATGTTAACTATTACTTAGTAATGAGGAGGCACAGGGTGGACATGTATGTGGTGTTTCTTCAGTATGGCATTGCTGCTATTTCTGGGAGCCACAAAACATCAGGTCTCATATGGAGCCAGGTGGGAGCCTTTTGATTTAAACACAGTATTCAAAGAGGGGTGTTATCCTAACAGGAGGGTCAGTGTTCTGACTCCAAAAGCCAAGGGCAAAGGCCTATAGGGCTTCAAGACATGGAACCAGGGATGTGCTGTAGCCAGTTCTTGAGAGCCAATGGCTGAATATGCAAGAGTTTTGTAAGCTAGTTGTAGCAAAATGAGCTTGAGGTCTGTCACTGTGGAACTATTGGTAGCTTAGAAATGAGTATAGTACACAGATTAGCTTCATCAGCAAACGATCATCCCTCTGTCCATTTCTGAGAGATTTTTTTTCCAGCATACCCCATTGTACAGGAAGAACTCCTGAAGATATGGAAGACTAGTCCTATTAAAGTAAACCTAGAAATGCAGACTGAGAGACAGGTAGCAGCCAAGAACATTGACCTTGGAGTAAGAAAGAGAAGTTCTCTGATAACAGGCTATATCATGCAGAACTGTTTGATCCCACCTAAAAGGACCCAACTTACCCCATTTTAGATAAAGCCTTCATCTTGGGTCTGGTCTGATGCTAAAGTTGGACCAAAATTAAAAAAAAAAAAAAAGATAATCCTTCCTTCAAGACTGGGACCAATCAAAATTATGCAGGTATCTCTCACCATAGACACCAGTCAATCCCAATGAGGGTCACTAGCCACAACTAGAATTCCCCTAAATGCCTTAAAGGAAGGTGCAAGCTTCTCTCAGGGTTGTCATTTTGTATGAATGATTGGCCCCAGCATGCTGGTCATTTCTGCAGAATATAGATAAAATGCTCTTTGCTTTTGCATACTATTTGAGTCTGGGGTCTTCCTTCAGAGATTCTTGGACCCTTACACCAGCCCAGCCATTTATCTAAAACTAGAATTCCTTATTTATGAAGTAAGGATAGCCACAAGATGCATTTTTGATGATTAGGTAAAATACCATATATATAATCATCACTTCATTTGAAGGTGATGCCTGACACACAGTAGTCACATGAGAGGTTCATGTGTATTGAATGCTGGATGAATCCATCCCAAACACACATAGTTAGCTGACTCTTAGAGAGCTGTAAGTCCAAGCTCCTTCTTATTGAGAGGGCCTGGGATCTACAGCCTTTGTCTTCAAGACCCCATTGGTCTGTTTGTACTCATACTCAAGCCTTGTACGCTCTTCTCTTCACTCCCTCCATCCCTCTCTTCATTTACCCTTCCATTTATTTCTCTCCCCTCATCAATCATTTTCTCCTGTAGTCCTCTCAGGTCCTAAACTCAAGGCACACAGAAAGGGGCAACGGTGAAGGGCAGTGACTGAGTTCATCTGTTACCAAAATATTGACCAAATATACCTAATCATGTCATCAAAACACTAATTATATTTGCTCCCCACTGTCCCTTTGAGCCTGACTCAGCAGTGTGGCAGTTCCTCAAAAGCTTAAAGAAAACGTCATCATATCCTCTAACACTTCCAAAGTACACATCAGAGCAGTGAGCCATCGTCTGAACAAAAACTCGTAAGGCAATGTTCACAGCTGCAGTATTCATGACAGCCTCCAGCGGAAACGCCTGAATGTCTACCAGATGATGAAGAGAATATTATTTGACACTTGGAGGAGTCTGAGGTTGTAGAATTGTTCATAGATATTTGCTCTGTAAATTCTGCAACTGGAACATCATCTCTTGGCCAGGAGACACTCAAACATCCAGGCATGGTACTTCATTCACTTAGTACATACAAGTCTGACACTTACTTGTCACCTAATGAGGTTCTTGACCAGTCCTCGCTTTCAGGGGCAGCTCTGTTCAGCAGCTGCTCGTCAGGCCTTGGGACTCAGCAAACTCTTGAGAAGTGCCTGTAAGATGATTAAACGCATTGTGGGGAGTCAGTGAGGGCATTTCCCATGAAGACAACTGAGCAGGGAAGGTCTTGCCCTGAATGCGGGTGGCGCCATCTTGTAAATTGGGAACCTGGATGGAAAAACAGGATCTACCAGCACAGCCACTTCCTCCCTCTGCTTCCAGTATGGCCACGAGGACAGTGGTAAATACTTATTTTCCACACTCTACATCCATGGTGTTCTCTTCACTGTGGCCTAGAAATGATAGTGCAAGCCTACTGTGGGCTGAAACCAGGAACCAAGTAAGTGTTTCCTCCTCTGAAGATGTTCCAAAATGTCATCTGCTTCAAGATGCCCAACTATCTCCTAGCTGCTAAGAGACATGTTGGGGATTCAAGAAGGAAATTTTACATGCTAATAGTTGCCAGCCTCATTCCTGATAATGTATAGTGTGTCACTGCGTATGGGTGTCCATCGTCCATCACACAGATAATGGTCCTACCACAGGCTCAGACACACTAGGCAGGAGCATCTCAGCAGTACATGGACATGACATCCTGGATCCATCTATCCGATAGGACCCCAAGCTCTCATACCCATCTCTATGGTTCTCTCTGATCTGAGGTGAGCACTACCACCTCCCCTGACCCGAGGCTCTTCCATCCATGAGTTTACATGAATCTTTAGTGAATCTTTAGAAGCCTGGAATCGAAGCCAAGCATGATGGCTCGTCCCTGTAATTCCAGCTCTTGGGAGGCTGGAGTTAAGAGGTCTACCACTGTTTTGAGGCCAGACTGAGATACATAGTGAGTTCTAAGATAGACTGGGTCCATAGTGTGAGACCCTATCTCAAAAAATAAGATGATGAAGAGGAGGGGAGGAAGAGGAGGAGAAGGAGAAATGGAGGAGGAGAGGAGAAAGAAGAAGAGAAAGAAAGGAGGGAAGAGGGAGGAAGAGGAGACTAAAGGAGGAGTAGAGTGTAATTTCAGTTTTATCAGCTGGAGGGAGAGTTGGGAAAGTGTATGCCTTTTATGACCTTTTCTTTCTTAATAATTTACCTACTGTGGAATCTCAGCAAACTGTGGAACTTGGTATATATTCTTAGGTGCTTTTCAACAGGCTTCAGGACAAGTGTGCTGCTGGGTGGCCAGCACTGTGAGTTTAAATCAGATAACAGACACCACAGAGAAGCCTTACGTCCCAGGACTCTTCAGCCTAACTCCATGTGCACCTGGAGGGCCTGTGCCACGAGATAGTTGGCATTGGCTCTTGTGAACCCATTCATTGTCCCTGTGCCCACCCAGACATGACGGCCAGTTGCCTGTCATGGGAGGATGCAGTCCCCAAGTGCCAAGCACTTGACTGAGGTAAATTTCAGATTTTGGATTTTGTATAAAAAGACAACAGTGACTATTGATTTGTACTCCCTGAGAAAGACTCTACACAAACCTTGCTCCACTTATATTTTATTTAAAAACCCTCTGCTCCTTCAGAGCTGCACGTGAACTGACCTCGGAAAGCCTATCACAGCTTTCCCTGGAAGTCCCCACTGATTCCCTTCCTGCCACTCAAACACATCAGACCAGCTGCCCCTCCTCCCAACTCTGGGGAAGTCTCTGAAGACTGTGTCAGTCTGAGAGGCTCTCTGTCCCTCCCTGGCGTCCAATTCAGATCATCTTTTTTTTTTTTTTTTTTTTGTCATGGTGTTTTATGCATTTTATCTCCTTGAATTCAGGAACTATATTCTCTGCTTCAAGACAGATTTTTCCTGATCTAGCTCCTTGCATATTGTTTTAATAATTATTATTATTACTGTGTGTGTATGCACACATGTGTAGGGATGGGGCACACATACATGTTTGAAGGTGCACATACGTATATGTGGAGACCAAAATACAACCTCAGATGTCATTCCTTGGCATCATCAACTTTTTTTTTTTGAGACAAGATCTCTTACTGCATGTCACTCACCAAGTGGGCTAGGTTGGCTTTTCATGTGGGTTCTGAGGATCAGACTCATGTCCTCAAGTACTTTACCAGCTAAGCCATCTCTGCAACCCGTCTCAATTTTTACAATTAATTCTGTCCCAAGACATGCTATGCATCAAATACTAAAGAAACCAAATGTCCACAGGTACGGTCTTTATGGATTTTACAGCCGCCTTCTAATGCAATGGCAGTCATTACCACTCCATGGGAGAGGAATGGGGATCTCCCATGGCTGAGTCTCCAGCCAAGGGTCATAAAACTGATCTTCACCCAGGTTCACCTGACTTCACGTTTGCACCTTCCATTTCCCAGTGTGGTCTCCAGGGAGTAGGGTCTGGAAGACAAAGATCACTCCCTTGGTAGGCCAGCAAGCACCCCAGGAGAGCCTCAAGCTCAGAAAGAGCCTGTCCCAATCCAACAATTTGTCCAAGACAGAGAGAGGTATAAACTCGAACACCCCTGATCTCTGAGGCAGCCCTCTGCTTCCCACACTTGGGTGCTCCACTTCATGACCAAAATACCCCTTCGAAAATGTAGTGTCTTTGTATTTCTCTACTGCAGAACAAACCACCCGTTAGCAACAAACCAAAATAGCAATTTTCTGCCGAACGAATAATCACTCACTCCAGAAAACTGAAGCAGCATATTGTGGTCGGAGCAAGAGACATGGGAAAACCCTCTTGTTTGTTTTCTTGTTGTAGATGAAAGAAATACATGTGTGTCCATGTACACGTGCCATGCAGGGCTGATTTCCTGTTCAACTAACTTATCAATAAGACCTTGTCACCGACCCTCTGTCACTCCGAACACTATTTACAGAGGAGAGCTGAATCAAAAGGGTTTTTTTTTTTGTCTCTCTCTTTTTTTTAAATGCACATCCTGGAACTTCGGAACAGTGTGAAACTGACAAGACATGAAGGAGGTTGATGAGGAGAAAGGAAAGGGACAGAAATGGCAGAGACCACACTCGGCCTCGAACACCCCTTCTAGCCTTGAGCAGGTTTTAATCCAGATCAGCACAGCCAAGTACTGACTACTTAACACGTGGCAGACTGGGCCATGGTGGAGAAGCAAAAGTAGACTTGGAGCGCGGTTTCAAAGGCTTTGAGCGATGGGCTAAGTGGATGTGTCAGAATACACGTTCTGAGGTAGGGAAGTTAGAAGAAGACTTAAAAGCCTCTGAGTGCTACAGGAATCATCCTAAAAGAAACCTCCTTACAGGCATCATTGCACACAGAGCCGTGGACTGTCAAACAGCTAGGGTCACCCCCAGCTCCATTATCAACACTGGGCCTTAGTTTCTGCATCTCCATCCATATTTATTCCCTGGAGTTGCTAATGGAATTAAAGAAGACATTGGACATCAAAGACCTGCAGCAGATATAGTAGTAAGTGGAACAAATTGGAGTAAAATAAAGCAGGATAATGGGCTAGGGAGGAAGGTGGAGGGTTGCTGTTGCTATCTGGTTAGGTTTGGTTTTTTTCCCTTTTGTTTTCACTTGGCTTTTGGTGTTTTGAGAAAAGGTCTTGTCCAGGCTAGCCATAATTCACTAGATTGGCCCAGATTGACCTCAAACTCACAGTCATCCCACCCAAGTACTGGGATTATAGGTGTATACCATTATGCCTGGACTGAGGCAGATTTTTAGAGTTCATTTTAAAGAGTAAAGACCTCCCTGAGAGTTGAAACACAAATGAGATGGAGGAGAAGGGACAGCAGGAAGCGTGCCCAGGCAGAGGGGACTGAAAGTGTTTTTCAAAGCAGGAAGAAAAAGACAATGTGTGCCACTGACCTAGAAAAGAAGGGAGTAATAACATATTAAAATATTAAATATAGAATAAGTAACATATAAATATATTTTAAAATAACATATAAATAAAATATGAAATATTAAAGAGAGTCTGAAGAAATGGGTCAGTAGTTAAGAACACTAGCTGCTCCTGCAGAGGACCCGGACTCAGTTCGCAACACCAACAGTGGGCAACTTGCAACCACCTGACTCTCCAACTCAAGTGGATTCAGCACCCTCTTCTGGCCTCTGCAGGTACTAGGCCCCCCATGGTACACATACAAACATCCACACATTTACACGTTTTAAAGATTAAAAATAAATTTTAAAAAAGAAAGAAAGAAAACATTAAAGGGGTTGAGTTTTATTTTAAGTGTGATGGAAAGCATGGTTTTTGAGTATTCTCTGTTAGCCAAATATGTTGCCAGGCAACAGAAGTCATTAGAGTACCAGGAAGGAAGACAGGGAAATAAGTTAGGAGGCTGGTTCATATAACCAAAGGCAGAATGACTGTGATTTGTCCAAAAGCAGCAGAAAAGACAGTGAACCTGGTCATTTTAAGCTTTGTTTTGCAGGCGTAGGTCTCATTTACTCATTCATTTCTGACCATTAGAAATTGGTCTACAACAGAGAAAGCATTTGAGATTTTGTTTTCTCTGAATTTCCCGTTTTTTTTCATTGCTCTAGCACAATTTCTAAAATAATGTCCTGTGTGTAATTATCAATCAATACATATTTATTATGTATTTGCTTCATAAATAATATACTATATATTGGATAAATGAAAAATGCATGTGATAATGCATTTTAAGACCAATTGCAATTTTCATCATTGGATGTGATGAAAAGAGTCATGTCAAGATGACTCCAAAATGGAATTGGCTTTGCTTTGCCTACATATCAATATATTGGTTCATTAACATGGGTCAGCTTTACTCCTATGTTCTTGTCAAAATAAATATGTGAAATGCACACACACACACACACACACACACACACACACACGTCACAGGACATTATCTGGAGAAGAGACTCATCAAACACAGTCACACATCCTCACGTGAGTGCAAATAGCCACACTCCTTTTGACTTAGGAACAAGGCAAAGAAAGGTCCAGAAGGCTGAATGACTTAACTAGCATCCACTATAATCAAACCTAATGGTAATAATGTATGCGCTTACTTTGCATTTACTATGTGCTAGATTCATTGCAAAGTACTTCAGAATTCTCAGGTCCTCACAAAAGTAGGAATTGTCAATATTGTCACTTTACTGATGACAAAAAATGCAGTACTGTAAGGGCACCCAGCCAGGAAACAATGAAGCCAGGACTAAAACTCAGATTTAGTCTGATGTTAAAGCCACATCCCTGTATAATTTCCAAGAGTCACCTTGTATTAGAACCACCAATACTGTCCCCTTTCAGAAACTCTTTCCTAGTGAGATGTAAACAAATGTCAACCCCTTTCTTATAGGGCCTCAGTGAAAAGCCAATGTACAACTCCAGTTTGAGGGACCAGTAAATTTTTTGGACTTGCTTACAGAGCATGGGTGAGTAATTAAAACATTGTTTCTAGAATCATAGACGATCCCAAAGTAGCCCCAGTATGCAAAGCTGCAAATGGAGAGTCCCTACTTCAGTTAGCTTTCCACAGTCTGTATAGTCTAGTACCACCTGAAAGCATAAGGCTGCATAGAATTAATGTAGAATGATACACAGCTAGATGGGAGGTACAGGAGAGAGGGACTGGGATCAGGTGAGGGTCCAATGGCCCTTCCCACCTCTTTCCTCTATGAGAGAATGTCAACTCTCAACAGGCCCAATCTTGAGGTCACAGGTACTCTGAGGAAATGCTTGGAGACAGTGTTGCACAGCAGACAGATGATAGCAACAGAAAGGTCTATCAGTAAGTGGGTCCAGAAGGTCCCTCCACTGACATAGCCATCCCGCAGGGCTTAGCTGGGCTGAGGAAGTGGAGGTCTATCACTCTTCCTCATGCCTGGTTTTAAACTCCCCTACAGATAGATCACCTTTAATGAAAAATGCATGTGATAATGCATTTTAAGACCAATTACAAAGAACTGAGGAATTGATTTCTAGTATCTGGTCAAAAAATTCAAAAGGTGTTATATTTCATTTACGTTCAAATTGGTATGGATGGCCTAGAAGTGGATAGGTCATTGGCTGTTTTGATTACCTTTTCAATGTTTCTGTGCTTTTTGATGACATATTATTGATCAAGACTGTTATTCAATTTCTGGCGTCTGTTTATGAAATGTTTTATAGGTAGCCAGCGGCTAGCACTGAGACAGAAGCTCAGAAAAGCACAACATCAGCTCAAGAGAAACAAAAACTCCAAACACCTTCCACTGCATTAAAATTTCACATGTTTATACATTGTTTTTCTTTTCACTTGACTTTTACAGAACATTAAAAGCATTACATGCTTAAGAAATAATTCAACATTTTTTGGATACTGGAACACTTGAAACTGAAAAAAAAAACTGCAAACATTTCACATAAATATGGAGAGAGAGAGAGTGTGTGTAAAATCAGAAAGAATGGCCATAAAATTTAATCAATTTTCATTTTAGTCAGTATGATTTGAACTATGGGCATATAGTATAGACTAATAGTCATTAATGATTCATGCCATGAATAACTTACACGTCAAAAAGCAGCCATCTTCTAACATGGAGAGATCAAAAGGCTTGGTGTCACTTGGCTTACAAGTCACGGTGACTGCTTAGTGCCACGCTGTCTTATTTGAGGAGATATAATAGTCCAGAAAAGCATAAAACTAACCATAGCTAAGGTCTGAAATGTTTGTGCCAAGTACTTTTCTAAGCATTTTAAGTGTGGCAACTCTTACTAACGTTGTTCTGACAACAACATTATGAAGCAGTTAGTACTTCATTACTGTTATTATCTTGCAGATGGGGACAAAGTAGAATAGAAAACAGAGTAATACAAACAACTCACAAATAATGAATAAGCACAGATTTAAATAAAGCAACTTAGTTTCAACACCCAGTTTCTTGACCACTGTTCTATGGTGTGTTTAAATTATTACAACAGAGCAATGAAGTAACATTGTTTTAAGTTTGTATCATGTGGTAGGCCTTGGGGTTAAACCACGTTATTATTATTCTATTTAACTTCATGTTGTTTTCCAAGAACCCAACAGAGTTAGGTTTGGTGTCCCACATTCACAGGTGAGAAGCTTCGAGGTTTAAGTAGTTTTGACCAATCTTCTATGTTTCTACTCCTTTTTCCCCTCAAGTGGCAAGGTTTTAAGAAGCTGAAACAAAAGGAATGCTTGTGAACACAGTGTCTTGAGACTGGAAGCTAAGCACCACCCTCGATACATGGTGTGGCTTAGCCTCTACTCCCACTAACTAAACTTGAAAAACTGGACTGTTTTTTCTTACACCCTTCTTTCTGTGTGGCAAAGTTGAACTCTATATTAAGAAGGAAAACCTCTCCTCATTTTCAAGAAGTTGAAATAAAACAATTCAAAGACATTTATCAAAAAGAATCCATAGGAAATAGTTTTAAAAGACCATGAGAATCCAGGCTTCCACCAAAGGTATTTATTTTCTAATACATGAAATGATGACGTATGCAGCAGAAAAAATGATGAGTGTGGAAGGTTTTTCTCCCTGGGAAGAGTTTACAGCACTGGCTCTCAACCTACAGATCGAGACCCCTTTGGCAACACTCTATCTCCAAAAAATATTTACATTATGATTCATAATGGTAGCAAAATTATAGTTCCCAAGTAGCAACAAGAATAATTTTATGGTTGGGGGTCACCACAGCATGAGGAATTTGTATTAAAGGATGGTGGCATTATGTAGGTTGAGAACCACTGGTTTACAGGGTTTTATATGCACAGCTGGAAATGGCATACATTACTTCTGCCCACAAAATAGCCAGGTACCAGTCACACGGCAAAGGAGGCTGTGACCAAAGAGAAAACAAAAACAAAACCAAAACACAGGCTGTGAAAGACTTGTCGCCAGTGATTTCTCTAATTAACCATTGTATTTCCATATATAGTGAGCAGAACTATGTGAACGATTTATACAAATGAACTGTTTTCCTAGCATCTAGCACTCTCCTTAACATAGTTCAGGGAAGCAGTAACTATTTGAATAAATGGACAAACTAGCTTTACAAACTTGAACATGACAAGTATGGTACATGAGAACAGGAAAAGCAATTTCCCTGGCTCTGGATCCCCACTGATTTTCATTTTGCCTACATAGTTGATGATTAAAGCTTACTTTGAAGAGAATCGAATTATGGACTAGTTTCAGGACATAAGACCAAAGGGTTTGTTTTGGCTTTCACAGGTTTGGATGTGGGGCCCTTCCCCTTAATAGACCCCCAGCTCCTTAATCTGGAAGGGGTGGTGGAAATACACACACAGAGACTATTCAGGGACACATCTAACAGTCTTTTCACCTCCTGACTAATAAAAGCCCAACAATTTGTAGGTAGTGATGTGTTCACCACCAGGGAATCATTTCTGGTCATTTAAGACAAGGGTGGCAGTCCTTTTCCTTTCTCATACTACTCAGTGTAAAGATAGCTTTGTGAACAGGCTCGTAGCCAATGAAGTTAAGGAGAAGTCTGCTGGAGAGCTTCAGACACGTTGGTCCTCTTCTTTGGAAGAACTGGTTTCTTTTGACTCTAGCGCCTCATCCTATATTAAACGCTGAAACATTAGGCTATGCTGCTCAGAGCTCCTGCAGCTAGACCTCGATAGGAGATATTGCCAACATACAAAGAGGCAGTTTGGACAGGCAGGTAGATCCACGCTCCTCATTTATGAGCCCTTGAAATAACACCAAGCCAACCCATTTCTATTCCTAACATTGCATGAAAAAAAGTACAGTATTGTATTTAAAACATTTGATTTTTGCACCTGTTACTTACAGCCAAGAATATTCCAAACTGAAACAAAATAGATGTCTTTAAACCCCAAAACTGTCTTAAATAACACTTCAAACAGGGGCAGGAGCAAGTATGGGACTTGAATATCTAAAGAATAGGAAGAATTTTAATGTGGGGAGAAACAATTGAAGGTAGCTAAATTCAGATACATCAGCCAGGTGACAAGCATGTCACAAAGAGCTTAAATGCAAATTGGCATGTCCAAAGAAACAGAAAAATGGGCCAGGTCCCTGTGGAGAAGGGGAGAGAGCTAGTGGTTCAAGTCTTAGGGACACAATTGGACAAAAAATGTGCAAGTTCACCATTAAATGGTGATTATAAAATATGTCTCTTGAAATTACACTCATCTGAAGTAGGTGCTAGTTTTTAATAAGTAAAAATGTTCTAAAGCCAAACTGAAAGTCATCCCTTAGAATCTAGATTTTAAGTATTGATGGGAACTTATTTTGCAGCTGCCATCTTTCTAAAAGAGACAACCCATGGTCACATGATGAGAACAAATTCAAAGTCCAATAAAAATAGAGAATATATGAATTGAAGACTATCCCTGGCCCTTACACAAAATAAAGTTATTGAAGGGGACTAGTGGGAGTAGTATCTTGGCTACTTCTTTATTGCTGTGATAAGATGCCACAACCAAGGCAACTTATAGATGAAATAATTTATCTGCGGCTTAGTGCAGAGAGTGAGTCCCTGGCCATCATGTCGGGGAACATGAAAACAGGCAGGCAGATATGATGCTTAGAGCAGCAACTGAGAGCTTACATCCTGATCCGTAAGTAGGAGGCAGAGAGGGAGCTAACTGGGAATACTGAAGGCTTCCGAAACCTCAAACCCACCCCCAGGAACACACTTCTTCCAACAAGGCCACATCTCTCGATCCTTTCCAAACAGTTCTACTCACTGGGGACCAATTATGCCACTAGCTGAGCCTATGGGCCCACGATCATTCAAACCATCACAGGTGCCAAGCATGGAAGCAGGATATGCTTAAAGTATATCATATACCAGCATGAAAATGTCTTTGTGAGGGCTGGAGAGGTGGCTCAGAGTTTAAGAGTATGTGTTGCTCTTGCAGAAGATCCAAGGTTAGGTTCCTATATATGAGGTGATTCACAGCTGTCTGTAACTCCAGCTCCCAGGGGATCTGACGCCCTCTTCTGGATTCCATGGGTACTGCAATCACACGTGCATAACCCACACATTTAAACACATAATCAAAAATAAAGTATATCTTAAATAATAGAAATGTTCTTCTGAAACTCAATACCACCTACAATGAATATGTACCAATTTTAAAAAATGAACTTATCCAGTGCATGTATCTGATTCTGTATCTAGCATTAACATTTTCTTGTGTAAAACATCTATGAGCACTGTCTGTCACTGTATCTGTCTAAGGCAGTCCATAAATATCAGGTTTAATTTGACTTTATATACACACATACTAAATAATTCTTATCCATTTGGAGTAGTAACAAAAAAAAGGACAGGAATCAGTAGAAAAAGACAGAACACTTCTTGCTTGATCCTTTGAGAAGGAACTCAGAGACCTCAAGTCCCACTTTAAAAAAAAAAAACAGCTTAAAGCTGGTATGTAGGTAACATAGCAAAGGCTATAATAAGTAACCAGTGTTTCTTAAATGTTTATTATGTGCCACACGTTGTATATTCTTGGTCTTCTTGGGTGCTAAAAATAGTCCTCTAGGCTGAGGGTCTTCATTTTGCCCATTTTACAAGTAAAAAATGTGAAAGATTAGGTTCAGTCCCCTTACCAAAGTCATTCAGTCTAGAGAGCAACAGAGCTAAGACTCATGCCTTGTTCCATCTGATTTATTTTTAAAATCCATTATTTACCACTGTACTCTGCTACTTCTTGGAGGGAAAAAAAGAAGAAAAGGATGAATGGGTTCAGGAGGAGAGGATGTGAGAAGAAAGTTGTCTCTCAAAGAGGCAGGATCAAAAAAATGCAGCTATCGGAAAGGACTGGAGGTAGAACACAATCTTCCTTGGAGAATGGAGACAATTTGGGAAGGGAAACGACTTAGCACAAAGCTCCGATGGAAACATGTAAAACCAAAATATAGACTGCTAATATAATTGGGTTGGGGCAGGGACGGGGAGAACTGGGACAAGGAATGATCAGAAACCAGCACACCTGGCTCTTTCTGGCCACACAGAAATCCCAAAACAAGTTTTACTTCCTACGCTGGCTTCCTCATAATTCAGTGTTTTTTTCCCTAACTGATGGAACTCTCATTTTGAGAAAAGCAAAGCATTTGATCACTCCTCCACTTGCCTTGTTAGCGATTTCTTCTTTTAGAAGATTTTGGGAGCAGCAGAGAGGCTGTACGACTGGGGGATGGTGCTGGTGAAATCAGATTTTCGAAGGGTATGTACAAGAAGAGGGAATGCGGAACACACAATAAAGAATGAATGAGAAGCCCTATAGTAATAATTCCTGAGAGGCTAAAGCCCCAAATCCTGGAGGCTCATGAAAATATTACTGAGAACAGTAAAGAAGGATTCATGCTGGGATGGAGGTACATGACTGTAATCCTAGCACTCCAGAGGTAGAGGCAGGAGGATCATGAGTTGAGACACTTTCTCAAACAAACAAAAACAAAAGAATCGCCTGCTTGGAGTTGAAAACATAATGCTAAAAGATTAATAGAAGAAAAATCTCAATAAATGGAAATAAATGACAAAATTGAACGAATAGGGATTTTTTTCTTTCTTTCTTTTTCTGTTTTTTAAAGGAAGTAAGACCACTGGTGTGAATGAAATCTGGAGGGGTGACAGGGGAAGGTGCAGGAAGCCTGGGGCCGCATGAACTTCTCCTAGGCAGAAATGAGCAAACATCTATTCATCCTAGATAAGGCAACAAAGAGGGACTCAACCCAAACCCAGTTTGGTGAGCCAATATATCAGGCTTATTTCCAGCAAAGCTGAGAAATTACTTATTTGGAGTGTGGGTGACTCCAAAGCAGCTGCATTGCAGAACAGTCCCACCCCACATAGGTGAGGCCCTTCAGAGAGGCAGAGATGGAAGTCCTTCCAGGTAACGCTCTACCTCCTATATACCCTAGAACAGTAGTTCTCAACCTGTGGGTTACAAACCCTTTGGAGTTCACATATTGGATATCCTGCATATCAGATATTTACATATCTGATTCATAACAGTAGCCAATTAGTTATGAAGCAGCAACAAAATAGTTTTATGATTTTATGATGGGGGGGTCACCACAACGTGAGGAGCTGTATTAAAGGGTTGCAATATTAGGAAGGCTGAGAATCACTGCTCTAGAACCTCCCAAGACCATATGCAGCCAAGCTAGAATGTCATACATCTGAAATGGGGTCACAGGGAAGAATCGAGGGGCCAGAATCTCAGATGAGTGCCTGATGACGCTTCCAATCTCTTCTATGAGGGACATTAGCAACTGATTTGCTGAATGTCTCTGGGGGCCATCACACCACTGTGATTAAGATAATAAACATGGAGCTGGGGAAATGGCTCAGTGGCTCAGAGCACTTGTGCTCTTTCTGAGGACCTGGATTCTGTTTTCAGCATCCATATGAGGGCAGATCACAACTGCCTGTAATTCCAGTTTCAGGGGACCTGATACCTTGCTCTGGTAAAGGCACCAGGCATGTGCACATGGTACATATACACACATGCAGGCACTTACATATATACATAAGAGAAAAATTTTAAAGGTTATAGTGGTTATATTATCCATAGAAGACAGAGTTTTACAGCACCAAAGGCATGAAGAGACCTAGGAAGAAACAATTTATCAGAACCCAGAAGGGGAGGGAAAGAGCCAAGCATGTAAGCTTTGAGAGCACCAGTCTTCTTCCATAGACCATAGCAAAGAGAACATTACCTTGCAAGAATGGAGGCCAGTACACAAGTCTCTGGCCTCCTCCCTTGTTTCCCTGCCCAAATCTTCCACTGACCATCCCTGACTGGGATCCCTAGGTTAGCATCCCTTTTGTGTACAGCAGACAAGAAAGCTTCCTCAGATAGAGATCAGAGCACAGTAAGCTGGGGTTTTGGGGATCCCCCAAAACAGCTGACAACTGCTCCAACTATTCTGTGCTTCTAAAACTGTCACATGCCACGGATATACTTCTTTAAAACACAGATGTTCCTGAAGCATTTCATGACTCCAAACACCTATTTCCTTTAGAATAACAGAAAATCTTATATCTGAGCCTATGTTGTGGTCCAAATCTTAACCAATTCTGAAAATGCCTGTGGTACAAAGAGATTTCTGTTTCTAGATAGCTGCAGTAGAACCAGAGTGGTGGGATTCTCTTGGTTTTATGGAATGGGAAACAGTATATTTCTAACTACTTTGAGGCCTACAGCAGAGGGAGCTGATACCAGACACTCCTGCTTTGGTTCTACTGTTCAACCTTGAGTCTATGAAACAGCTCCCCAGACAGGGACCGTTTTTCCAGCCTTAGTTTCTTCTATATCAGAGTCAGGTGATTAGTTCTGTCCAAGGTAAGAAAAAAAAATAAATGAATGTGGGTCTCCGAAAATCGAGCACCTCACCCCATGTGATGTCATGGTTAACATCCCTTCCATAACTACAAAGTATGTGAGTTATGGGTAAAGATGGTGTTGTCATTAAATAAAAGGCCCTAGTCTTGAGTAATCACTTAGATGAAATCCTCTCAGAAGAGTCATCGCGGCAGGAATATCCATGCTTTAAAGGTAATAAGTAAATTTTTATTGGGTGAAGAGTGGTTAGCTCTTTGTTATGATAGTTAGTTTCTCCCAACCAATATAAGGCTTTGCTCTACCATTACCACCTGCAGTCCTACTTGTCTCCCGATTACTGCAACTGGAATAAAAGACCAGAGGCTGCTGGACCATCCTGCATATGAGGCACTTGCGCTGACGGGCTCCATCGTTTAAGGACATCCAGTTTGTTTTCTTCGGGTCAGCTGCAGTCTGAGGCAATTCTGGAACAGGGGAAGGCGCGCGGTGTGGGGAGACTTCAGCCCAGGTGTTACCGCTGATTTTCACCGTCTGACCCTGAGCAGATCCCACCTTCTCCATCAAACACGGATATTAATAATGCTTCCCTGTCAGGCTGCTATAAGGATCAAATAAGATAAAGGACATAAAAACATTTTGTTCACCAGAAAGCCTTGGATAAAATTAGTTCCCGTCTCTGCTCAGTGGAAATCGGGGCCCATGTGCCTTGGGAGAGTCTCTCCGGTCAGGTTGCCAAGTTAATCCCAAACCCTCGTTTTCTCTCATGATCAACGTCGCTCCTTTCCACTCTCACCTCTATTAACAGGAAAGGAGTTCTCTTTATTGCCTGGAAAATTTTCTTTGCGACTTAAGTTTTTCACAGAAACAAATAACTTTCAGAAAAATGGGTCTGAAAACAAAGAAGAATCTATACATTTTAAGGCCACGTTTTACAGTGAGGCTTGCTATGGGCTCTGGGCTGTGGGTTTAATGCAGTGATCTGTTGTGCATTCTAAATGTTAATAAATCTGCTCCCAGAGGCCTGCTTGCTATGCTAGGCCATAAGTGCACCAAGTGATGTTAATAAGTGCTGCAGCTGGGATTGGGTAGGAGAGAGGTGGGCGGGGCTAAGGTGAGTGGGCTTGAGGAGCACAGAGGATGATGGGAAGATGAAGCCTGGAGAAGGGAAGAAAAAGATACAATGGGATAGATGGAAGAAGATCATTTCACGTGGCCTGGAATATCAGCATAGCGTGAAGAGTAACATCCCAAGGCAACGTATGTGTGTATTGGGGTTTTATTTGGGGAATAGAATAAGCTAGCTTAGATGGGTCAAGATTGCTCCAGGCAATCCAGGCTAAAGCTTCTTAAAATCTATCAGGGGTCTATGTGATTATGTATAATGGCAGATTAAGGATTAATACCGTTGGCCAATTAGCTACAATATAAATATTGGTAATAATTTAAATACTTATTTCTACATGGGTTCACTTTGAAGCTGGTGAATTTGTCATACTCAGATACACACAGAAAGACCCATATCAAAATACTCCCAGTTTTTAAAGCTCCAGATAGAATGTGTCTTTTACCATTTTAAGTTGCCTTCATATTTATCAGTAAGGTTTTTTTTTTATTTTTTTTTTATTTTTTTTTTTTGGCTTTTCGAGACAGGGTTTCTCTGTATAGCCCTGGCTGTCCTGGACTCAATTTGTAGACCAGGCTGGCCTCGAACTCGCAAAGATCCGCCTGCCTCTGCCTCCCAAGTGCTGGGATTAAAGGCGTGCGCCACCACCGCCCGGCCTATCAGTAAGGTTTTTAATTGCTCTTTTTTACATTCAAGATATAAATGGAAGATCTGGTTCAGTAGTCTTGTTTCACAAATGAGAAAACAGGAGTCCAGAGATAGTCCATGACCTAGTTTAAGTATCAGGTTCCCCAGTGGACTTCCCAAGTTTTCTCTCCTTGTGGACTAAAGAGAAGCCCTTCCTCTAGTACAGAACCTGGTGACAGAAACAGATTCTGAACTACTTATGGGAAGGGAGCTGGTCCTCTAACCAACCTCAGGTCCCTCTAACCAACAAGTAAATCCCTACAACCGTCTGCTTCCGTGTTCTTGCTCCAAACTGGATCACATGACTACCCCCGTCTGCAAAGGAGACTGAGAAAGGCACAACAGCTGTTCCTTGGTAGCTGTGGGGGATGGATTCCATGGTCCCCTTCAGATAACAAAGCCTACAGGCCGTCGCATGAAACAGCACACCAGTTGCTTGGACTCTGTGAACATGCCCCTTTGTGTTTTACATCACCTCTGGGCTACTTTTAAAAACTAATACAACACAAATGCTATGCAAAATGGTGTTATATGGTGCTACTTAGAGAACAACAAAGACAAAAGCTGGTACATATTCACAGTTGTGGAGCTAGCACATGAACAAGACGTGAAGCTATTGTTCAAACGTGTGACGAAGGAGACTGGAGAACTGTACGCATGATGAATAAGACTGTGACACATCCTTTCATGTATGTGGATTCAGAGCAGAGTTCAATGAGCAAGGAGTCCAAATCTTGTGCTTTGGAATGTTCTAGAATTCTTCTTTCAGATCTTTTTTAATTGCATCTGATTAAATCCACTGGTATGGGAGCCATGAATACAGCAAACCCACTGTACATAGCTGAGCACATCACCTCTGAAAACAAAATCAGGGCTTTACAAGCAAAGAATGGGCTGCGAGTATGTGGCTACTCGGGGCCCACTGCAGCTTGGGACATCATGAAACTAGTTTTAGACTGGAAAACGAAGATCCTCGGGGTTGCAGAACAAGGACTTAAGGTTGGATGTGCAGAATTCCAGCCTGCAACTTGTTCCTCTTCTTATCCCTACCTCAGGGTCAAGCACTGACGTGAACATCTGACTCTGCGTTTTCCCCAGAGCTTCCATTCTGTCTCTGCAGTATATGAATTTCCCTGAAAGATACACAACAATCCTGCTGGGGATTTTTCTCTCCAATTCCTCTACAGTATTTACTCAAATACCTTCATAATAAGAAGATGACATTGATCGGAGTGTAATAACTATAAATCTTGGCGAGTTGCAGGGATTCCCTGGCTCCTTTTCTTCCCTCACTTCTGGGCTTACATTTATCATGGCAGGTAACTGCATCTCACCCAACACTACAGAGTTATTAATAACTCACTCTGCTGAATAAATCAGAGACCCTGAAAAACTGTGGAGTAAGCATTTGTCACGCACATGTGGGATTTGCCAAGTTCCTGCATCTGAAGGTCTAATATTAGGATTCACACACTTCGTCTGGCTCTGCAAGAGAGAAAAGTATTTCCCATCTTCTTGGCTTTGAAAATCGGGTACACTTTGCATGCAGACAAGTCTATGTGAGCATAGAGATTTTAAATAAATCATAAAGAACTGGGGCTTCAGTAAGCAATAAGAAACACACTTCCAGAATAACTTCAGATGCAAGGACAACAAATAAATGAGTTAATGTTTAAGGATTTACCTGTACTCAGGGATCAAAAGACAGCAGACTGCATTTCAGGTTGGTGTGCCATTGTAACTAACAGTGTGAGTTCGTGGACCCCTTTAATAAATGAGGGCCTCAGTTGTTTCACCTGCAAGAAAACAGTGGCATACAACATGGTCTCAGCCTCCTCCCTCACTCTCTGATGCTTGTCTAGATTCTGTGTGTCTTTCTTATACATTTACCCAGAATGCTAATTTGTGGAGTCATATGATGGTCAAATTCTGAAAAGAGCCTGGTAATATTCGGCCAGTGTTTACAGCTGATAATTTAATTTTTAATTAGCATAGAATGATTGTTATGTAGGCACCTTGTTGGGGTTTGTGTTTTAGAATTTACAGACTTGTGATCATAGGGGATATACTCATTTGAATTCTGTTTTTGTAGTTGTACTTTGTGTTTGGAAACAGGATCTTACTATATAACCCAGGTTGGCCTCAACTCACTGCCGCCTCTGTTTCCCAAGTGCTAGGATTATAGATATTCTGTACTATGTCTGGCTTGAATTCTATTTTTTTCACTTAATGTGTTTTTATAAGTAGCGGTTCATATTTCCAAAAGGTCTTCATAATTGATTCTGATGATACCAGGTTCTCCCATTTGGTGGTAATGTTTCTTCTCTTCCTCTCTCTTGACTTCCAGTTCTTCAGCATCTCTTGTGAGCCACCTTTTCTGATTACGTCCAGAACCCGACATCTCACCACCTTGTCCTAGTTACTATTCACATTGCTAGGACCAAATAGCTGACGAAAATAGCTCATGGATGGTAGGGTCTAATGCAGCTCACAGTTTAAGGGAACAGACTGTCATAGCAGGGAAATCACAGCAGTGGGAGAGTGAGGCAGCTGGTCTCACTGCATCTGCAGTCAGGAAGTAGAGAGGGGATGGATGTTGGTGCTCAGCTCTCTTTCTAGTCTTTATACAGTTCGAGCCCCTAGCACATAGAATAGTGTCCCCCCTTCACCCCCCCCACACACGCATATACACCTAGGATCATTCTTTCCTCCTCAGTTAACCCACTCTAGAAACTTCCTCACAGATCTACCCAAAAGTTTGTATCTTGGGTGATTCTAGATCCTGTCAAGTTGACAGTCAATATTAACCACCACAACTTCCATCACAACCTGCCATGGTCTGTTGCCTGGATTACATTTCTGCTTTTCCTACCAGCATCTTCATTTCTTGGCCACTTTGGTGTGGATTTCATGGTACATGGGGAGTGCTCTTTCCAAAACAATAAGTCATAGTTCAGAACTCCTCTTGTCAGAATCCCTCAACAACCTTCCATAAGAAAGAAGTTGCCATCTTTCCTATGGCCTAAGGATCCACAGGGTCTAATTCCCCTTCTTCTCGGATCCCATATCAACCACTCTCTACCAGCTGCAGTGGTCTCCCTCTTGTTTTTGCTATGGCCACTCTGACTGCAATGCTTGGCAGCCACTGTCCCCTCCAGTCCATCTCCCATGGTTCCACGTGGCTTGCTATCATTGTTTTTAGATCTTTGGTCACATGTCACTTCGTCAGACAACTTTTCTCTGACCACCCTATCTAAAACAGCAACTCTCCCAATTCCCTGTGCCTCTTACTGTTTGCTTTTCACCACCTGAAGTATTATTACTTTGCCACTATTGCCCATCAACATGAAAAAAATCTACATCAATGGAGACTTCATTCATTGCTGTAGTCCATGACCCGAAACAGTCAGTGAGCACTGCTTTGGTGAGTTAATTAAGCCATTTGATGGATGCAGGGTGTCAGGTTTTAGGGCAGAACACTCAGAAGAGAATATCTGGAGATAAAGTGGGACAAGTGAAGGGGGTCTGTCATAAGGACCCCTGTGTGCCCGGTTAAAGCTCTGAGCTTCATCAGCACCTCGGCAAAGAAAAGCTTTAATCAAGGAAATGACAAATCATGTTTGCATTTTTAAAGGTAAACCCTACTGACAATGGAGAAAATGTATTTGATATAAAGGTGCTAGAAGGCAGTGAGAAGGCTACACATCTGTAAGAGACAAAATTTTAAAAAGAGAATTATCCCGCTTGGGGATATAGCTCACTGGTAGAAAACATTCTGAGCATTTATGAAGCCCAGAGTTCATCCCCCAGCAACACAAGCACATGTGCACATGAGCACGTACACACACACACACACACACACACACACACACACACACACACACACTCATGTATGCATACACACACATACAAACACACAATTGAATTACCATGTGATCTAGACAGTCTGCTCCTGAGTATATAACCAAAAGGATCATAAGCAGGTAGATGTCACACTGTAGGAGGGAATTCACATTAACACTGTAAACCTGGTTAAAAGCCTATGGCTAGGGACATCCTAGGCACTGATGGGAAAGCTACCACTGTTGTTCTGCTAAATGGACATGATATGCCTGTCCAATTTCCTTCTGATTAACTGTGTTCTTATCCACAGAATAGTGCTGCTGTCCGCTCCAGTGATCAGTGGTGATTGCAGAGGCTCAAAGTATAGAGAATAAGTGATTATTGAATGCCTATCCATAAATGGGATATCTACAATGTCTTCTCCATGTCTCAGGAGACATGGACAAAAAAAAAAAAAGAGTCAGAAAGAATGTAAGAGTCACCGGGCATGGTGGCACACACCTTTAATGCCAGCACTCGGGAGGCAGAGGCAGGTGAATATCTGTGAATTCGAGTCCTGGTCTACAAAGCAAGTTCAGGACAGCCAGGGCTACAAAGAGAAACCTTGTCTCGAAAAACCAAAATAAATAATAAGGGTCAGAATCAGTGGAAAGTGATATGGATGGAACACTGCCTTCCAGGCATTGTGTGGCTGTTACATTCTTGAACTCCCAGAAGTTGTGATCACCCACACAAAATCTGCCCAAAGTTAACTCTGTCTACATTCCTGGGACAGGAAGGGACTCGTAATAATGTGTATATAGATAAAGCTTGAGGAGGAGGGAGAGATGATATCTTCGGTGGTGTACTCCTAGTAAGGTCTCCTGTAAATAACTGCTCACCCATGCCCCTACACACAATCTTAACAAAATGCATGGTGCCCAAAATAACAACAACAAGTGGATGGTAAAAACACAGCCTTGAAAGTAGAAAGGAACACGTGGGGAGTGGGGGGGAAGAAGGAAGGACTTGGCGGGAGGGGGCGCTGAGTTATCAGAAACACATTGCTGAAGCATATAAAAATTTAAAACAAAAATAATTATAAATAGGGACATGAAGAGGTATTTGTATACCCATGTTCATAGCAGCATTATCTGCAATGGCCAAAAAGTAGAAACAAGCCATGTGTCTACCAGTGGATGAGTGTCTAAATCAAAGGTGGCTTGTATGGACATAAAGTGGGATGTTATTCAACCTTAAAAATGAAGGGAATTGAGAGAGAGAGAGAAGCCATGAGGGAGGCAGAAAAGCAGGAGGGGAGGATAGGAAAGCAGACACGATGGGTTAAGATGGAGGAAAAATACACATGTCCAAGAACAACCTGCTCAGGAGACCCGTCATCCTGAAACATATATGCAAGTACTATGGGGTTTTATCTGGGGAAGTAGAAGGTTAGCTTAGAGGGTTAAAATTGCCCAGCCCCAGGCTTAAGGTTTATTAAAATCCAACAGGTCTTTGTGTGATTGTTTATAAGTGGCGGGTTAAAGAATATCTCTGCCACCCTAGTAACCTATGTGTCAATTGTAAGTATTAATATTTCTTACTACAGGGAATGCTGACAAGTGCTACAACACAGAGACTCTCAAGGGCCCCACGCTTGGTGAAATAAAACTACAAAATCACCCATCTTATAGGATGTCACTGTCACTTATAACAGACACCTAGAAAGCCAAATCCAGGGAGACAATAAGTAGAATGTGGGTGAGAAGAACCTGGAGAGATATGGGGGGGGGGGGGGGGGGGGGGGGGGGGAGGGCTATTGCTTAGCGGTTGTGCAGTTGAGGCTTTGCAACATGGCTGTCAGTTCTGTGCCTCGATGCTGGTAAGGGTCGCACAACAGTGTGACTGTATGCCATTCAGTGTTTAACACATGTACCATGCTACGCTTAACACGATTCTATGTTGTACATATTTCACCACAACTTGAAAGTAAAGGTTCATGAGAAAGCCAAAACCAGACAGAATCTGCATAGTGGGAGGGAAATTGGGATAGAGACAGATTCGAGACCCAGGAAGGAAACCAGGGCCAGCAAGATTTTGAGACACATTGGTTGTGGGGAATAAGGACAAGAAAGGGAATGATTTCCCATTCCCTGGGTATATATCTGGGATGGAAAAAGTTCCTCAACATGAAAGGAGGGTGATGGGTTTGAGGGAAGAGATGGCAAGCTTGGTTTTTAGCTCATTTTAGCAATTTGTGGGTCTTCGGAGTAGAGGTGCCTACTCAAGAGAGAAGACTTGGATAGAAATACAGACACTTTCATCAAAGTGACTGACATCCCTTGAATGGGGTCACATGCCTTCCACCTCCAGACCTTTCTTAGCAAAGGCAGGAGAATCGGGAGTTCAAGGTCATTCTCTACTATACTGTGAGCTAGAGGTTAGACTGTGATACATAAAACAACACCTCAAGTAACCAAATCAAGTCTTTAAAAGAAAAAAAACTGATTGGAGAAAGTAGAGAAGAGATTCAGAGCACTCTGGAGCTAAAAACTGAAGGACACAGTGAAGAGGGAGTTGAGAGAGCCAGGAGCCCCAGGAACAAAATGATTGTAAGATGGAAGGAACACTGACTGGTGTCAAAAGCCATAGCATGGTCAAGAAAACCTCCAGACTCTAAAACAGGGACAGCAGACTGGGAGACTCGAAGAGTGTGATAGATTTTAAAACCAAATTGCAGTACAACTCCCAAGAAGGGTGTAGACATTAAGCCGTGGACAGAAATTTGAGAAGAAAATTGCAATAGAAATATGCATACCATATAATCTCCTATAATGCAGACCTTTGATCTTGAAGAAAAAAAATTTTAAAAAGCCTAATCAGCTGGGGACACCATTTAATTTGGGTGATGACTAATTGCCAAGTGACATGGGATTCAGCCACCTACTTAACCCTGAATAAACAAACAACCTAGCTGGCTTAAAAGAAATAGCACCCATGGGCTGGAGTTGTGGTTTAGTGGTCTAGTTAGTTTACTTGGCTGGCATACCTGAGGCCTTAGGTTCAGTCCTCAAGAGAGATGGAGAAACAGAGAGAGATAGAGTCAAAGAGAGACAGGGATGGGCAGGAAGAAAATCTGACTAGTATGATACTTTTTGCTGTTTCTTCCTTTAAAAAAAAAATCAATACCAGAACTCTGGTTTATTCTGGGAAACCTCTTTGGCTTCTGAGGAAATATAAGTAAAAATCTTTGGGTGGTTTTCAGAAAAACTTCATAAAAAAAACAAAGATGAATTTTTGGGTTTTCTCTCTTTCCAGAAAGACAATAGCTAGATCCCTGGGAGCCAGAAGAGGTCAGTGAAACTACCTTGAGAATCAAACCATATACTGACCTTGGCAGAGCAGAAGTTTACCTAGCTCCCTGGTGCTGTGGTAAAGATACCATGCCTTCTCTGAAGCAGTGACCCAGGGGATTCCTTTTGTTGTTGTTTTTCTTGTTTTGAGATAGGGTCTCACACAGCCTAGGCTGTCCTTGAGCTTATTATGTAGCTGAAGATGATCTTAAACTTCCGATCTTCCTGCCTCTACTTCCCTAGTGCTGGGATTATAGGATTATGTATACCACACCAAACTCTGACCTCGGGCTTCTTTTACAGCAGAAAACAAATCCCTACTGGAGTGCAGTCAGGTCTCCTTTATTAGCATATTAACTGATGTGTCATCTTAGACACTTGGTTGTGAGTTATGATTCTGCTCAGCTCTGGCCTTCTCAAGAGCAGCCACAAAATCACAGTGGAATCAATAGCACGGAAAAGAGCCAGCTGATTGAGAAATACCTTTACCAGGCTACAGTTCCTGGGACAGTGGCCTAACACTTACTGTACTGTTTACAATCATTTTAAACATCAAATGTCCTTGAACAGAGTTGCTTCCAGGGCTAAAAAATTATTCCCAGAGTCCATCTGGATGGTGTTCTAGGCGAGAGAGCAATAAGATGTGGATGAAATCTAGGGAGGAAAGGGTCATAGACAAAAGGCAGTTCTTGATAGAACTCAAACTCTGGTACCAAGACCAGTGGAGAAGGCATATTCTTCACCTTCCTTACTAGCCTTAAGATTGACCCACACGAAGGGTTGATGTTTACAGAGCCCTCCATGCAAACTACCACACATTTCACTTACATCATTTCATTTAATCCTTATAATTCTAATGTGCAGTTAGGTGGTGTTGGCCTCATTCCTGTGGAGGAAAAACTGAGGCTCATAGAAGGTAAGTGAACAAGAGACTTGAAACTGAAAGCAGATCTGCCTAATGACAGTTTTAATAGCAAGTCAGCCTACAGCAAGCACTAATCATGTGCCTCGCATTTTACATGTAATACACTTAACCACTTCCTGAGGCAGGTACAATGCATCTCCACATTTTACTGAAGAAGACACTGAAACTGCAGAAGGTTAGTGTGTTTGCCTCCAGTGCAGACGCCCCGAGATACCTGGAACGCGAACTCAGCTGTGATTCGCTCCAGATCTGGGAATTAGTGAAAGAGTCATGCTTTTCTTCTCATTTTTTTTTCAAAACTCTTCACTTTTTTTGAGTGTGTGTGCATGTGTTTGTTGTGGTGGTGTAACATGTATGTGTGTGTGTGTGTTTGTGGTAGTGTGAAGTGGGGGGAACGTGTGTGTGTGTGCATGTGTGTCATGGAGGGAAGTGGGGGAAGTGTGTGTATTTAGTGGGGACAGTGTGTGTGAGTGTGTGTGGGGGGAGGGGAGTGTGTGTGTGTGTATAGTGTGGGCAGTGTGTGTCTGTGTGTGTGTGTG
>CAJQZJ010001638.1:426065-445542 GCA_907164525.1 Lophiomys imhausi
TGTGTGTGTATAGTGTGGGCAGTGTGTGTCTGTGTGTGTGTGTGTGTATTTAGTGGGGACAGAGTGTGTTTGGGGGGGTAGTGCATGTGTGAGTGTGTGTTGCATGCATGAGTATGCTGGCACTGATGAACAGAAGGAGGCCAGACGGGGATGTCAGGAGTCTTCCTGTATCACCCTGTCATGCTCTTTTTTTTTAAATATTTATTTATTACCTCAGGTTACATCTCCATCACAGTGTTCTCTTTCCATCCCTCCCAGTCCCACCCTCCCACCCTCTACCCCCTAACCCTTCCATTCCACTTCTCTGGAGTGGAGTGTCCCTACATAACAGTCCCCTGCCCCAGTTCAGCAGTCATATGAGGGCCAAGAGCCTCCTCATACACTGGGGGCCTACAAGGCAGCACCACTAGGGCAAAGTGTCTCATTGACAGGAAACAAAGTCTATGCTCATGTTTCCTTTGGTGCATTGGTTGTAGTATAGTTATCCTAAAATCCGACTATAAGAGAATAGATGCCATGTGCACCCTTCTGAGTCTGGGTTAGCTCACTCAGGATGAGCTTCTCTAGTCCCATCCATTTGGCTGAAAATTGCATGATTTTGTTGTTTCTGATAGCTGAGTAATATTCCATTGTGTGGATATACCACAGTTTTTTTATCCATTCCTCAGTTGAGGGATATATGGGTAGTTTCCAGTTTCTAACTATTATAAATAAGGCTGCTATGAACATAGATGAGGAAACTTCCTTGTGATTTGGTGAGGAATCATTTGGATATATACCCTGAAGTGGTATGGCTGGGTCCTGAGGCAGAGCTCTTCCTAGTTTTCTAAGATATCGCCAGACTGACCTCCATAGTGGTTGCACAAGCCTGCACTCCCACCAGCAATGGAGGAGGATTCCCTTTCTCCACACCCTCACCAGCATGTGCTGTCATTTGAGCTTTTGATCTTAGCCATTCTGACAGGTGTGAGATGGAATCTCAGAGTCATCTTGAGTTGCATTTCTCTGATGATTAAGGATGCTGAGCATTTCTTCAAGTGTCTCTCAGCCCTTAGGGATTCCTCCTGTGTGAATTTTCTTGATAGATTCCACCTTCCAAAGTTAAATCAAGATCAGGTTAACAGATTAAACAGTCCTATAACCCCTATGAAATAGAAACAGTCATTAAAAATCTCCCAACAAAAAAAGCCCAGGGACAGATGGTTTCAGCACAGAATTCTACCAGACCTTCAAAGAAAAGCTAGTACCAATACTCTTCAAACTCTTCCACAAAATAGAAACAGAAGGAAAACTGCCAAACTCATTCTATGAGGCCACACAAAGACCCAACAAAGAAAGAGAACTTCAGACCAATCTCCCTCATGAACATAGATGCAAAAATACTGGCAAACCAAATCCAAGAACACATCGAAAGTATCATACACCACGATCAAGTAAGCTTCATCCCAGGAGTGCAGGGATGGTCCAACATACGAAATCCATCAACGTAATTCACCCGTGCTCTTTAAGGCAGGGTCTCTCACTAAACCAGAGGCTTGCTGTTTAGAGCAAACTGGCTGGCCAAGGAGCCCCCATGGATCTCCATTTCTGCAACCCAGTGTGGGATTTCAAGTATGAGTAGCCTTGTCCGGCTTTTTAAGTGATTTTAGGTACTTGACCTCAGGTCCTCAAGCTTACACAGCAAGTACTCTTACCCACTGAGCAATCTCCCCCAGTCCCTAGAAAACTAAAAAACAGAGACTGCCATGCAGTACCTCTTTGATTTCCAAAGATGTATTCCTGCTAAAAGCAAACATTATATAAATTCATTCTTTGGACGTTAAGGTACCCGAAAGACTGTGGTACACATTATTCTCATTATTTTACACACTGGGAACCAGAGAGATCATGTGACTGTCCCAAATACAATTAAGGGGTCAAAATAATGGCACCATAACAAAGGCAGGCCCTTAGCCTTAGCTTCATCCTGGATGCAAAGGGATGGAGCGCTTCTGCATAATCCAGACCCGAGACTTCAAAAACTTTTAAGGTGTAATCTGCCTTCCCTCTTCTTTCCCCACCTTTGAAACAAATGTTCATTTTTCACTCCTGAGGAACTCAATCTTCACAGCTGGTTGCCCGGGAACAGTAAGTGCACTTTAAACACAGAGGAGCCGCCGGAGCTGGAGGTGGCTGCATGGGAAAGCAGAGCCATGGATCATGCTGACATCTGAACAACACCTTGGAAGGAGGAGAGGGGAAAGGCCCTTGTTTCCTCCATCAGCTGCTACTCTGTGGCTCCAGAGCATGTTCACTTTCCGCTCACTGCAAAGTCAGCCAAGGGAATGGAGGACACTCAAGAAATCCCAGATTCAGGCTGGAATGGCTTCCTGGTGTGTCAGCACATCAGTATGTCAGTACCGGCTCCTGGAGAAAGCCCTTAAAAGTATTTGTATTACCTGATCCACTGATTTTACTTGAGAATGTGACCTAAGAAGCAAGTAGAAAGGTAAACCACGATTGAGGGGTAAGAGTATCATAGCATTCTGTTAAAAATCTGCCTCTGAAGTCTATCCCAAACCAATTCCACCTACACTCACATTGGTACAGATTCTCATCCCCATGGTTTAACTGGCTTCCTCTTACCCATCACAGTCCCCTGGCCACCATGGAAGGAAACAGTCTGAGTCCTAACCAGTCCCAACTGGACCCAAACTGGATTCTTCTAACACCATTGGTAATCATCATTTAGTAGGAAAGAGATGAACAGTTATTTCTCAAGTAGGGTTTCTCGAGTGCTTCTGATGTGGTGCAGATGTTCACTATCGCGCAGGTAGAACCACCAGATGTTTTCTAATACAGGGTTGGCTACATAAATTGTGGAACCCAATGAGGGGATTGCAGAGCTAAGCAAACGTGCTGTGTGGAATATCCTGCTGCGATCATTGCCTCCCTTAATCCACCACATTCTGTCTCCTTTTTTTAATAATTTATTTTTTATTTCTTCAAGCTACATCTCCATCACAATCCTCTCCCTACTCCCCCCTCCAGTCCCACCCTTCCACCCTCCTCCCCCTCAACCCCCCATTCTCTACCCTTTTTTTTTTTAGTTTAAGTTATTTCTTTTCCCCCAACAGCTCTCCCTTTTAGTCTAACAAATGGTTCTTTCTCTTATAACTATAAATACAATACAAAACAACAGAAATAAATAGGCCACAATTATGAGAGTTATATGGCTTAGCATACATTCCCAATGTCCAGTCTCCTTTTCAAACCAAACTCCTAAAAAGACTCACCTAAGCTCACTGTTCCTCTCTCGGTTTTTCTAGAATTTGCCAAAACTGAGCTTCTCAAAGCCACTAAGGACTTCTTTGTTGCCCATCGGCTTAGACCCTCTCTGCAGCATTTGATGTAGGCTTCCGTGCTGTTGAAATTCTTCTTACCTGACTTCTAAAACCCTTCTATTTCCTGGTCTTCTGCCAGCTGCACCCTGGCCTGACCTGCCTGTTCACTGTTTCTTCACCTTCTTAAAGCCTGGCTTAAATCCCTGCCATCCTCCCTACCTGTAGGTACTGCACTGGCCCCGAACTCAATCCTCTGACCTTTCCCTTCATACTCTCTAGTGATGTCACCTTGCCCAGAGCTTTAGACACATCAATGTTCTGATGGTTTTCAATGTTTCATCTCCAGAGTGGGGTTTTCCCCATGACTCTCACATCAAACTACACACTCTGTTTCTGCATTCCAATAGGCATCTCAAGACTGTCTGAATTTAAGTCCCCCCATGTCCCAGTATTTATCCTTAAAACATACAAGTACAACTTCTCCACTTTTCCAGTCTAATTAAATAGCACAGTAATTGTTGCTCAAATCCATATCTGAATAGCAGCTATCCCTGGATGGTAAGATGACAGACTTCTGATTTTCTTGCAGTCCTGAGTGAGTAGCCTTAATCAGCAGGGGGGAATCAAGCATACCACAGAAGGGAGAGAACTCAGGAAGAGTAAACAGAGACTCTGTGAATTTAAGGCAATGGGCGCAATATACAAAGGCCTTGGGAAGAAACGAGAAAAGGTAGAACACAGGAGTGAAAACTAGACACTGTACAGTGGTTGTAGCCTAATGACCAGGAGGCAATGTATCCAAGAGCAACTCTGAGCTGTGTGTGCATACGATAGAGCGACAAAGGTAGTACCTGGCATCAACGCTTGTCCTTCGCTAGTACCATCTGGGATCTAGGCCAGCCATGAATGACATGAGGCACAGCTAAAAATTCCTTCTCTTTAGGACTACCCTTGAAGTAGCACTGATATTTCTAGGACTTGGGAGAAGGGGAGAGGACCTGGCTCCCTGACCCTCTTCTAGCCCAGGCAAGGTCTCTGCCAGGTCACACAGCAGAGTTGCAGCCTGCACAGCTATAACAGTGGCTAGAAGCAGCCGATGTGACCATATAAGGCAGGAAGCCTAAAGTCTTGAAATTCTTTACTAGGGTAATGTTCTACTAGCTGACCTGCCTTCAGGGCCAAGGGTGTCTGGTTTCCATCTTAGGGTTTCCATTTCTGTGATAAAGCTGCATGATCAAAAGCAACTTGGGGAGGAAAACGGTTGTCTCAGCTTACGCTTCCACATCACAGTCCATCACCCAAGGAACCTGAGGCAGAAACTCCAGGCAGGTAGTGAACAGAAGCCTCAGTAGAGTGCTATTTAGTGGCTTGCTCAGCCTGCTCTCTTATCCAACACAGGACCACCAACCTAAGGATGGCACCGCCCATAATGAGCTGGGCCCTCCCACATCAATCACTAATGATGAAAATTCCCTACAGATTGGTCCATGGGCCAATCTGATGGGGGGCGCTTTCTCAGTTGAGATTTCCTCTTCTTAGATGACTCCAGCTTGGGTCAATTAAGCAAAAACTAACCAGGACAGTTTCTATCTGCTTAGGAGCTTTCTGTGGTCAAGATTCGTGGTTGATTGAAAGCTGCATTAGTCAGTTTTCCACTTTCCAGACAAAGCACCGGCATGTGTGGGGGTGGGGGTTGAAGGACTAGCTCGTGTGACTGGGAAGGTGTGGTAAGTCCACAGTCGGCTGGGCTCGGGCCAGGGGGCTGAGGACTCTTGAAAGAAAGGGTGACCATCCATCACAAAGATCATTGCCAGGCAGAATCCTTCCCTGTTCTGGGAACTCAACCTTTGCAAGATTTGTCATCTTATAAATTTTCTACAAGAAGCGGTCTTGAACACACACACACAAAAAGAACAAGGTATTCTAAATAACAAGCGCAGAGCATATGCTTGCTGGAGAAGGAAAGCAGAGAGGAGGGGGTCAAGGAACAAGAAATCCATGATAGCACTCCTCTTGGAAGCTTCCTTTGTGTTTTTTTTTTTAATGTTTGTTCATTTACTTTATTTTTTTTTTATTTTTTGACAAGTGCGTATGTATGCCTGAGTATACGTATGTGCACCATGTGCACCGGGGGAGCCCTCAGAGGTCAAATGAAGACTTTTGATTCCCCAAACTAGAGTTACATGTAATTGTGAGCAGCCACGGAGGAGCTGGGAACTGAACCTGGGTCCTCTGCAAGGGCAATATGTGTCCTTCACCACTGAGCCGTCTCTCCAGCCCCTCCCTCTGTGCTTTGCCTGAGTCACCAGTTGAACTTGACCCTTTGCTCCTGAATTCTCCATGCTTGTTATCCTCTCTTGTAAGACTTTCCTCCTGATGGGTTGCCTTTTGTGTCAATTTTTTAAAGGTATCCTGTCATTGCGTGTTTATAAGATCATAAATTCTACAGCAGGACGAGATCTTGAGGTTCACCAGCCCCAATGATCTGGGTTGGGGGAAACTGAGGCCCGGAGATATTGAGCAGAGATGAGCCTTGGCCCCAGCTCACACACGTTCATCACTTTCTCATTATGGGAGGAGAGCGCAAGAATATCACAGGCAGTATTCAGAATCCCCTCCCACAGACAGAGAGGGGCACGCCTCCCTCCACATAGGGTCATATTGCACATTGATTACTGTGGGAATTAATGGCTCAATTTGGTTGGTGTTAAACAAAATGGCTCATGTGGCTGAGCTGGCTCTAGTGGGGGATCAGCAAAAAAGAGGCTGGAGCTTCCCAGATAATCATCAGGAGCTATCCCTGAAGGGCTAAGACAAGGGTATTAAGCCTTTCCACAGAGCCAGTTGTGGACGATGGTTGTGATTGCTGGATAAATCATAGCAAGAAGTTGAAGTGAGCGAGTGGAGGGCACAGGCAGGGCACATTACCGGGCAGCAAGCGGTGCTGTCTACCTTTGAGAAATCACTGCATCAGAGCAGACAGGATCCTGCACAATGTCCAGGGAAATAAGGAGGGACAAGGAAAAAGAGAAGAGTATATATGAAATGCATGAGTCAAAATGATAGAGTGATGCTAGAGGAAGTACGGGATTACAAGAGAGGAAGAAGATGATAGCTGACGACAAAACTGCATGGGGACATGAGACTGCAAGAAAAACAAAAACTCGGTGCTATATTTACCTCTCCACAGCTCCTTGACTTGGTGGTTTATTCATAGTGTCCTCTTCACGCCAGGTTAGACTGACACGACCATAAAGCACAGAGCCCCTGTTCTTTCTCCTTGCCAGTCAATGCACAGAGAATGCAAATGTGATAATAAAAAAGTGATCAGGGGATAACAATCAGTGCAGTCATATCTGTCAATCCATCATACATAACTTATTTATTGATTCCAAACATGTATTGAGTGTTCGAAACGCACCAGGCACTGTGCTAAGCTACAACATTGGACAAAATTGCTGCAGCCCCTATTCCTGAAGTCCTGACACTCTAACAAGGGGGAAATGTGATATACTACACAGCCACATAAAAGGAATTTGGGGTATCAGCCCTGCTACAACTTGGGTATCCACACTGGACTCAGCTACATTTAGTAGAAAACCTAAATAAAAGAGACTCAAACAAATAGAGGTTGGTTTTTCTCATGTAGTAAGTCCAAGCAAATAGTGGTACATTTTTCATACATGGAAATATGAATGTAGTCTAGAAAAGATACAACTCTTCAAAATGACAGAAGGACTCAGCATGGATCTGTTGATCTAGACAGGCAGTATGACACAGTGTTCTGTGCGGGGTTATCTGCCCCAGCTTGTTTGAACTGGTATCCCTTAAAAGTTCTTATCAAATATTATTCTTAAACCTTGGATTTGCTATTCATTAGTTGTCTGAAATTGAGGAAGGCACTCAATATCTCTTCAGTTCTTCAGTTTCTTATCAGTAAAGTGGATGGAAAAGCAGCCCCTCTCTTCTAAGTCTCGTACAAGAATTAATTTATGTGAACTGCCGGAATAGTACGGTGGGCCTGTAAGAGTCATTCAAGTGCTACTATTCATGTCCTGTCAGCTATAATGTGTTGGATTTTTTAATCCTCATTCTTAGCCTTTCATGGACTGTGTCAAGGAGGGAACCCAGCTGCAGGTGGCACGAAATGTTCCAGAAAAGAATAAGAGGAAGGAAAGCTCCTGCTTGTTAAAGACTGTCCTGTCCCTAGCCTGGTACTATGAGGTGGTTGTGGAAACTCCAAGACATGGGGCCTAATGGAAGGTCTTTGTACCATTGAGGATGCCCTTAAAAATTGTGAGGCTGTATCCCTTTCTCTTCTGCTTCCTGGCCACCAGGGAAGCAGTTTTGCTCCACCACGGGCTCCTACTGTGATGTGTTGCCTAAAAGCAAAAGGACTCATTGATCATAAGCTTCAACCTTCAAGACAGTGAGCTAAGATGAACTACTTCAGTTTGCACCATCTCAGGTGTTTGTTCCAGTGATGGAACATTAAGCACTCTAATTGCTAGATGCAATGTTACTGTGTTGCCATTCCTAACTGCATCTTAACCTCGGAGATGTACCAGAGTTTTCAGTAGCACCCACCCCACAACTCTCTGTTTTCTTGTCTCCTGACTCTCTCCTGGGTTTTCTCTTTCTCTGACTACCTCTCTGCTCCATTCTGCCCACCTCTTCCATCCTTAAGGGCTTGAAATGATTTTCAATGAGATTAAAATTTAATTGATGAACTTGGAGAGAAGCAGGTTGTTTTTCATAATGTGTGTGTCTCCAGATCCTGACAATGTGTTTCTCCTGTACACTTACTGAATAACCCTAACAACACAAAGCAAGAAGGTTCTAAAGCAAGTCCGGGCAGCTGCTAAGCTGCCCTGCCACGTGGACCACATGACCCAGAAGATTCAACACTGCTTGACATATCACTGGCTAATAGGGGTGACATCTGAAGGCTTTAGCAGGTCACTGTAGGTCCACGGTTCTCAACCTGTGGGTCACAACCCCTTTGGGGTCACATATCAGATACCCTTCATATCAGATATTTACATTACAATTCAGACCAGTAGCAAAATTACAGTTATGAAGTAGCAATGAACTTGTTATGGTTGGGATCACCACAATATGAGGAACTGTACTAAAGGGTCATAGCATTGGGAAGGTCGAAGAGCCACTGCTCTAAGTAAATACACACACACACAAACACACACACACACACACCTACTTATTGGTCCTGTTTCTGGAAGACCTTCACTGATCTAGAACCCTTCCCTGATTCTCTTATCTTCTAATGTCCTAGTTTGGTTTGCTCTTTGTCACTATGATAAACACCATGACCATAAATGTCTTGAGTAGGAAAGGGTTGATTTCACCTTACATTTTTTTAGTCCGTCATTGAGAGGCACTAAGGCAGAAATTCAAGGCAGGAACTTAGAGTTGGGATCTGAGAAAGAGGCCATGGAGGAACAGTTGTTTTCCTTGGCTTACTCAACCTGCTTTCTTATAGAATCCAGGATTCCTGTGCAGGGGTGGCCCTAGACACAGTGGGATGGGCCATCCTATGCTTATCATTAATCATGATAGGGTCCCACAGACATATCCATAGGCCAATTTATTGAAGACAATTCCTCAACTGAGATTTCTTTGTGGTAGGTTGACAAAAACTAGCCATCAGATCTGGAGATTCCAGGGATTCCTCAACTTGTGGCTGTATCATTTCAGTCTCTGCCTTCACTTTCATGACACCTTCTCCTCTATGTGCCATCTCTCCTTCTGTCTTTTTAAGGATACTTGTCACTGGATTTTGGAGCCATCAGTTAATCCAGAGTTATCGCCGTTTGAAGTTCTTATCTATGTCTGCAAAGAAGTTTTTTGAAAACTAAGTTGATATTTATAGCTTTTAGGGATTAAGATGCAGGCATACCTTTTTAGGCCACCATTCGATCCATCAAATCTCCTCACAGCCCATTCTCCTTACTTGGAGAGGGAGATCTTTTGTAGGATAAGCCAGTCAATGGAATGCCTATGCGCCTTAAAAAGTTACAGTTATGTATTAGTTGGGGTTCTCTAGAGTCACAGAATTTATGGAATGAATACCGGATTTATTGGAATTATTTATTGGGATGTATTGGAATAGCTTAACAGGCTCAGTCCAGCTAATCCAACAATGGCTAGCCATAAACTGAGAGTCCAAGCATCTCGTAGTTGCTCAAGGCTGGGTATCTCTGCTGATCTCCCGCATAGGCTGGCATCCCGAAGAAGTAAACTCCAATACAAGCCAAAGAATGGACACGCTAGCAAGGCGAGAGCAAGCAGGCAAACAGCTAAAGCTTCCTTCATCTATGTCCTTATGTAGGCTTCCAGCAGAAGGTATGGCCCACAGTAAAGTTATGCCTTCCCACCTCAAGATCCAGATCAAAGGTGTGCCTTCCTCCCTCATAGGGTAACCAGAAGCAGACTCCCCACTTCAAGTCGAGCAGAAAACCTCTCACAGGTGTGCCTGCCAGTTCTGGACTGTAGCTCCTTCCTGATACAGTCAAGCTGACAAACAAGAATAGCTTTCACATTTTGTATTTCAAAACAAAAATCACTTCTTGAGATAGCCTACCATATCCTTGAAACTCGGTACACCTCCCCGACCTCAATTGCTGCCTCCATGAACTCCAACCACACAGATCTCTTGTTTCTTCTGAGACCCAACACACTTATCTCCTCCCCTTTCGTACATTTGCCTTCCGTGCTCTCTGCTGCGATACCATACTGCCTTCTCTGTCATAGCTTAAACCTCGCCTCCTCAGGGATGGCTTCCCAGAGCGCTCAGTCTAAACTGTGCCATTTCCCAGGTCCCCTTACCTCTATCTATATTATGTATTTGTTTACTAGTTTATTTCTGTAATCCAGTATTATAAAATTTTCAACTTTCTCACTGTGCTATTTATTTCTCATTGTCTAGCCACAGCAGAAACATGAAAAATATGCATTTGTAATAGAAAGCTCCTCAAATATGCAGCTAGTCTATAAGATGGATTTTGTTGTTCCAGTTGTTTCCTGGAGGCTGAGGTCCAAAGCTGAAAGCCAGAAGGTGTTAGACGGCCCAAGTTTTTAAGCTCAAGGAACTTTCCAGGAGCTACTAGACACTGTGCTCATTGACACCTATGGAGGGATTTCTGAAAGGACCCAGAGCTGGCACATGTACCTCATCTAGAACTGAACATCGCTCACATCAGATATATAACCATGAGAACCAGGAAGAAAAATATTATTGTCCGTAAGTTCAGTATTTGTGGTAAGATAGCATCTCTTCCTATATGCCAGGAAACGCTTTTGTAGCATTAAATGACGTAGGCCGAACAGTGTTCCCCAAAGCCCTGTGCTTAGGTGCTAACCTCTAATGTAGTGGTACCGGAGATGGAGCCTTTAGAAGACCATTGAGCTGAAAGGATGTCATGAAGCTGGGTGTGGTGGCGCACGCCTTTAATCCCAGCACTCGGGAGGCAGAGGCAGGCGGATCTCTGTGAGTTGGAGGCCAGCCTGGTCTACAAAGTGAGTCCAGGACAGCCAGGGCTGTTACCCAGAGAAAACCTGTCTCAAAAAAAAAAACAAAAAACAAAAAAGATGTCATGAAAATTTAGTCTTATTGATGGGATTCATATCCTTACAAGAAGAGGGAAATATTCAAGCAGATTTAGAAGACAGTATTCTGTGACCCAGAAAGGTGGTCCAAACATGCTGGTACACTGGACCCCCAAACATGCTGGTACACTAACCTCAAATTTCCAACTTCCAGAGCTGTGAAATTTAAATTCTGCTATTTAAACCACCCCGACTATGGTTCTTCATTATGTTATCCCAATAAGAAATCCATCCCCTTCTCTAATGACTTGTTTTTTTGGTTTTTTTTATCTCTGATATCTGTTTGCCTTGCTATCAAAGCAAGCATAATGTGGTAAGACCTCTTGGAGAATATTCTAGAAACTTAAAAGTGGCACATCAACCTCATTTCTCTCTCTATTGTGAGAAAAGAGAATGGTGCTTGGTTGATGTACCTTAGATTTCAGTCTCTGGTAAAAGAACACTGTTTACTTGATCATAACTAAAGGCAAGCATCTTGGCAGAAGAACAGCAGGAGGACAAAATGCCCACAGTACAGTATGCTATAACTAGGAAGAAGATAGAACAAACCTCCATTTATCCCAGTCCTCTATGACCCTTGGTTGGTATACAAGACTTCAGAAAATTCTGAGGTTTTAACCAATACCAACATAACCAGGAGAGCAAGAACCAATGAGCAGTTATGAGGACCTATAAATCAACTAAAGGAAAGTGAAACTGGGAGGATGTTCTTCAAGAATGAAAAATGAGAATGACCATCCAAAGAGAAAGGGCATGCACATCCCTTGCAAGGAGATTACCACTATCATTAGACAGAATCAGGCTGAACCAAAGGGAAGAAGAGATGAAGAATCTGCACTATGCCTATTTTGAGTCTCAGAATACTTGTGCCCAACCTTCCTCCCTGTGCTCAGAAAGAAAAAATAGACTGTCTCAGGGACATCTCTGGCCCTCCACTCCAACTTCACTGAGGCTACAAAGAGTGTCATCTGTGTGGGACCAAGGACAGAACTCTCAATCAAGTTTGACAATGGGCTCATGGAAATAAACTGGCCCATGTAGTCTCTGAAGCGAGACTAGTCACATCACCTAGGCAACTAGTCTTATTAAATCTGCCCAAGAAATCAGTGAGGTAGCCCTTCCCAGGGGGGAAAGGAAATGTGACATAGCATAGTTGGAAGCAGCAAATGAGAAAAATAAGACTTCAGAATGGTATTACACTGAAAAGAGCTGGGACCCTTCAAAGAACTGATTCCATATACATTGTCATAAATTAGAGCTTCAAAACAGTCTCTGGAGTTTCTGTATGGCAAAGAACACCATCATTTGGACAAAGAGTCAAGCTACAGAATGGGAAAATATTTTCACTAACTATATTAATGATAGAGGACTAATATCTAAAATATATAAAGAACTCCCCCCAAAAACCCTAGACATCAAGAAAACAAACAACCCAATTTAAAAATGGGTTACATATTTAAATGGAGAATTCTCAAAAGAGGAATCTCAGATGGCTGAGAATCACGTAAGGAAATATTCAACATCCTTAGTCATCAGAGAAATGCTAATACAAACTACTTTGAGATTTCATCTTACACCAGTCAGAACGGTCAGCATCAATAAAACAAATGATAGCTTATAATGCCAAGGATACAGAACAAAGGGAACACTCCTCCATTGCTGGTGGGAGTGCAAACCTGTAAAGCCACTGTGGAAATCAGTATGGCAGCGCCTCAGGAAGCTGGGAATATATCTACCTCAAGATTCAGCTATACCACTCTTGAGCATCTACCCAAAAGATTCTTCATACTACAATAGAGACTTTTGTTCAACATAGCCAGAAATTGGAAACAGCCTAGATGCCCTTCAATAGGAGAACAGATAAAGAAAATGTGGTACATTTACACAATGGAATACTATTCAGCCATTAAAAAATGAAATCTTGGACTTGAGAGATGACTCAGAGGTTTAGAGCACTGACTGCTCTTCCAGAGGTCCTGAGTTCAATTCCCAGCAAACACATGGTGACTCATAACCATCTATAATGAGATCTGGTGCCCTCTTCTGGCCTGTAAGCATGCATGCAGACAGACACTGTATACGTATTAAACAAATAAATCTTTTTTTTTTTTTAATGAAATCCTGAAATTCACAGGAAAATGGATGAACTAGAAAAATATCATCCTAGGTTAGTGAGGTAACCTAAATCCAGAAAGATGAATATGGTGTGTATTCGCTTATATGTGGATGTTAGCTGTTAAGTCTTCAATAAGCAAGCTATAGTCCGAATAACCACAGAAGTTAGGTATAGAGTAAAGGAATGGAGGCAGGATGGATCTCCCTTGGAAGAGGGAAGACAGAGCCATCTATGATTGATGGCTGGTCCTCAGGCACAGCGTGATAGAGCCTGAAACATGACGTGCTTCACATGAGCCTCCACATGAGGACTGGTGTTGGTGTGGGGTTCACATGTGCGAGCACACACACACACACACACACACACACACACACACATGCACACATGCCCACACACATATAGACCCACACAAATATGCACACACACAAGACTTTAGAAATAATCTAATTAGTCTCCTAAATTGTTCTTCCTCTCTAGGAGGAAGTTACTTACTCTCAGTAAGCCTCTCCCCGACCCAGTTGCTATCCTGTCCTGCACACTCTAGCTCTCTCTTTACTTTGCTGCTGTTGGTTTTCCTCCTTGGTACTAATCATTCACATGCTAAATTGTTGGCTTACTTATTTTCTCCTTCCTTTATAAGAGCCAGGGCCTCATCTGCTTTGCTGATTTCCATGCCCTTCTCCCCGGAGCGCTTCCAAGCACACGGGGAATCCGTGCTACCGGGTTTATCACTTCCTAAGCATGGATGATCATGGAAATGGTGGTTTGCTTGACAAAAATGAGACCTGAGACACACTCACTAGTTGGCATTTGTCATCTGTTCAGCTAAGGGGACATGAAGAGCAGAAGAGAAAGAGAATCATAGAAAAGCAGAGGGGAAAAAAGTCCTTGGCTTTTTATCATTCACCATTCACAGTCAATGAGCCCTGCTTGAGCCCAGGCCTTTCAAAACAGGCCACTCTGTCCCCACACAAGGCTTCCATAATTTCTTCATAAGCCCCTACCATTGTACCCCAAATGCTGGGAGACATTCAACCTGAAGCAAGGAGATAGGCCATCTGGGACCTCCATTTCAGTCTCAGAATCCTCATAAACACGGTGAGATAGCTAATAGATCCTGCGATTCGGGAACCAGAGGCTACAAGCTAAGGTCTTATATAACACAGGGGCTTCCTCGCTTCCCTACCCCACAATTCTAAAAGAAACATTTTTTGTGGACACCGATATGTGCAAATAATGGTGCAGAGCTGGCTGGGCAGGGCAGGGAATGTGCCCCTAAGAAGGCAGAGCAAAGCCCTTGCCTTCAAGAAGAGCCAGGAGAAAGCATGTAATTTTCCTTTCAAGCCTAAGGCCTTTACAGAGTTAATCTTTCTTAGAGCGCCACCTACTGGTGATTTCCAGCAGTGGCTAACCTCTGCTTGTACAAAGTACCTAATCTTGACTCCAGTGTTTTAGAAAAAGAGTATTGCATGATATTTAAAAACAAGATCTCTTCCACAAACGGGTTTTCTGTAGCAGCTTTATCATATTAAAAATAGGAAGAATAATTTTCTGGGTCTTAGTTTTTATAAGAAACAACCAGGCCTTTTCATCTTCTGTTTTACAAGTCTTCCTCAACTTGGCTAGGCTAGTTTGTTCCTGAAGTATGTGTGCTAACCAAAGCCGAATGGGGAGATTTACATTTTAATTGCAGTGAGGGACATCCTGCTTTAAAGAGTCCCAAGGGTAATCGAATCCTTTTCTAAAGTCAAACAAGCACTCCATAGTGTTTACTTTTAAACTCAGCCTCGCATTTAATTTGCTCCAAATTCAGGCCCACCTGGTCACATAACATGGTTTCCGGGCAATTTTAAATGGCAGCATTTCACTCACACCCTCTTTAAAAACAAGCCAAATACACTCCAAGCCCATTTCGAGCTGGCAGCAAAGTCCATGGAAGAGATTATTTATGAGGTGTTTTGTCTGCTTGGACCTGGAGGTGGGGGACAGCCCACACTGGCTCCACACATTTGTCTTGCCCAACCATTCCTGGCTTGTCACATGATGTCCTCAGCAGCTACCCCTCCAGGATGCTGAAAGTCACTATTTAGATTCCTTGATGCTGCTAGCCCATGCCCCAAATTAATAGAAAAACTTTGTATGAGAAACATAAGGTTAGTAACTAAGGGGAAAAGGGCTTAATTAAAAGGATTACATCTGACTTCATTATGGACCAGGCAGGGAAAGAATATTATAAGAGACCGAAATCTCAGGACCTGGTAACAATGTTATTCCTACCAAGCAAGATCACTTACAGGCAGGAGCTTTAAAAGATAGTATCCTATACTCAGCCAAGAAAAGATGGCTCTGGAGATTCAAATAATGATCTTAAGTGTATGCATTTGCATTGTAAGTAAATCAGAAAGGACTGAATTTAAACGTCAGTTCTACCTCATTATCCTTTAAGATGCAGGGGAAATTATTGATCCTCTTTTGCCTGATCTTCTCAACCACAAAAAGGGATAATAAGAACACTTTCCTGAATAGGCTGTCAAGATGGAGTAGGCATCGAGAGCACTTATGAGACCTCAAAGGCAGTGATGACCATTAACAATAACGACCCAAATGTCACAGCCCTTTACTCAACCCTGATAAGGATGTTCAATGACCAGAATGAGATAGTAGAGAGGGGGCATTATTGAGATGGTCACTATGGAACCAAGTATGAGAGACTATAGTCCAGAAATACAGACTCAGGTTACCCTCAAATGCCATGTCCTACTGTGGAAATGAGTTACATGAGACTGTATTTGTTACAGATCAAAGGAAGTTATAAATCAAGGAATTTAACAGACGTATAGTGGCAGGGACCACAAGTAGACAGGTTACAGCAAACAAATATCTACTAAAGGCCTTAGATGCTACCCAGTGGCATTGTTAGCCTCAGGTGGGTAGCATCCTGAGGATTTATCCAACAGTCACAAAGGGTGTTAGATCACACACAGAGGTGGACTATAGATGGCTGTTTAGAGGTCTGAGAAAGGTCATGATAATCTCAGCCCTGGGCCTTTAACATTCCAACTCTTTACAACCATTCAAGTTTCAGTGAGTCAATCAGACTTGTAGAATGTTTAACACAAGTGAGGCAGGGAATATCACATGCTCCAGCTGTGTTTGGCATTGCCTGTGACTCACAGCTGGTCCATTGCCTCCCTTTGGTACTCCTTCTCCTAATTTGCTAGATAAAATGACAATAGTAGCCAGAGATCTGTTGCTTTAAAAAACATGACTACACAGGGGCTAGAGCGATGGACTGGTAAGTAACAGCAGTCTTGCAGAGGACTCAGGTTCAGTTCCCAGCACCCACATGGCAGCTCACAATTGTCTGTAACTCCAGTTCCAGAGGATCCTATCCTCTTCGGACCTCTATAGGCACCAGGCATGCACATGGCACACATACATATGCAGGCAATACACTCATACACACAAATGAATTTTTTAAGTGTTTACAGTTTTGAGTACTAGAAATAAAAAGATGATTCTGCAGACCTCAAGAAAACCATTTCAATCAAAACTTCACGGTAAGCATTTTCCCTTCCATTTTCAGTGTCATGAAATATGTTCATGTTTTAAAGAAGAAGGTTCTCTTGTAGATAGTTACTAAAAGTTTGGTTTGAAAGAAGGTTGGGGAACACAGTGTGAACAGTGTTGGCACCATGGAGGGCCCCTTATGAGCTCTGACACAGCCACTCTCTATGGAGCTAGGACAGCTGCAAGTCTGGTCCACACTGGCTTCCCTACAGAGCATTTCATTGGGTGGAATTCAGGCAAGAGAAGGAGCTGGTTAGGAAATAAGCAAATATTCCCCAAGGATCTGATTTTAGTCACCAACCACCTTGTACCTTCCAAACTGCTAAAAGTGACATGTGTGGAAATGACCTTGTAATGAAATCAAAACAGCAATGTGAGGGCAACTTGGAACAGAAGTGATTTCTAGAAATCAGATTCGAGACTTGTCTTATGCCAACAGCTTTTATTGATCCTTTGGCTTCATTGATTGGGAATAGGCACAGTAGAATTCCCTTTTCCAGGAAAGTTGATGCGGTCTCAATAACAAGTAAATGTGAGGGCTTGCCCCTTGAGAGCTTCATAAAATCCAACTGTAACCTCATGTGACTAACAAACTGAGGGGTACTGATACACGGAGACACTCCACACCGGAGGCATGGGAAAGGTGGGAGACAGGATAGAGAGTGGGAGGGAGGGGCCAGCAGGGAGTGGAGGGAGGGGTGGCAATGGAGACGTAAGGAAATAACAAATAAATGTTAAAAAATAAAACTGTAGATGTTATGTGTTAACCCTTCCCCAGCAAAGCAGGAATTTCCCAATAAAATGGGATCTTTCCTTTCCCAGTTAACCTGTCTGATTGGCAGTGTCCAGTGGAATTGCTTAGGCCTGGGGATGATTTTTCTGGATCCTCTTTGCAAATTAACAGCACACATTTAAATACAAAACTAAATTTGCAGTAGGAAAACTCTAACAGCCAATGACAAAGGTTTCCTTTAATCCAAGACCCCAAAGAGAGCCATGAGCTTTGTTTTACAGCAATTTTCATGTGTATTTGTATACAGATGTGAATAAAAATAAAATAAACTATTTTTTTGAATGGCTAGAAGAAAGTTCTGTAATATTTTGAAAATCAAAGAGTTCCTGAGAATCAAATAATGAGTTAAGTGAGACGACAGATATTCACAATGCTCAAGACTCAGACGGGCATTTGACTGTGTTGGGCTGTGGGGAATGCTACCCTTGCGTGGGGGTTGAAAGTATGGAAGAAGAAGGAGAAGGCCTCAGAAGCAAGCAAGACATGCTGACCTCCCCTCAAGACCCCTGTGCAGAGGGTGACAGCCACTTAGATGAAGCTGAGCCTTTCTGGTTTCCACCACAGTCTGTTATCACTGGAACACAGCTTGGTCCACCCACATTTCTGCACAAACACTGAATACTTTATTGAGCCTAGGAATAAAAATGGTTTCCCTGGTCATTTGCATTCATTTTTAAAAGTATTTTATTATTTTTTGTGTATGGGTGTTTTGACCAAGTACGTCTTTGCAGTGCATGACTGCCCAAGAAGGTCAGAAGATGTCAGAGCCCCCTGGAACTGGGGAGTTAGGGATGGTTGTAAGCTACTGTGTACTGGGAATCAAATCCAGGTCCTCTGGAAGAGTAGCACATGATTTTAGTCACTGAGCCATCTCTCCAGTCCTGAGTATTCATTTCTAAAGACTCTTGTGTCATGTAAGACTTTAAGTTAATTTCATTACACTTTATTCTTTTTTTTTTTTTTTTTTTTTTTACCATTTTTCAAGCACTTTTATTAAAGCATTTAGAAATAAAAGCATATATAATATATATGTATATATATTTAACTTATTTATACTTCTGTAAGCATACGTATATTAGTAAGAGGTGCACTTTAATTTAGTGTTTGTAACCGTTCCAGACTATTGACTGTTGTGTTTCTTACCTTTCTTCCCTGTCAACATGTTCCCTAGTCAACATACAATCACTTGGATATTTATATTATTTTTTTTAAAAGGTGATTTTGAAACAATGATTTGATTTAAAGTTCCATCAAACATTCTCAAAGATAAAGTAACTCTCATGAAATTGTGCTATAATTGTACAGCAACACTAATGTTCATTTGATTTCATATATGAAATAAAATTTATCAAAATGGTTGTAAATATTAAATTGCACAGGATCCCCTACAACAAATAAGTAAAGAATGAAAAAGCAGCTAATACATGCCAGAATCAGTAATTATCACCTCTGTAAATCAGGTATATTGAGAACAAATGTAATTTGATATGTACAGTTGTCGTAACATACAGAAAAACTCATTTCTTCTGCATTGAGTTCAATCCATAATCTGAAAATGTTTGTATCAAAATTACGTTTTTTGTTTTAGTTTGCAGTGAACAGCAAAACCACTTATGCCTCTAATTCTGTTTAACAGTTCAATGGTCTCCAGATGGAATTCATTGAGAATGTTTCTGCATTTCTACCTTACTGTAACCAAGCAGAAAATAAATTATTGTATGACATTCCTAATTCCTTTCCATTTGTCACTTACATTCATGTGGAATATTGCATGTTCTTTGTTGTTTCAATAAACATTATTCAATAATATGATTTCTTATTCTTCATTGCGCCTTTTTCATGATTTTCCATAATCTTTGTAAAATGCCATTTTGTACTCTTTTCCTCTATCTCAGTTATTCAGGGACCTACATGTACAAATCTGCTAGAATCGCTTTATTTTTTTTTTTTTTTTTTAATAATTTATTTTTTATTTCTTCAAGTTACATCTCAATCACAATCCCCTCCCTACTCCCCCCCTCCAGTCCCACCCTTCCACCCTCCTCCCCC